>JAMPIV010004798.1:842500-1220872 GCA_024509875.1 Oreohelix idahoensis
AGCACATATCAACAATAACAATAAACACGAATAAAAACACATTTCAAACAATGTTATAGTACAGATGGAGAAGACCTATGCGCAGTTTAAAGACAATAAAATGTAATAGATGCGTATATACGTACATCTGTTAACAGTACCTTTGTCTGTGAAAGAAAATAGCCAACCCTTTGTTACTGTTATTGTTGAGCTGAATCGACATCATTGCACTCCGGGCAAACCCATAGGTGCTCAGTCTACCCCAGAATATGTCGAAGAGTGTGAATGCTAACTGTTCCTGTAGATCTGTGGTGAACTTCTAAATACAATATCTAAATTAGAATATAACAGTCTAGTGCATAAAGTCAAAGATAGGATAGTACTACAAATTTTCGGCGAGAATTGTAGTCGTCGCCTACGCCTTCAGCGTATTATTTGATAACGCTTTGGCCGAACCAAAAAGGGTACCCTATTTTTCAAATTCGTCCTTGAGACAAACGTACCACTTTTCCAAGTTCAAAAGAAGTATTTGCCTAAAATACATTGTAGAGGGGAGGGGGACGGATAGATAACCAACGCAAATCACGTCTCACATTGTTTCTAAAAATAAAACCAACTTGCTAGCCTTGCCCTTAGGCGGTTTTCAAATTACGATGTAAACGTTAGAAAATGTGGACACTACGGTCAGGAAAACACGCTTAGCTCTTGTTGCGAATGACGTAATTCTCGTGTATTACGAGAGACTCTCGTAATTAGCTGGAAAGTACATGGAAAAAGAATTGAACAGGAGGTAGTTTAAAAATAAACAACTAACATAGAAAAAAAGATAGAATTTTGAACCAAGCCACATAGCCACATAAAAATCATATATTCGTGTACCTGAAGACTTGCTGACCAAGAATATGTTGTTAGTTATCTAAATAGTCCATTAAATAATCAAATATTGGTAATAATACATAGAGAATCGGAGATACTGTCAGGTCAAGTCATGTCTGCTTGGATAGGATAGCATATTTTTTTGGGGAAAAAAATTAGGTGAAAGAAAGGCTAAGATAGTACGATGAAGGGGATTGGATGAAATTTGAAGGAAGCCGAAACATTATTGGCTAACCTAAATATACAAATCTAGTTGGTAATAGTAACACATAGAGGTTTGAGATATTTAAAAAAAAAATAAAGTTTCATTAAAAAAAAGAGATGCTTGGTCTCATTGGCCAAAGCCTTTTACTTTAACGAAATAGTAGGCTGCTCGCTGCCATTTTTTCAAAATATTCTGAGGAACAAGCAGCGATGAGCAGACTTGTGCTTTGTTTTAAACTAACTAACAACAGAAAGCAGTCTGAACAGAGGTAGTGATGAAAGTGTGCCATATTCTATTGCCTAATTCATCGTTACTTGTTTATATTTCCTTGATATGTGGTAAGATTGATTTTATTGACTTTTTAATTAAAAAAGGGTTGTGTGAAAAAAGAAAAGGCCATGTAAAAGATTGTAATTAAATGGTTCCATGGCAGACTTAGGCATGGCCTAGATTGTGATCCATCATATAAGGGACTATCTAAGAAGTTTAAAACTACAGGACTATATATATGATGGTCATACAGGAACATTACACCTATCTTATTGCATGGAAAAGATTACTGCAGGAATGACAGAGGCGTAGCATCCATTAGGGAAGAGAAAAGAAAACTGGTACAATTGTTCCATCAAACTAAAGTGGAGAAGCAGAGTTGTCAGAGAGAGCTGACCATGTTCTTTTGTATTGAATGTGTGTTTACATGTAAATTAGGAGGAATTAGTTTGATATTAAGACAGAACCATAACTTGCATCGACAGGGGTTCCTGCTGGCACTTGTCTGGTGCTGGTACTCGATGATAGAGAAATTCAGCACGATTTCTAAGAGTCTCTGGTACCTGCTGGTATTAAAGAAGTTCAAGACCAGAGGAGACTGAAGTGTCTGGCCAAACCAACTACAACTGCTGTGATTCCAGGATCCAGATAAGTGCAATATCTGGCCTGGGACAACTTATCACGACTAAAGAAAAATCTCCTGTATAGACAAAAATGTTCCTCCAAAAGACTAACATAAACAATCCTAGTGAAACAAAAGAACATTGGGATGATGATAATCCCCAACCTGCCTTCTAGTACCAGTAGTAAATAGAGTAATTAACATCAACTTAAAAATTTGTAACAATGTACTATGGACATATTGTCTGTTGTATGTAAATATCTTTATATATATTTGTAAATATATCTATCCATCTAAATTGATTCTCATTGAACTGTAGTCCTGACCAAAACAACTTTAGGCTCTCGACCAATAAAGTTTAACATAAGAAATTTTAAATATAAAATTTAACAGCTGGAGTTAGTTGAGTTTATCATAGTAATTAGTATATGTTTGTATATGTTTTTGTATTGAGATTCTTTAACAACACTCTTACAATACCCTAGACACTTTATGTAGCTTTCAGTCACGCTAGTCAATAGAGAATATAACTTAGAGTGAGATCGTAGGGTGGTAACAAGAAAGGTACTCTGTAACACAGTTGTCCATTGTTTACCTCAGAGACCTTCACAGTTGATCTCACTTAAGTACAACTATACGCACACCATTCTTCTTAACATCAAAACCCACCACAAGCTCGCTGGTTGTATATACGACGGATGCATCCTCTTATACGTCCTTCTCTGATAGCCTTACTTCCTAGTCGTTCACACTGTGTTACTGACAGCGCGAGAATTCCCAGCCCATACTCAATGACCGATATCACGAGCCGATGATAAAGAAGAAGAAATAGTTAGTAATCTCTGCTTCAGGTGGGCTGCAGCCATTATTTACAGGGCTACCAGACCGCTCCTGCATTTCTGTATGATGTGATCAACATGGTGCTTATACGATAGCCCATGATCGAATGTAACTCCAAGGTATTTTAGCATTGCTTGCCTTTCAATTTTCTGTCCATTGAGAGTAATATCTGGAGGGTCTTTTTTCACTATGGAGTTGTTTAAGGAGCACCACATCATGCAGGCCTTGTTGGGATTGACTTTGGAGCCAGTTTCCTCGCATCAATGAAACATCTCCTGTAGTGTACCATGTATGCTATTAACTATTTCCTGTGGGTCTGAGCCAGTTCTGTAAATGAGTATGTCATCCGCAAAAGTCAGTGTTCGCCCCAAGCCAGTTGGCTGAATGGTGGCTATGTAACAGTGTGGTCTGTTTTAATTGACTGATAACTGGTCCAAAAGGCACCAATTAGTAGTATGTGACAGGGGTGGTCTGTTCTAATTATTTCTCAAGTCACAAAATCTCTTTTTGTTTATCTTCCAAGTGGGTTAAGAGTGTACTTGTGTACTGGCCATCTCCGCCAGAGGTGTAGATTCCTGGATGAACATATTTTCCCTCTTTTCTTTAACCCACGACTCGTTCGGTTCCTTCTTTGCTGTTTCTACTGACATTCGTATAGTGGTAGTTTGTTTTTATTATTCTTATTTGCTGGCCACATACATCAACGCTCACAGACGGACTCAAACATCTGCTGTATCCATCAAAACATTTATTTACATAAATATGTATATATATATATCTTTATCAGCAATACAAATTATAATTCATCCCAGAGCTTGCATACGTTTATCTCATGTTGGCTTCATATATAAAAGCTCTATATCTCATGTATATGCATCATCCTCCTGTATCTTGTTTAGTTCAATCAACTTTACTCCTGTTCACTTAAATACCTCTATACTCCATCTCCTCACTCCCATCTCATTATATTCCTGCCTTTATTTCTTTCTAACCTCTGTAGGGCTCTGTTACTATCGCTGAAAGATTAGCTTAAACTATATACAAGTACCATGTCATCTAAGCATATACCTACGTGCGAGGGCGTGTGAACAGTTCTTACAAAAGTCGACTCTTCAAATCATTTACTTGTCGTAACTATTTTCCGAAGACAGCTCATTAGTTTACTTGTCGTAACTATTTTCCGAAGACAGCTCATTAGTTTACTTGTCGTAAACTCACCATGACAAAGGTGGTTATCCTTCACCTCTAACTTTACTCTTTTGTTGCTCAGTCCACAAAGTTCTCAACATATATCTTTGACATGTCGACTTGGTACTTCTGCGTTACTTCTCCTGTAAATCTCTTACTTGTATGCATAATAAGTTCAAAATCATACTTACAATCAAATCGCTGAATATCTCCTGAAATACATTCACTACTCTCATAATCTACACAAGACTTCTTCATTATCTTATACCGTTACTGTCTAGCGCTAATACTCTCATAGTCTACACAAGGCTTCTTCATTATCTTATACAGTTACTGTCTAGCGCTAATACTCTCATAGTCTACACAAGGCTTCTTCATTATCTTATACTGTTACTGTCTAGCACTAACACATCCTCTGAACAATTTCTGGACTTATGTTCCTTATCCTATAACCTCTATATCTTGCTAGACTTATTCTTATATCTTGCTAGACTTATTCTACTTCTGTCAAACCACAGAATCCGTTCGTCTGCAGGCAACCGCCCAGAACCAAAAACAATTCTTGTTTCTTCAAACTCAGAAACCGGACTCCCTCAATGACCTCTGGTCATTGTTCTCACGTACGATTCCCTCGCTACTTCTGATTCGTCGCCCTCACTTGTTTTTCACTACTTTCATTGATTAAGCCTTTGATTTACAACTCACGAGAAAAAAAATTCCTCACGTTTTGTTAACGCGAGCCAAGTTACTGAACACTCGTCTTATTTTATTCATACTTAACTTTCTTCCCCGTGAACTGTCTTAAGCGTTCATCTAATCTTGACAAATAGCATGAGTAATGCTTGGGCAAACCCCACGGTGACATACTTTAGGCGTTCCTATAACCTTGCCTATAGCATGAATAATGCTTGGGCAAACCCCACGGAGACAGCTACTTTTGCTGTATAGATATTAAACAGCAACGGTGATAGTGGAGAACCCCGCGGTAGTCCGGGGAAATGTGCATTGGATCTGATGTCCATGTTCCAAAGCGAAATGCCATTGAACTCTCAGTTAAGGCAGCTGCTACCCATCTTGTAAGCCAAGGGTTAACACTGGAAACCATTACACACTTCATTAATGTTTCAACGTTCACACTGTTATAATCATCCTCTAGGTCAATTGCTACAGCAACCGTTTCTCGTTTACCCTGGAATCCCTCGAACACATCAGAAGCAAAAATGTGACGTTGCCCCACGTTACTTTCATGGGCCTATATCTTCCGAGAGTATCAGGTAGGACCTGTGCATTTTCGAGGTGATTCATTATTTTCCGTGCTACTATCTCTTTTAGTAGTTTACCGTAGACATTCTGCATTGTGATAATTCTATAGCTTCTGAGAAGTGTGAGGTCTTTACCAGGTTTAGGAAGTGGCCGTAGGTAACTATGTAGCCAGTCTTTTGGCATCTCAGCATTCAGTATGCTGGTGTTGAAATTACCCATCACATTCTTAATGCCCGTGTCATCGAGCTGTTTTATGTGGGGGTACTGTACACCATCAGGACCCGTGGCAGTGATTCTACTGGTTTATAAAGTGCACACGTCTTCTTCGGATATGAGGTTGAAATATATGTCGCCTCTTCTGTCACTTTCCAGGATACGGTCTTTAATTTCTTGGCGGGCAACTTTATCACCTTTATCTGTGTGACATATATTTTGGGTCGCTCTCTTGTCCACTACGACCGTATTCCGTGACCTTTGTTGTTCTGACTAATTACGTGCTTTTCAATGGAAAATAATTTCTTTCTCTGCTATGTAGCAGATATTTTGTACTTTCAAACATTCTTACACTTCTCTCAGCAATAATTCGTCTTGTCTGTTACCTGACCATCCCTGCTGAGAGAGATTTTAATCGTTTCCTGTACGACTTATTTAGAACATATTACTTGAGATAAAAGTAAGATGTTGTAATTGTAGGCATCGCAGAGAATGCAATCGAATGTTTTATTGCCATATATGGGAGAGGTGACCTTTTACATCACGCACATAATATCAGGCGGAAATAATTTTGAATTACCCCACCAAAACACGCATGTTTGAAACGATTGAAGCCCTGCTTAGCATCGTAACAAACAAATGCGGGGAAGACAGGCAATATACCTGACCTTTTTGCAGTTTTAAGACCCTGTGAGAATCGCTTGCCAAGACGACCACCAGACTGTCAGAAGTTAGAATCAGCATCCCATTTATCAGACCGG
Organism: Oreohelix idahoensis; assembly: GCA_024509875.1. NCBI lineage: Eukaryota > Metazoa > Mollusca > Gastropoda > Stylommatophora > Oreohelicidae > Oreohelix > Oreohelix idahoensis. Next base: position 848,718 of record JAMPIV010004798.1, read on the forward strand.
ACTTTGAGGGAGTATTTTGAAGGACTTAAACATCCTAGGAAAACTCTGTCATTTTAATAAGGAAAAACGGGATCTGAGGAAACTAAAAACACGGAGTCATAGTGGGAATTCATTGTTAACATAATAACACCCCAGAAACGTGTAAAAAGGCATCTGCTAGTGCCTTAACTTTATTCCTCTGAGTAAACAGTCTGTGAGCCAAGATTGGCGTAAGTTGTACATTTTACATTTTATGTGTTTCATTACTAACATGTGAACTAGTATGTATATATTGCCATGTGAATATTAATATGTGCAAATTTATAGTGGATGTCCAAGTCCTTTGAGGCTGGCAACCTCAGCATATAGAATGATGATTTCAAGAACCGCCAATGCAAGGGCTGGTGACTGCTTTATTGCTAGTTTCTTAAAGAGCACTAAAAGGACAGGTAGTTCCAAGTTCCATATGGAGCAGGGAGGGAAAGATGAAAGAAATAATGTACAATTTAATTATTATATCTACATTTACAAACTAGTGTAAATGTCTATGTAAATATATTCACTTTATAAATAATGAAAGTTTTCAAGCTTTTCAACCAGTGTAGATGTAAATGAAAACATATTCAATCTATACTGTGAACATTTTTCAACCAGTGTAGCTATAAATGTAAACAAATTCTATCTATACTATTAACCTTTTCATTTGAATGTAAGTAAATATAAAGCTATTCAATTTAAATGTAAAGAAAGTTTTCTCTCAAAGGGATTAAGTTTAATTCTCACCGAGTGAAAATTCTGAGGTAGAGGGGATGGTGGAATAGGAAGATGGGGACACATAAGCATGTGTCGGGGAACTCAATACTCAGAGGGTATTCGTTTCTATTCTTTTACCATACTAGTTGGTGGTACCAGCTGAGGCTACTAATCTCTGGAACAAAGTGAGGGTAGAAGTGGCCTGACGTCGAGCTAGACACCATCATCAGAGGGCCCTAGAGACACGGGACCAGCTTTGCAGTTACTACCTGATCTTACTTGAAACGTGCTGCGCCTTTAATCCTGACCAGAAACGCGAGAACTCCAGTGACCTATCTGCACAGAACCCAAAAACTAAGCGGGAGCAGAAACTACCATTTGCAGCTAAGTCAAACCTAAAAGCTGCCAAGTGGCTTCTTACGTAAAACACCCTACCATCACACGATGATGAGTATTTTTTGTTAACGATTATTCAATTTTTTAAACTGTTAAAACTTAGTTGATTATTAAATTTGTTCTTTATAAATATACAAATTTAACGTCGATTTAGTCATTTTGAATGTACTGCATGTTTGTCTCAGTCAATTTACTAAATACAATCTAAACAGAGCTATACCATAATAAGAAGAATTCCACTGAGTAAATCAGGGTGGGGGCTTGAACGAGCTGAAATTAATAATTGCTTAATTCTTCATAAAAGGCGGCGGATCAGACATAAGTTAACAATTGCCCTGCCCAAGGCAGCATTGTTCTTGACTTCTGAAATATCTTGTGAACACAACCTTGAGATAGAAGCATCATTATCCTTCTATCTACAACTCTGTCAAGAGTAATCTTGTGCGAAGGTAGACACCTTTGAAGACCCATATTAGATACTCTTGAGTTTTGGTCACTGTTGGACCATTACTGCAAAGCTGGGAAGGCAATTCCGTGACAATCTGTCTGAGTAATATAACGCTCGAGTAATGCATGTCCCTTTTCAGCATCGGTCTTCAGGCTTATTTCTGTTGAGCTGAGAATATTAGGAATTGGTTGGTTTGTACGTTTCTTATTTATTCTTTATAATATATCACCTTACATACACATACGAGTACATTACCCAGCTGCCTGCTGCGATATACGTTGTGGGGGACAGTGTAAATATTCTTTGCTCGTCTGCCCCAGTTCTACACAAGCTGGTATAGCACGTTTCACTAGCTTTGCCCAACTTCAAAATGCTATATCTCAGCGAATATATAACGCATATAAGTGAAATTTTGTGTGTGAATTTGAAATGGTATAGACCCTATGAATTTAATTTTTCATTAAAATGCGACCATTGGTTTCAATTTTCGTCTCTTTGCGATATAATATAAAATCCTACTTGCCAACACACATCACACGCACACATATTGAAATGTCTACAGTAAATTATACGACCTCATTTGCACATTTTTGGTTTATCAAGTATTTGGCATGATTTTTGAGTGAAATTGCGTGAAATCGCACTTCTTGAACATAAAACAGTTTATATCCGGTGCAACGCACACATTGTCAATCAGAGGTGTGTCTACAAAAATTATTGTGTGGTTAAGAAGGAAAAATGAGTCTGCGAGTACATTTTGTGACATTACAGCAAATCACAAATAGGATTTTTAAGTATTTCTGCAATGAAGCTACTCGAGGAAAACTATATCATTCTATTTCAAACCCACAAAAGAGGACTATTCACGCCTTGGGGATAAGCAAACGATCATTGCACCGCTGGATAGCGACATCTGAAATGTCTAATTCCAGTGTTTTACACACGAAAATTAGGCCAAGAGGGGTGGATAATTTTGACAGAGAATTGATCCGCAGAGAAATTTGCAATATGTTTCACAATAATGAGGCAGTGACTTTAAGGAAATTGAAAATTTGGTTAAGAAAGAATAATGACAATGATATTTCCAAATCTACGCTATGGAGGACTATTAGGAGTTTGGGATTCACTTTTAGAAAATATGTTGGTGGTAGAAACCTTATTTGTGAGAAGCCTCATATAGTTGCAATGAGAAGCAAATATTTACGCGAGGTCAGAGAAATGAGAAGAGATTGTTATGATTTTGTGTATTTAGATGAAACTTGGATCAATGCGCACCACAGTAATGAACGAGAATGGCAATCATCTGATGGAACAACTAAGAGACTAGTACCAAGCAGCAAAGGACAGCGCCTAATAATTGCACATCCAGGAAGCAGCCATCATGGGCTTCTAAATAATACTGAACTCATATTTGTTTCAAAATCCACAGATAATAGGGATTATCATACAGAGATGAATGGCAAGATATTTCAAGATTGGATTGTGAATCATGTACTTCCTTCATTGGATAGACCGTCGTGTTTGATAATGGACAATGCTTCATATCACAACGTTGTGGCACCAGAAGATAAAGTTCCTAATTCATCAAGTACTAAAGATGTAATAAAGATTTGGCTGACCAAAAACAACATTCCATTCAACGAAATGTCCCTGAAGCCTGAATTACTTGAAATTGTAAAAAAATACACAGCATACAAAGATATTTCACATAGACAAGGCAATCCATGAACATGGTCACAGATGTTTAAGATTGCCTCCTTACCATTCTCACTTAAACCCAATAGAATTAGTCTGGGCTAAAATTAAGGAACAGGTAGCAACAGAAAATAGGACGTTCAAATTAAAAGATGTAGAAATACTTACAAAAGCCGCCATCTCGAACATAGCCAGGGATTATTGGAAGAAATGTAAGAACCATGTGTTACAAGAGGAAGAGGAATATTGGACGAATGATGGTTTGTCCTTCATTCAGCCGAGATTGATTATCAATTTCTCAGAGACATCTGATTATGATTCGGATGAAGTTTAATTTCTTTAAAGATGACCTTACCGTTATTTACAAGCACAGTAGAGGAGAAACTTTCCATTATGATATTTATGAACCGCAAAGTGGTGATACCTATTGAAATAATCAGATCAATGAAGGTCCAGTTTGGTAGCGTACTAAATGTCAATGACAAAAAATGTCACGAGTATCTCCCATGCAGATCATTTAAGAAATCATCTTCAACATCTTCAACATGGGTATTCATATGCCTATTCAATTCACAAACGTGATGAAGTATGCCTATTTTCACAGAATCTGTGACACAATAATTAGTATGCCGACAAAGATCAAAGGATTTCATCCGTTTGTGGGAACTGGACAAGATGCACAGATATAAAGTATATATTTGTTGGGTCTAACCCAATATAACATCGTATGCAAAAAATGGCATTAATACGTTAGACGGTTAATCAGATAATTACATGTGAAGTTGGGCAAAGCTAGTGAAACGTGCTACTCTTTGGGCGGAGGAGGTGGGGTCCACTTGGGTCATGACTCCCAAAGTGTCATCCACCAGTTTTTGTTTCTGCCTGTACTAGGAATTGAACTGAATCAACTCACATTGTACGTAATGACTGAACTATAACTCCTGGTTTAAAGTGTTCAGTAAGCTTGACGCGGTAATGAAAGTAAAGATTTTGTTGTAAATAAACACACTGTCCTGAAGTTCATTGCCTGCTGCGATTGCTCTACATACAGCATCATCATGTCCCCTGTGGAACATAAGGCAGAAACAGTTGCTCTCCATCGATTTCTATTCTGGGCTGTCTTTTTCAGCTGTGCCCAAGTCATTCCAATGCCCCTAGCCTTCTCTTCAACAGTTCTTCTCCAAGTTCTCTTTGGCCTCCCCACTCTTCTTTTCCCCCGTGGGTATCAGTCATGGGCAATTCTGGCTGTGCTTGATTGTTCTCTTTTGAGTGTATGTCCTATCCATCGCCACTTTCTTACCTTAATTTTTGTTTGTATTGGCTGTTGCCCGCATCTTTTCCTTAGCTCTACATTTGTTATTACATCTGGCCATCTTATACGGAGGATCCGTCGGAGACATCTATTTACAAATGTCTGTAGCTTGGAGGTGATACTCTTTGAGACATGCCATGTCTCTGAGCCATACAGCAAGATTGACTACATTAGCGTTAAAGATTCTGATTTTGTTCTCTCTGGATATAGCTGATGAGTTCCATAGTGGTCGAAGGGCATTAAAAGCGCATCTGGCTTTATTTATCTTTGAGCAGACGTCACCAGCTGTTCCCCCTCCGTTGTCAGTGTTACTCCCCAGATACGTAAATCTACAGACAGCACAATACTTTTTTCTTTTTTTTTTCTACATTTTAGTCAAGTCTTTAGAGTGCCCTACTCCTTGACCTTCAAGGCCAAGTTATATCATATACTGGGACAGCCAGAAGGCCTCTTGCGCTTATTTCTAAATGTATAATTTTGCTGTGGGCCCCCTGATATCTCAAATCCATAATGAGATCGCTATTTTTGACTAATTAGACAGCCTACTGCTCATGTAAACTTGATTTAAATTGCACTGTAAGCTAAACCATTATAATCTGGTGTTATGACAACGGGTGCAGCGTTATGTTTGGTCGTCTTTGAAATTTTTAAACGAGTTCGGGGTATGTACCATCGCCAAGATAGGTCAATTGAGTTGCTAAGTGTGACTGTTAAGTGACAGTGTGAACAGTTGTGTTAGGAATTTTTGAAAATGTGGTACGATGTTGTCATTCGCTCTCTCTCTGACTTAATTTTATACACACGTTCCGCAATCATAATAAACGAAACTTTTTTTTGATGACAAAGGATTTTTGAAATCCTACCAGATAATATACGAGTATCACCATGTCGAGTATTACACACGAACTATGATGTACTAGTTTGATACTTATTAGGTAGTATTTATCACATAATATATACACAGCACCTTATTGGAAGCTTACACTAAAGCATGAATCTGCTCCCTCGGTGATAGTTTTTGTAGCACATTATTGTGCATGATAAGGTTGCCAGTCACATGCATAAACCTCACATTAATCGTCTCTTACGTCATGAACGGGAGAAGTAAACTTATTCTTTATCTCCTCGGAGATCCCGGCCTACACGGACAATTCAAAATTGTATCATTTTTATATTCCTCATCATCATCATCATCATGTACTCCTCTTACTAGGATAAACGTTCATGTCATTGCACAATCTCCCTCCGTAATGCCAATTTTGACAAGTTTCAATATTATGAGAAAGGTAGCAGTTTGACTCCAGAACTTTCCTTCTAGTGCTAAACAAAATTTTATAAATTACAATGTTCTAAGAAAGACAGTAATTTCAATTCAGAATTCCAATCCCAAGTGATATACAACATTTGACAGATTATAATATAGTAAAGGTAGCAATTTTACTCCAGACTTCTCTCTCTAGTGCCAGACAACAATTCACGAGTTACACTATTACAGTAAAGGCAATAACATTACTCCAGGCTTCCCTCCCTAGTGCTATACAACATTTGACATGTTAAAATATTATAGTAAAGTCAGCCATTTCCCTCCAGAACTCCCATACTTAGTGTTATACAGCATTTGAAAAGTAAAAAGATTCAAGGTATCGACACGCTCCAGTCTACCCAGCTGTAAGTGGATACCTGACTTTTCTCTTGAGTTAGGGAAGGTAAAGGCAGCGAGGAAGGGTACTGGTCACCCCAACTCTCGATGCATGACCTAGTATAGTGAGGTCTCTAACACTTCACACCCCTACGGTAGTATCTGCTATGTGACTACCTGTTTACTATCCTACAAGCACACAAAGTACGTTCCACTAGCACACAAAGTACGTTCCACTAGCACACAAAGTACGTTCCACTAGCACACAAAGTACGTTCCACTAGCACACAAAGTACGTTCCACTAGCACACAAAGTACGTTCCACTCATTTTCTTTTCAAGAAAGAACAAACTGCTACTGAAGCAAATGACTATTTATCTATTCAGACTTTACCATCTAACTTCTCCAGCCAGGTACTAAACAATGCCCGACGGTCGAGCACCATCTAACTTCCCCAGCCAGGTACTAAACAATGCCCGACGGTCGAGCACCATCTAACTTCCTGTAGTGGTTTTGATGGTATTGTATGATGGTGATATTACTAAGTGTGATGTATGAGGTCAGCTGTGAAGGCTCCTGAGATAAAATGTAGCTGTGAATTTTCAGAAGGCCTTTCTTGCTACCACTACGACCTCACACCTATCTTTTTTTCCTAATGAATGTGGCTACGTTAAAATCTAGGGTACTGAATGTAATGTGTTGTATTGACATATACAAACACACACCCACAGCTATTAAATAATATAATATTATCAATAAAATTTAGAACGCAATGAACTAAATTCAGCTGGTGAAATTTTAGAAAGTAAATCTTTTTTAAATTTATTTGTTCTGAACCAAGGTTTTATTTTGGCCAGAACATATGAAAGATTTTGAAATTTATGAGTGAATGGCATGAATAAATGGCATGATAAATAAAAGGTGTGTACGTATACAATTTTCACGATTTGTTAATATTTCTACAGTTCATAATTTTATTTTCCCTGGGAGAATGATGAATAGATGTGCTGTTGGGGTGGCTTCATCCCTCCCTGTCTATGCCTACCAAACATTGTCCATTAATGATGGAAGGAAATGGGATGTTTTAGTAGTAATTCACTTTGGGTGCTATGTCTATGAAGTTGGTGTAAATCCAGCAGACCAGCCTGCTTACGTAACTTCGAAAGAGTAGTTCTGGTGCTGGAATCTGGTGGCCCCACCTCTCCGTGCTTGGGGGCAATATATCGGGTGGCCCCACCTCTCCGTGCTTGGGGGCAATACAAGGCTGTTCTGCCGAGATGCGACACTGCACGGGTCCTTACTGTCAATTATTTACCCAGCATTTGACACCACCTTTTGGTGTCAACATAAAAAAACTCACAGCTCTGAAATAAAGTATTGGTTTAGGTTCAGAACCTTACCTAAGGAGCCACTTCTACACGTAACAATTTACAATAACACCACTTAGACAGGGTCAGATCTCTCTGACCATACAACACATCTTACCAAGTTGGTTTCACATAGGATAAGTTCTCCCAGACTACATATTCCGAAATATGTTTATTAGCTTCCTGCCATAGAATAGGATAGGTGATATGTTCCACTGATCTCAACACTTGATCTGTCCTTCCTAATCCTTGCTGGAGTTTATATATATTGTTTGTCCCTAGACCCTGAACTAGGGCGGGGGGTCTAGAGCAAATCCTTACTTGTTGTAAGGCTAGATTTCGATATGGCAGTATCAAATCACTCGAAACATTAAACAGTATTTAAAATATACAAAGAAATAATTTCGATCTTACCAGATTATGAATAAAGAACACAGAAATGCTAGCAAAACTCAGCTGAGCTGCTGGCTATAGTATGGCGTCCCTGAACTTATTTCAATTTACTTCATTGGAAATCACCACACTTAAAATTTACTGTGTCTATCACTGGACAACTATTGAGGAATGGCAAAAAAGCTCGTCTGAGCGCTGATAATATGATTGTCTGTGGCCAATCAATGCCTTGTGTTTTTTCAAATTCAAATTTCCTACACTAAAGTCATTTCAGTCATGCTTCAGTCAAGTATGGATTTTTATCTGTTAGTCCGTCCGTCTCTACTTGCGTTTTCACAAAAAACGTACTTGGTTTTTGAACCACCCTATCCGTCCCCTCCACAAATTTTGTCTTTAAAGTTATTTTTAGCCACAGCTCCCACCAATGTCCCTCTCTTTCATTCTAACTAGATTTGGACACTTGAGTCTCAAGGTCGCGGTTTTTGTGCAAATTAGTGACATGTTTGATTCAATGCAGTCTTTCGCTGATGTGAACAACACAGTCTTTTGTCAATGTCTTCATTATTATCTATCCGTCTGTTTAAATAAAAGCATATTATTTCACTGCTCAAAATAGGCCATCCGGCCAGCTAGGTTTTATATTCCTAACATCATTATTAAGAAAAAGTTACTTTTCAAGGTTAGTTGTTTTTTTTCGAAATATTTTCTAGAATCTTCTGTGAAACGTTTGCCGCTGCATTCAAATAAAGGACAAAATATCGCAAAAACGTCCAAAAAATGACTGTTGCGTATATTAACTATGGTCCCTTTTGTCGATTTCGTTACCTTGTGTCAACTTGGGGACGTGACTTTTCCTCCGTTCCCCCTCCCAATTGCATCTTCTAAGCCTTGCTAGTCTCACGCAATTTTTCAGTCATATTTTTTTCCTTTTGATCCGCCGTTCTCATCCCGTTCAAATGATAACCGTTCCAGCAATTTAATTTCCATGGCGGGTGATGACCCGCGGCGTGGGCGATCATGTCTTCTAGTAACTTACGCATTCTTTTTATCCCTACATTTTATCCTTTGGAGATATTTTTACGTTGTATCACTGTTAATTTTATGACACTTCCCCAGCCAGGTACTAAACACTGCCCGACGGTCGAGCACCATCTAACTTCCCCAGCCAGGTACTAAACACTACCCGACGGTCGAGCACCATCTAACTTCCCCAGCCAGGTACTAAACACTACCCGACGGTCGAGCACCATCTAACTTCCCCAGCCAGGTACTAAACACTACCCGACGGTCGAGCACCATCTAACTTCCCCAGCCAGGTACTAAACACTGCCCGACGGTCGAGCACCATCTAACTTCCCCAGCCAGGTACTAAACAATGCCCGACGGTCGAGCACCATCTAACTTCCCCAGCCAGGTACTAAACACTACCCGACGGTCGAGCACCATCTAACTTCCCCAGCCAGGTACTAAACAATGCCCGACGGTCGAGCACCATCTAACTTCACCAGCCAGGTACTAAACACTGCCCGACGGTCGAGCACCATCTAACTTCCCCAGCCAGGTACTAAACACTGCCCGACGGTCGAGCACCATCTAACTTCCCCAGCCAGCTACTAAACAATGCCCGACGGTCGAGCACCATCTAACTTCCCCAGCCAGGTACTAAACACTACTCGACGGTCGAGCACCATCTAACTTCCCCAGCCAGGTACTAAACACTGTCCGACGGTCGAGCACCATCTAACTTCCCCAGCCCGGTACAAAACACTGCCCGACGGTCGAGCACCATCTAACTTCCCCAGCCAGGTACTAAACAATGCCCGACGGTCGAGCACCATCTAACTTCCCCAGCCAGGTACTAAACACTGCCCGACGGTCGAGCACCATCTTACTTCCCCAGCCAGGTACTAAACATTGCCCGACGGTCGAGCACCATCTAACTTCCCCAGCCAGGTACTAAACACTGCCCGACGGTCGAGCACCATCTAACTTCCCCAGCCAGGTACTAAACACTGCCCGACGGTCGAGCACCATCTAACTTCCCCAGCCAGGTACTAAACAATGCCCGACGGTCGAGCACCATCTAACTTCCCCAGCCAGGTACTAAACACTACCCGACGGTCGAGCACCATCTAACTTCCCCAGCCAGGTACTAAACACTACCCGACGGTCGAGCACCATCTAACTTCCCCAGCCAGGTACTAAACACTGCCCGACGGTCGAGCACCATCTAACTTCCCCAGCCAGGTACTAAACAATGCCCGACGGTCGAGCACCATCTTACTTCCCCAGCCAGGTACTTAACATTGCCCGACGGTCGAGCACCATCTAACTTCCCCAGCCAGGTATTAAACACTGCCCGACGGTCGAGCACCATCTAACTTCCCCAGCCAGGTACTAAACATTTCCCGACGGTCGAGCACCATCTAACTTCCCCAGCCAGGTACTAAACACTGCCCGACGGTCGAGCACCATCTAACTTCCCCAGCCAGGTACTAAACAATGCCCGACGGTCGAGCACCATCTAACTTCCCCAGCCAGGTACTAAACACTGCCCGACGGTCGAGCACCATCTAACTTCCCCAGCCAGGTACTAAACAATGCCCGACGGTCGAGCACCATCTAACTTCCCCAGCCAGGTACTAAACACTGCCCGACGGTCGAGCACCATCTAACTTCCCCAGCCAGGTACTAAACAATGCCCGACGGTCGAGCACCATCTAACTTCCCCAGCCAGGTACTAAACAATGCCCGACGGTCGAGCACCATCTTACTTCCCCAGCCAGGTACTAAACATTGCCCGACGGTCGAGCACCATCTAACTTCCCCAGCCAGGTATTAAATACTGCCCGACGGTCGAGCACCATCTAACTTCCCCAGCCAGGTACTAAACATTGCCCGACGGTCGAGCACCATCTAACTTCCCCAGCCAGGTACTAAACACTGCCCGGCGGTCGAGCACCATCTAACTTCCCCAGCCAGGTACTAAACAATGCCCGACGGTCGAGCACCATCTAACTTCCCCAGCCAGGTAATAAACACTGCCCGACGGTCGAGCACCATCTAACTTCCCCAGCCAGGTACTAAACAATGCCCGACGGTCGAGCACCATCTAACTTCCCCTAGGTACTAAACACTGCCCGACGGTCGAGCACCATCTAACTTCCCCAGCCAGGTACTAAACAATGCCCGACGGTCGAGCACCATCTAACTTCCCCAGCCAGGTACTAAACAATGCCCGACGGTCGAGCACCATCTAACTTCCCCAGCCAGGTACTAAACAATGCCCGACGGTCGAGCACCATCTAACTTCCCCAGCCAGGTACTAAACAATGCCCGACGGTCGAGCACCATCTAACTTCCCCAGCCAGGTACTAAACAATGCCCGACGGTCGAGCACCATCTAACTTCCCCAGCCAGGTACTAAACAATGCCGGATGGTCGAGCACCATCTAACTTCCCCAGCCAGGTACTAAACAATGCCCGACGGTCGAGCACCATCTAACTTCCCCAGCCAGGTACTAAACAATGCCCGACGGTCGAGCACCATCTAACTTCCCCAGCCAGGTACTAAACAATGCCGGACGGTCGAGCACCATCTAACTTCCCCAGCCAGGTACTAAACAATGCCCGACGGTCGAGCACCATCTAACTTCCCCAGCCAGGTACTAAACAATGCCCGACGGTCGAGCACCATCTAACTTCCCCAGCCAGGTACTAAACAATGCCCGACGGTCGAGCACCATCTAACTTCCCCAGCCAGGTACTAAACAATGCCCGACGGTCGAGCACCATCTAACTTCCGCAGCCAGGTACTAAACAATGCCCGACGGTCGAGCACCATCTAACTTCCCCAGCCAGGTACTAAACAATGCCCGACGGTCGAGCACCATCTAACTTCCCCAGCCAGGTACTAAACAATGCCCGACGGTCGAGCACCATCTAACTTCCCCAGCCAGGTACTAAACAATGCCCGACGGTCGAGCAGCTTTATGACAGGTTTATGGGAAATCAGGTACCCGTGAAAATCCTTTGATGTAAACCGAGCGGGACTGCGGGGATTAGAAATAGCTGAACAAACCGATATATCGGGACTGCGGGTTCAAGGGGTTAAAATGTCTAACATTACTAAAATACAGTATTATAAAAGATACATAAGTAGACAGCATATCTCGATGCCCGGAGCAGACGACGTAACTACGCGACAAGAAATCCTCCACCTCCACTGGTGTATCATACAAGAACGCATATCGCACAAGAAGACGATTTGACTGTCACTGAAATGACTCTCGGTCTCGAGTCTTACTGAGTTTTTAAATACTACATAATGCCGAATGAGGATCAGGTCACCCTGTCCGGCAAGCCATGCCCATCTATGTTTGAAACGTGAATCAGATGTCTTATTCCCAGAGTGGATGACATGAGATAATCTTTGATGTCATATGTTTAGCTACTAATAGCCAAGATTATCTTTTGAGCGCCTCTCGCATCGTGCAAAACGTTTCCACTTACTAGTAATACTATTTCGCGTTATCTGTTATCACAGTCACACGTTCACATTTTCCTCCACAATTAAGGTGTGTTCCATTTGTGTAATACATGGCCAAGATGGTAACGTCATTGATGACATCTCTACGTCTCACATGTTTGTGATCCTCAAAGATGGCCAAGGTGTGTTTCCTTCGATTGCCCACTCTTGTGTCACATAATGCCAACATCATCATCATCATCTCAACCCATAACCCGTCATGGGTCGTAGGGGTGCCATGGTGGAAGCATCAACAGACAGGGTCCTCCACTGCTCTCTATTCTCAGCAATGCGTACAAGTGTGGAGAAACCGTGTCCTGCCCATTCTTTGATGTTATCAGCCCAGGATTTTCTTTGCCTTCCTCTTCTCCGTTTACCTTCGACTGTTCCCTGGAGGATCGTTTTCGAAAGGGAGTCATGACGAGTTACATGCCCAAACCAGGCAAGCTTTCGACGTTTCACTATTGACAAAAGTGGTTCTTGATGGCCTGCATAGGTGTTTATCTTCTCTCTAACATAGACATTTGTTTTGTGCTCTTTATAGCAAATGCGCAAAATTCTTCTATAACATTTATGCTCGAAAGCCTGAAATCCTTCGCTCCGTATCTGCAGTGAGTGTCCAGCCCTCACACCCATACAAGAGAATAGATAATACAAGTGATTTGTATAATTTGATCTTCACAGGAAAACTGATGTTACTTTTCCAGATCACATTCAACCTTGTCATGGCAGCTGAGGCCATCTCAAGTCTTGTCTTGATTTCTTTATTTGATCTTCCATCACTACATATAGTGGACCCGAGATATTTAAAGGTGTTAACTTCTTCTAACGTTTGCCCATTTAACGTAATGTTGGTCGGAACATGTTTCTTATGGCTATTCACCAATATCTTGCTTTTTTCTATATTAATTTCCATCCCATATGTTCTTGTTACTTTCTCCAGTCTAGAGGTAAGGTCTTGAAGTTCTGATTCTGTTCCAGCTATCAGATCAATATCATCAGCAAAACGTAGATTACACAGAGGTCGGCCTCCAATCGATATGGTTGATTTATAATCGCAGAGAGCCTCCTGCATAATATGTTCTAGATAAATGTTAAAGAGCACTGGTGACAGGATACATCCCTGGCGAACTCCTACAGTTGTTTTGAAAAATTCTCCAATGTCATTGCTTGCAAAAACAGCACTGCTTGCGTCCTTGTATAGTGCTTCAATGATATCTATGATGTTGGTATCAAAATTGAATTTTCTCATTATTTGCCATAAACCTTCATGCCAGACTCGATCGAAGGCTTTTGTGAAATCGATGAAGTTATGGTATAAATCATGTTGATGCTGGAGATGCCAACATGGACACAAGTAAACAGAGCAGACTAACCGAAAATTAATTATTCTGTCTAAAATTAAATCCTTCCGCTCACGTAGTCAAAGTTATATAAAATTTAAAAAGATGTCTTGTCAAAGTCGTAGAGAATATTTTACGTAGAATGTTGAAAAGTAAACACGTTATTGTGAAATATTGGGTGAGAAAAAAAAAACAAAAAACGTTCCAAAGCTGAAGCATGTGACGTGAAGTGAAGTTTAAAAAAAAAGACGCAAGGACACTGTTTTACTAAAAACGATTGGTTGTATGCTGGATGTAAATTTCCCCATCTTCCAAATTAACAAACATGGGGAAAGGAATTGAAAACAAAAGTAACGTGAATTAAACAAATATGGTAGGACCTTGACCTAATCACACTTGCCAGGAAGGCGTAGCACGAATTCGTTCGTTGCGTGTTTTCCAGGGAGCTAAAAGGTAATGTATCATAACATACACATTTAGACAGTCAACACGCGCACAGACATAAACGTATTTCCCCAACATGTGCGCAGAATATGACAAACAAAGAAAAGAGCAGGCCGAATCCTTGTGCACAAATTAATGGCAGCAGTTAGGTAGCATTTCCTGGCACCAACCCATTGTGAGCAGGATAACAGCTTCTAAGCATGCCACGCATAGTGCAATCATGTGATCAGCACTTTCCGTGCACGTGCCTGCTCAATCACACACAACAAAACACAAGATAGCGTCATTGATATTATTTACCTGCTGAACAAAAACAACACATTCTGATAAACTGCAACAATCTGGAAAGTCTAGCAGATGTGACATTGTGTAGACAGTAATCTTTTCACCGCTGTTCGATTTGTGTGTGTATGTGTGGTTTATATTGTGTGTGAGAGAAGACGGCAAGATACGTCTTATACAGGACGACTCGTACTGAGAGAGTGGAGGGAGAAATAAAACAATATGGACAGACAGACAGATAGACAAATAGACAATCAGATAGATAGATAGACAGATAGGCAGACAGACAGACAAATAAGATAGATAGGTATATAGGTAGGTAGGTAGACAGATATGTTGATGACTTGCTTTCCTATGATTACAAGATACCATAATAATGATCTATTAATAATATATTCATCACAATTATCATTATCATCACAATTATCATTATCATCACAATTATCATTATCATCACATAACGTTCATTATCATCATCCTTTGTCTTTGCGCTCCTTACAGACCACGTGACAGGAAGTCTGCAACCAGACATTAATATGCTCTAGCAGCACTTGTTCCTGTAGTATTGTGTTTTACATAATTACACTGCCAGCCCAATGCACAACTTTATATTAGTTGCCTAGTACGACATGCCTAAGGGTGTAGTAGCCTAGTACGACATGCCTAAGGGTGTAGTAGCCTAGTACGACATGCCTAAGGGTGTAGTAGCCTAGTACGCAGAGCCGGATTAACGTAGTAGCAAAAGTAGCATATGCTACGGGCCCCGCGCTTTTTGAGGCCCCGCGCCAATAAATATGTACATAATTTTTTGGTCATCTTCTAATACGAGCGTTAAACCAATGATCTTGTGATTTATGCCATCTTTAGCGCCTTTTCATTTGGTGTCACGAAATTGTGAGAGAAAGAGCATAAGAGGGTGACTTAGTGTGACCCTTCATTATTTTTATCTTAACTGTTTGCGGACGGAAGCCATTTAAGTGGCGTTGAAAATTTGGTCACGTTTGGACGGAAGCCACTTTTTTGGCTCTAGACGACTGCCCCTCTAATTTTGTTTCGTTCTTTGTGAAATGAATTTGCGTTAACAATAAAAACTAGAATTTAAGAAACGGAAACTTCCTGTTTTAATTGAGGTATACGGCGTGCTCGCACTCTCTTTCGATCTTGATTCAAATTTCTTGATTTGTAAGGTTAGAAAACTCAAAAAATGAGCAGTAGACACAGAGATATTGGACGTAATTATGCTTCTGGAAGTAAAAAACGTAAAGCGAAGGAAGAAAAAGAAAGAAGAGATCAACTTGTGATATCAAAAACACGTAAGCTGACAGAATATTTTGATGTTCATGGTGGTGGTACTCTAACCTCTGAAGCTGGAAGTACAGGAACAACTAGTACTAGTGCAGGCTGTGCAGCAGAAAACATACAGCAAAACCCAGTATACACTGAGTCTGAATGTGAAAGAGTAAGTGAAACGAAGAAGTACTCTAATGATATTGGTGACTGGCCGAACACATGAAGAAAGCTCCTCACATAAACAAGCTTTAATTTCACTGTTGATGCGTAAAAACAGGTAAACGTGTTGATTCCCAACGTGTGAAACAAATGGACATTCAAGAAAAGTATTGGCACAAACTTCTAGAGCGAATAATTGAAGTTGTGAAGTTTTTAGCAGAACGAGGCCTTTCATTTCGTGGCAGTGATGAAATTGTTGGGTCCCCTTATAACGTGAATTACTTAGGGTTGTTAGAATTACTGGCCAAGTTTGACCCTTTTCTGGCAGAGCATATAAGTACTCATGCAAACAAAGGATTTGGATATACATCATATCTATCTAAAACAACGTGTGAGGAATTCATCAATCTGATTGGATCCAGCATACTGGATCACATTCTCTGTGAAGTGAAGAAATACAACTATTATTCCGTTTCATTGGATTCTACTCCAGATATATCTAATATGGACCAGCTGACTTTGACTCTGCGCTATGTTTTGCCATCTAGACCAGTTGAAAGAATTGTGACATTTTTGGATATGGAAGGTCATAGTGCTGAACAGCTTACTAAAAGTCTACTTAATTTTTTAAAGGCAAATGACATTGATATTAAAGACTGCCGTGGTCAAAGTTATGACAACGCCAGCAACATGAGTGGGACGTTTATAGGATTACAAGCACGAATTAAAGAGATGAATAAGTTTGCGCATTACATTCCGTGTTTTGGACATTCACTAAATTTGGTTGGAAAATGTGCTGCTGAAGGTTGTCAAGAAGCAGTCATTTTCTTTGGATTTGTTGAAAGTCTGTACACCTTCTTTTCTGCTTCTACCTACCGGTGGGGTCTCCTTTCTACTGCATTATGTGCTGGCGGTACTCATAATAAGTCCGATTTGCTCTTTGTGAAAAGACTGTCAGATACCAGGTGGTTCGCTCGGGCAGATGCAACAAAAGCACTTTTACACAGCTTTTCTGCAATAAAACAAGTCTTGGATGATATTTCAGATAACAATGATCAGAAGGCAGAGTGTCGTCAACAGGCTCGTGGTCTACTTTCAACCATGATGAAGTTAGAAACAGGAATAATGATCATACTGTGGGATCAAGTATTACAGCGTTTTCAAATGACCAGTGCTTCTTTGCAATCTTCTGACCAAGATTTGAATACAGCTTGTGCACTCTATGAATCCATGCGGGGGTATATTCAAGCTATGCTGTCTACTTTTGCAGACATAGAGCAAAAGGCCAAGGATCTGACTGAGTGTGAACATTATCAAGAACAAACTTTAAGAAAACACAAACAAAATCGAGAGTATGATGATTTCAGTGGTTCCAGCACACTTGATCCACTTGTTGAATCTCAAACGCCTTCTCAGCAGTTTAAAAGCCGAACATTTCTTCTCCTTATTGATAGCTTGCTCTCTGCCTTGTCAAAACGGCAGAAAGCTTATCAAAAGTTGAATGATGTATTTGGATTCCTTCGTCAGTTACAGCCGTTTACACCTGAAGAGGTGGTAACGAGATCATCGAATCTTATTAAATCATATCCGGAAGATTTGGAAGAAAGTCTTTGTGAAGAACTTGTGCAGTTTACAGAACTGTTGAAAACTGATCTTGCTTCTTTCTTTTTTATATAAGAATAAGTGTTCTTAGGTCAGTTTCTTGCGCTGATTTCAAATTTGAAATCCGTTTATCTCTATCACATCGGGTTCTTAAGATATTTGTGAATAAATATATTTTTGGGAAACCGTTATTTTTTCCGTTTCATTTTTACTATATAACATTCAAAATTAATAAAATGCAAAATAATTCTACTTTTTAATACTGCTAAAAGATGCATGACATATGTTACGCTATTTTTCAAATAGTTACTGTATTTTGAAATAATTCTGAGCGAAATATGGCTTCTAGAAGTTGTAGAAATTTGGCTGATCTGTTCTGTTACGTGTGCGGATATTTTACCGATCGTGTTCAAAAGAAAAACTTTACACCATTACTAAAGAAAGCATATGAACTTTATTTTGATTCAAAAGTTGATGATGCAAATAAATCTTGGAAGCCAAATGCAGTTTGTTCGACTTGTGCAAATACATTGGCAGGTTGGTTATGAAAATCGACGAAGCATAAGTCGGTGCCTTTTGGAGTGCCAGTAATATGGCGTGAACCGACAAATCACGCTACTGATTGTTACTTCTGCTTGACAAATATCCATGGTTTCACTTTTAAAACTAGAAAGTCTTTGGTTTATCCAAATATTGAATCGGTTTTGAAACCAGTGCCTCATGATCCAATCACGTGTCTGATCCCAGTTCCACCAGAACAATATCCGTTGGACGTGAATGAACCATCAGAAAGTGATAGTTTACCTGCTTTAGAAACTAATTCTGACTCGGATTATATACCGGTGAATGATGGTGTTCACTTAATTAACCATTCAAAACTTTCAGATCTAATACGTGATCTCGCTCTTACCAAAGGACAAGCGGAATTACTCCATTCGCGACTCAAAGAATGGAATCTTTTAGCGCCCAATACTCCAATATCTAAATTTCGTCTTAGACACAGAGAACTTGTTCAATACTTTGAGATGGATGATGACATTTGCTATTGCAAAGATGTAAACGGTCTAATGGTGCACCTAGGTCATGAGCACGTAGTCAATGAATGGCGACTTTTCATCGACTCTTCCAAGACTAGTCTAAAAGCTGTGTTATTGCATAACGGAAATTTATTTTCATCAAATCCAGTCGCCTACTCTGTTCATATGAAAGAAACTTATGACAATATGGCTATACTTCTGGCAAAAATAAAATACAGTGACTACCAATGGCAGATTTGTGGAGACCTAAAGGTCATTGCAATTCTCAGGGGCATGCAGACTGGGTATACTAAATTTTGTTGCTTCCTATGTGAATGAGACAACCGCAACAGACAGGAACATTATGCAAGAAAGGTGTGGCCTATCAGGGATCGTATGCAGCTCGGGCATAAAAAAGTAATACACGAGTCATTAGTTCACAAAGACAGCATCATTTTACCACCGTTACATATAAAGTTGGGGCTCATGAAGAATTTCGTAAAAGCGTTAGATAAAACGAGCAAAGCTTTCACTTATCTTCGAGAAAATTTTCCGCAAGTTAACGATGCAAAGATAAAGGAAGGTATCGTTGTAGGACCTCAGATTAGGAAAGTTATTGCAGACAAACAATTCGAGAACTTGTTACATGGTAGTGAACTTCATTCATGGATGGCATTCAAATCGATCGTCGATAACTATCTGGGAAATCACAAATCTGTCAACTATGTGCATATTGTTAAGCAGTGCATAGATGCATACAGAATTATGGGCTGTAACATGTCCCTCAAAATCCATTTGCTCGATTCGCATCTTGACTTTTTCCCTGACAACCTTGGTGAAGTCAGCGATGAACATGGAGAACGATTCCATCAAGATATCGCCGTAATGGAGTCACGTTATCAAGGATGGTGGAGTGTGACCATGCTTGCCGATTATTGTTGGATGCTTCATCGCGATGTACCACATGCCATTCACCGATGAAAGTCGACTGCAAAGAAATTCAGGCCTACATAACTGTTATACTTATTGTACGAATGATGTTGTAATACTGTATGTGTTGTTAAAAAACTTCAATTGCGTATTTCTAGAGATCCCGACCTGATAGAGAAAAACGGTTTGCAGATTTAAAAACAGCGCATTAAAATTGACCAGAAAAACATAGAAATGTTAGAGAAAGAAAAAAAAAATTTTTTTTGTTAGCCAGTGTAATTGACAATTCTTTGGAGTCTTGTTTTCCAAATGTAGAAATCGCCTTGCGCATCTATTTGACACTAATGGTACCCAACTGCAGTGGAGAACGATCATTTTCAAAACTGAAACTTATTAAAAATGAACTAAGGAGCACCATGGGTCAAAAGAGATTGAACAATCTCACACTAATGAGCATTGAACATAAACTTCTGCGTGAAATTGATACATCCTATATCATCAACAAATTTGCTCATGCTAAATGTAGAAACATCAATATTTAAACAATAATGTTGACTGTGTTGTTACTTTTGATAATGATAATTACTATGCAAAGTAAAAATGTATGTGTTCAAATATATTTGTGTTGTTTTATTATTTTTTTTAAATAGGGCCCCTTTCTTAACATATGCTACAGGCCCCGTACTAGCTTAATCCGGCCCTGCTAGTACGACATGCCTAAGGGTGTAGTAGCCTATTCTTTGTCTCTTGAGACATCCCCCGGGAACTAGACAGGGCAAAAGCAATAATGCGGTAATAATAACATCAATAATGCGGTAATAATAACAGCAAAATGATAATGATATTTTTTTAATGCTTTATTAAAAACTATGTTTTCTAACGATCAGAGAGTAATCAAAAGAGTAATCAAGACACAAAAAGGCACACAAGAGACAAAAATGCAAGCACATAAATCAAAAATATAAAAGCTCGTAGCAACAGAAGATGTACATAAAACACGGTCAAAATCCCAGAAATAAGAGATACTTACAACAATTTCTAATGTAAATATGTCACAACCAGATACAATCATTTGTCATAACGCTATAATGTAAATATGTACGCATAATCATTTGTCATAACGCTAACGCTATAATGTAAATATGTCACAACCAGATACAATCATTTGTCATAACGCTATAATGTAAATATGTCACAACCACATACAATCATTTGTCATAACGCTATAATGTAAATATGTCACAACCACATACAATCATTTGTCATAACGCTATAATGTAAATATGTCACAACCACATACAATCATTTGTCATAACGCTATAATGTAAATATGTCACAACCACATACAATCATTTGTCATAACGCTATAATGTAAATATGTCACAACCACATACAATCATTTGTCATAACGCTATAATGTAAATATGTCACAACCACATACAATCATTTGTCATAACGCTATAATGTAAATATGTCACAACCACATACAATCATTTGTATTAATGCTGTTGTGATAGGGTGGGCGAGAGATGATGATGCTGTTGTGATATGTGACCACTTTCTTGCACACTCACACCGACCCGAACAACAATAAAACTCTTGATTCTAAGGCAGGGGCTGTATTTATTCACACAACCCTATCAGTGACAACAAGCACATAAAGCAAACGTTATAAAGTAAACCAAACGAAACAAAACACCCAGCCAGTGCTCAATTGCTAACCTGAAACACAAAGAAAGCACTGACTAGTTAAAATCATAATAAATAATTAATGAGAAACACCGTGCTCTCACCTGCCAAACAGTCCGTTCTTCCACGATACCTGAAACATCCCACTATTACACACACATCCACTCTCATACATATCTTCCAATGAGACTAGTGTGATGTTGTGCATGAGGCTGGCAAAGTCACCATGTAACACAGATCGCTACCGAAACCACTACTACAAGAGCATATGAATGCTTCATGCGGAGGCCAGCCACATTGGTGGCCCCATGCTCCATAAGGAGCGAGAAGAGAAATATATATCTCCAAGTGAACCCACGTGCTCTCATAAACCATTCTACACATCTCTTCTTCTTCCGTCCTTAGCCACCGACCGTCAAAGCAGTCAGTGGCCATTACGCCTAGTGGCGTCTTAGGGCAACAGCAGATAGGTTTTCTTTGCCATTGTTTCCCATCACGCCTATTGGCGTCTTTAGGGCAACGGCAAATCAATCCATTTGCTGTTGTTTCCGTAATCGAAGTGACTGGCAAACGGGTGATCAGCCCGTTGATTCTACACATAACAATAATTAAATAACACTAAAATGAGCATAAAACAGTTTTAAACGCTATGTACAACGAATATTCTCCTTAACGAGAATAACTACCACCTCGCAATTGATCCATATCAATATACTTTCCTACATTGTGAAGCATGTCGTATGTGACGACTGGCGCACCTGACAACAAGCGTGTCGTATATGACCACTGATAAGACTGGGAACCTCATCATATTAATCGCATCGTTACAGAAACTAACCATTGCCATAGCATATAAATGCTTCGCGCAGGCTTCTGTTGGACCCAGCCGCACTGGTGTCTCCATGCTCCGCAAGGAGCAAACAGAGAAACACTTATGTCTCAAAGTGCCTTACGCACAAAGGAGTAGCATTACGCCCACAAGAAATCTTAATACCTAAAGCTAGATTCATCTTCTCAAAGGGAACTTTAGCACTACAAAACTGTGTACACAACAGATGTAATTAAACTAATCTCAAAGTAACACCATACAATTATTCGTTAACTTACTTCGCGTTCCACTATAATAAAGTTACAACACCGCTCTGGCGACCGGGTGATTCAGGATCAAACCCGGGCGACGGCATTTGAGGATTTTTCGTCGACCGGGAATTGGACTGGATTAACTGGAGACCTGGCGAGTACATCTGAAGGAGTGTCGTCGACCAGGGATTGGCGGCTCCTGAGCCGACCCAGCTCTAATGGGTACCTCCGAAATCGGCGAGTATCTGCCTGAATGGCGAGGGACACCTGTCTCTGCACAAGAAAAGGGATACTCACGTAAAATCAATGTCAGGTTAGACATTACAATAACCTGAGATTTCGCATCGAGTATTAGCGGGCGTACGAAAAAAAAAAAAAAAAACTATAATAAACTATCTTGGCATGAAGGGAAAAAATTATATTAATTTTGTACTTCTAAAATAGCACCTCTTATAATAACCAAATTTTCATTATAATCAATCATTGTGAAATATACTAACTAAATTACCTTTGCAGTAAAGAATAAACTAAAATAACGCTTGGACTAACAAAGCTAACATACGTTATAATTGACCCACTGCGCTCTCAAATAATAAATAGCTTAACATCATTAGGCGTATAGCACGTGGTAACTAAAAATGTTATTGCCGCTCACATGCGTCATCTTTATGCACATTTAACACGTGGCCCTGGCTGCCATCTTGCCAACAGTTAATAATATCCAAATTTCAGTCCCTGATATCATCTCTGTCCAGTTCCATGTATGAAATAGGTTCTTTCTATATTCTCACAGCCGTTATCTGTAACGCCTGGTAAAACCTATCCACATATTATTCTCACTAATCTATCATTTCAAAACTAAATTTAATGTCCTAAAAGACATCTCCGTATGAAACACATTTATTTATCTATTTCATTAAACACGATACCAAGTAGGTGGCAGACCTACAGCCCTATATTCTTTCTAACACTGAAGACCGAAATGTTGAGGAATCACCTTCTACCTAAATTAACTCACGTGTTCAAGGCATCTTCAGATCGACTCTGGTTTCTTACTCTGGTTTCTTTGGGGCGACTGACGAAGAAAAAGGCCTCTGCTGGCCAGCGCACTTCTTTATATAGGCCGCTAGGCCTAATCACTCACGGTGTAGTGCGCGCGCGTAGTAATTGGGCCACGCAAATAACACACGCGATGGATGCTCTAGAAGGAGCGAAAACACAAATATAAAACACAACTATTTCTTGGCTTTATTGTGGCGCAGTAATATATCTTCCTCTTGAAGATGTTGTGGTAAAAAGGCAGTGAACCACGGAGACAATGGCGATGACAAGATGGCGCTGTTAAACGACAGATGCCATAACGATTACAAGATGGCGCTGCTACACTATAATGTAGATATGTTGCAATCACATACAATCATTCATAATAACGCTATAATGTAAATATGTCACGATCACATACAATCATTTGTAATAACGCTAATGTAAATATGTCACAATCACATACAATAATTTGTAATAACGCTACAATGTAAATATGTCACAATCACATACGATCATTTGAAATAACGCTATAATGTAATTATGTCATACCACATACAATCAATTGTATTAACGCTATAATGTAAATATAGCAAAATGGGAAATAAAGTTACCCGAAGACCCTAATCATAACCAACAATATGTTTAACAAAGTAGACTCTGCAGAGATGGCGGATAAGTGGAGGCAAATGAAGCTCATCTGATTCTTTACAAATAAGATGAAAATTGCTGACTGGACCTCGTAAAGGGTAAAATGAAAGTTAGCAGTCAAAGATTACAAGAGGGTAATGCAATCAAGAGGAGAGAATCTATAAGTTCTGATAGTGCAAGAAATGCAGTAAATAAACTTGCAGGCAGAAAGAGTGGATCACCTTATCTGCATCAACATCTCCTTTAAAATAATGGCACCACAGTATGAACGGATTACCAAATAAACTAAACTTCACATCATCACACCTATCCTGCACTTCTTAGCTTCTGAACTTGAAGCAAACAGTGTCTCGCAAAAACGAAATATGAAAATGAACAAAATGAAATATTAATATTAACAAAATCAGACGTCAGTATGAGTGTGAATGAACACGTGACACGTCAAAATTGGGCGTAGATGAACTCGCCACACGTCAACATTTGGTGTAAAGGAACACGTGAGAAATCAAAATATGATGCAGATGAAAACGCGAGACGTCAAGATTTGACGTAAATGAACACGTGAAACGTCCAGATTTGACGTAAATGAACAAGGTTTGGTCGATTTTAAAAAGTCAGACGTTAAGATTTAGTGTATATATCTCATTCTTACTAACCGTGATTATAAGGCTTTAAATTAGTTTATAACAACTTATCTCTGTGAATTAGGATTCTCAATTCTGCTCTGACACAAATCCAAAGACAAAACAAACTGGAAGCTGAACATGACATGTGGGTTTCTCATTCAAACAAAGTACTAAAACTACAACTGTTACTTGACGAGAAAAACACTCACGGGCCTCTCTAATTTATTTGATTGTGGTCTGACAAAAAAGTATGAACGTTATGACACTAAAAAAAAAATATATATATATATATATATATATATATTAAACACAGGCTTTTAATGCACTAAAAAGCCATAAATAATTTTTCAAGGAGTTTATAGCTTGCAGTCAAAAAATGTAATATTAAATTGACAAAAAGCGTGGAGCGCTTAAGCGCTTATCATATATTTTATCCAAAAGTGTGTAATGAAGTATAAAG
The DNA here is from genome assembly GCA_024509875.1 of Oreohelix idahoensis. NCBI lineage: Eukaryota > Metazoa > Mollusca > Gastropoda > Stylommatophora > Oreohelicidae > Oreohelix > Oreohelix idahoensis. Next base: position 873,841 of record JAMPIV010004798.1, read on the forward strand.
CAGAAGTTAATTTCATGTAGAATCAGCGCCCCAGGCTTTTTGTCAAGATACTTATATATATATATATATATATATATATATATATATATATATATATATATATATATATATATATATATATATATATATATATATATATATATATATATATATATATATATATATATATATATATATATATATATATATATATATATATATATATATATATATATATATATATATATATATATATATATATATATATATATATATATATATATATATATATATATATATATATATATATATATATATATATATATATATATATATATATATATATATATATATATATATATATATATATATTGTGTTTACAGGCTCGAAAGAGCCAGACACTATAGTGTTCATGTACCAAAACAATTTATTGAAAGGAATTCCTGAAGTGGTTTAGGAGCAGCTAAGATCCAGAGTGCCCAGTACAAATAAATATTCTTCCTGCCTGGATTTATTTCTTCCTGCCAAGTGATCACACCTAGAGGAGACTTTTCATATAGACTCTAGTGCTACACGTAATCCTGTGTTTCTGTGTGTGATAAGGCGCTTAACGTTATCACCCCGTATCTTTTCCAACATCTTTCTTATTTTATTCCTCTCGTTTTGCTCTTTTATCATTGTTAAAGTAGTCTTTCTTAATCACGGCTCGTATCTAAGGGTAACTTTACACGCCTTTGATTTATTAAGAGTTGGTTGCGACAGCCCACCCACTTTAGCGACTGACGTGCACTGAAATGGATTGCGAACATCTCAGCGTCACAATGCAAGATGGACACATAGTTACTGGACTGGAGGGCGGAGTCAGAATACATAGTTGACTTTCTGAAAATCCAGAGATTCTGTCAGGAGTTTAAGCGGTTTTTTGTAGCGTTAATAGTTCATTCCTGTGTGGTTATTTGATTCATTTCTGTGGAGTTTAATTTGTAGCGTTCTTAAAGAATTTGTGAAGTGAAAAGCAGCCCTGCAGAAGTCTGAGTCTACGCATTACGTGTTTGGCGTCTAACCGGAATGAGGCTAGCAAAGCGTGCGCCCGGATAGCACAATTCCCAAGATAGGACATTTACACTTCCTAGGTTATAGGGATGATCTTGCCCGCGTTTGTAAACGGAGGTGGCACAGCATTATATTCACCTATTTATCAAGTGCTCACAAGTTTATTCTATATACATATATCAAGTTAAAGCATGCACAAGTTTATATATATATATATATATATATATATATATATATACATATATATATATATATATATATATATATATATATATATATATATATATATATATATATATATATATATATATATATATATATATATATATATATATATATATATATATAATGTTCAACTCACTAAAAGCGTATTCCCTGAATCAAGAGTAGATACTCACAAGTTGATCAGTCTACCAACCAAAGATCACTTAGTCAAAAATTGATTCGCCAATATACCAAGCTCAGATCACCAAGTTCAGCTACTCACTACGTCAGTGCAGGAAGTGAATTCATCTACTTTCATCGTATATTACTCGACGAAAATTCACTCGGACCAGCTTCATTGCATGAAACTCACTTGTTACCAGAAGATCATTTTGTGAAGAGCTCCCGTCTAGTCAGTGCCTTTCCGAGATCAGAGAGCAGACATTTTCCTGAGACAATTGTCAACGGTTTGTCAACGCTAGAGAGATTTAAAAACGTGGAAGGACAGTATGTATTCCAAGTTCTCATTTCTATAAAGGTTTTCATCAGTACGTCTCTACATCATAATAAATAAATGAATAAATATTACACAATAAAGATATGTTTCGGGCACTTGTGAGAAATAAAGAAGTAAAATTGTATTTTAGTAACCTGGCTAAGCTGTTCAGACTATCTTGTCTCCTATTCGTACTATATGTAACTATTTTACTATCCTTCCTTCAGATAGAGAGAGAGAAAGGGATGTGAATGTTGACATCTGTCGCGAAAACAGGGTGAAAGTTTGTGGGAGGGTCTTCTTCTTCTCCTTCCTCGTTCGCCCTGAAAAGGACGGTGGTTGCGTTGTGTCTGTTTACGCCTAAGCTGTGATATCTGCACCTTTCGGTCGACACATCCGACTTCAGCACGGCATTTTTTAGGGACCGGGTTTGCCTTCCCATTGCGATCCACACTCGCTCAGCCAGACTGCACTGCTGCAGACTGTTTCCAGGACCACCACGTGGAGGTGGAGTGCGGTCTTGATCAGCTCTGGTTCGCTGGTCCTGATGCAAGCAGTACAGCTATGGGTCGCTGACTGCATTCACTATTGCTGCATCTTGGGGTCTTGTGGGAGGGTGACTTTAACTCTCTGCCTGAATCTACACCCTGTCTATCTTAACACACTTGCTAAAACTTTGTGTTATACCTTTCATTCGTACTGTCAGCCGTAGATAAGAACTCCTCATAACCGAACACTTCTCAACTTTCCATGCGACAATTACAGAAAATACATTGATTTTCACAGCGGAGATGGTATTATTAATGGCGCTAGAAATTGTTTCTGAAAATCTGCCCCCAGAAACTGTAGTACTAACAGCCTCAGTTAAACAGCAATTCAATCTCTAAGAAAGCGGTAGACAACCAAGGATCTTCTTTAGCAACACTGAGTTCTCTAAAAGGCTACCTTGATAAAATCGTATCTTTTTTTAAAGGTACAGTATAAGAGTATTTGAAATCTGGAATAAATGCAACTTATATATAGCTTTTATCTCTGTCGACGATCTCGCTTTAGCAGTCCCACTGACACAGCGGTAGAAAGTTCAAACTAAATTATATTTGACCGAATGTTAACTTCAGTTCATTGGAAAGATCGATTTCCTTTTTTTTTTTTTTACACAAATTACGAATTAAGTGAATGTTAATAAACTAGCTGATCAGTTTTCAGTAGGAACACGGAAACTTACTTACTTAGTCGTTCCCCTTCTACCGTGAGGTGTAAGAGAGAGCGCCATACTATTCTATCGGCTGTCTTCCTCCTGGCTTGGTTCCATTCTAGTTCTCGGTCCTTCAAAGATTGTCTAATGTTGTCCTCCCAGCGGACTTTGGGTCGTCCTGGAGGTCTGGATCCCTGGCTCTTAGTTTTCCATGCTTGCCGAGGTAGCCGATCTTCTCCCATTCTGCAGACATGGACAAACCATCTCAGTTGGGACTGTTCTACTTGGGTCTGCAGGGGTTGGGTTTTTAGGCCTTGACGTATCTTCTGGTTGCGGACCATGTTTCTTCTTGTTACTTCAACCACCTTCCTCAGATACCTCATTTCTGATCTAGCTTTTGTGGGTTGTAGTCATTGCCCATAACTCGCATCCATATGTCAAGACTGGGACATAGGTGAAGCGGTATACAGCCATCTTCGTCTTCTTACCAACTTCTCTTTTGCTGACGAATCCTCGATTTACGGCTTGAAAAAGTCTCCCAGCTGCTGCTCTTCGGAAAGCCAACTCTTCTTTGATGCCTCCCTTCCGGTCTATGACAGCTCCAAGGTACTTAAAGTGGTCGACCTGCTCCAGGACCTGTTCTCCCAGCTTAACCTGATGTCTTTTTTCCTCTTGTGATATCACCATGGTTTTTGTTTTGGAGCTGATTATGATCATCCCTCTCTTCTCCAGCTCTTCCTTCCAGACTTGCAGGTTGGATTGAAGATGTGCCTCTGATTTAGCAATCAGGACAGCATCATCAGAAAATGCCAGCTCTGAAATACAGACCTGTCTCATCGTCCAGTACCCCACTGAATACTTTCCTGTCCTCTCCTTACATGCCTTGATGACATCGTCCATGAGGAGTATGAAAAGATAAGGCGACAGGATATCACCTTGTTTTACACCAGTGGTGGCCCTGAATTCTTGGTAGCTTGGGACTTTAAGAATGAAAGAGAGTGCGAAAAAATGGTTTAAGAAAGTTAAATAGTGTTGTTAATAGACTATATGTCTTTGTTAAGGGGAAGTGAAATGAGTAGAAGAGTGTTTTGAGGGAAGGGAGGTAACTCCGTAGGTCCCCTTTTGGGAGATGTAGCTTGGTGTTTTGGTTTGGTATTTCATGTGAGTTCTAAATTATGGTGTGACTGATTTGCATGGTAATGTTTTGGTAGTGAGATTAAAGAAGATTGTATGGGTTTTGAGTTTAATCAGCAAAGTGAGATGACTTTAAATTACGTCCCTTGAAAGGTTTTGGTGAGCGATACAAAAATATATACCCTTCAAAAGAAGTTAAGGACCATTTTTATTAAGGGTGCAAAGGGAAAATGAAAATGAAAAATAAAAACACAGCACAACTGGGCAAAGCGCTGCTGCAGTCTGGCAATAACTGAATGAGATACTGCAATCCTCTGACCGACATTTCGGACAGTAAGACCTTCCTGCAACCACGGAATGGCTCTTCCTTTATCCACAACACTCAGCTTTCGTCGTTGAGGCATATTGTTGTGCAATGGTTATGCAGCACTTGTGTTGCTTATAAAGACAATTTTGTGAGTACAGCTCAAGACCAACACTTTAGTCTCCCACATGCATCACGCATTTTTGGAATAGCAGGTATTTTTTTCATGCTCAGACATCATTAAAAACACCCACATTTTGGCGTCTCAGCAGCATTTTTTCAGCGTGCTTGCTGACCTGAACACTAGCCACACGGTATGCTGGTGGCCCATGCAGCACGTGTTGAATGTTTGTCGTTCGAGAAAAATCAATGTCAGATTAATTGCTTATGAAATATAATTTTTATAACTTTTGGGTCATTTTCACCTACTGGTCCTTAACTTCTTTTGAAGGGTATACAAGCACGAGAAAGTGTTGCGAGGGTGAACACATTTTTAGCAGACAACGAAGAAATGTTGAATCGAAAAGAAAATTGAGGAGTCTGATTTTGAAAAGCGCTTAGCGTAGGATAGCAAGTTTACAATGTATTAAAGTTGTGTAGTGGCAAGCGATGTTTTGATGGTTCATATTTCTGGCGAACAAGCCACTGAAGGTGGTTGGTTGCTGTGGTCACAATATTGTATCAAATTATTTTGCCGAACCAACAAGACGCTCAAACGCCACTTTTAATAGATTGTCATAAGAGGTTTTGATATGACTAAAATAGAGGCTATCCTGGACAAATAGATGTATCAGAGGATACCAGGATAGTGCCAGACAAGAGACTGGTCTTATAAGCAATACCCCCTTCTCTGAAAAAAGCAAGGGTGTATAGACATCAAAGTGGTGTCAAGCTATGTAAGTTCTCAGAGAAGATGATGATGAGGATGTACTCTGAGTCCCTAACCGCTACCTCTTGAGATCCCACAAAGATTAATGAGTTATTGTTATGTTATTTGGCAAGTTGTCTAGGGTAATATATTTATTATAACAGTTATTAATTTCAAACAGAACTTTAACTTTAATAAAATTATTAAGCAAGACTGTGTGAAAGTTTATGTACAATTTAATTTTCCCGAACATCAATCTTTTAGGTCAGGAATTCTCAAAATCAAGAAAATGATATTTACACGTGAAAATAAATATTTTGGAAAATCTGTTCCATTTTTGTAAAGGGGTCACAGTAATAACTACACACAGAGTTCCTGTTCATAATATTGATACTTCTGCTAGTACTACACTGTAAGGTCTCTTGATTACTTTGGAAGGTCTGATACTTTCCTCATACAAAGGGTTGTAAGTTTATTTTGAATACTTTTTGGTGAATGGTTTTGGATGAACTGACATTGCCTTCCTAAAGGACTTAACTTTAGACTGTTGCTGCTGCTGTTCTTTCAATAGTAGTCAGGATCACCAACTTTGTGACTCCTGGCTGAGAAGATGGGGTCTGGCTCCAGGTTTATGAGGAACTCTCAACTCCCACACGCTCTTCAATTGAATACAGCCACGAGGTAAATTCGTGATATAACCTGCAATAGAAGGACAACCCATTCCATGTAGAGGTCTGCCTTAATTCATTCACCCCCAAACAACATCAAGTCTTACCCTTTTCAGATATTGTGCTAACAAGTTGCATAAGACCTAAAATCTCTTTGCCTACAGTCCGTTCAAGTTGATCATTCCTTCTCTGTATTAATTCCCTGTTAGTGTCCATAGTCCATGCTTGGCTTCCGTACGATAATCAGGTTAAGTACAAAACAGTATGTGACCTATTGATTACTTCATTCTAACTTCTCCTGTACGTTTATCACATGATCTTTGAACAGTGTGTCACTCCAGAAGAAATATTAATTTAAATCGCTACTAACATTTACTGTCGTAATTTGTTACCATATTTGCAAACACTATACACATTTTTTCATTTCGAACAAGCCTGCAAATACTACACACATTCCTACTTAGGTCAGTGTGACACAACACATCCCGCCGACAGTTTCACTTTCGAATTAATATGGAACACATAGGCTGTTTACTCACAAATTAATAATTAATAAAATAAGCAAATAAATATATCTTTCTTACCCTCAGGTAAATATATTCATACACACTCAAGCTGAACGTACCTTCTAAAGGATCTTAGAACTGCTTTCAGAACAGAAGGCGAAGTCTTGATCTTTCTATCTTTCCAATGCTGTCAGCTCGGTGTAAATTTTTGAAACTAATGGCCCCGATAGTACCACCTTGTTATTATTTATAGAACTACATCCAGCCAATCGGAGGAAAAGTCAAAAAGTTAATTTTTGAGACTTGTGCCTTATGCGGTTCTGAGCGTGTTTGTATAATCTGACTAATTTTAAATATTATATATTATAGTTATTAGCGGACCGATTTTAATTATCAAAAGTGATAATTAAACGGCCCATTGTTCTCTATCGTTCTATATGGTTTTCCTTTTGTTATTTCTTTGCATTTCAATCTGGGTAATTTTTAAATAATTAAATTTGGCATTACCCTGATGTGAAAATATCACTAAAATAAATTTTTCTACTACAATAAAATTTTATCATGCGTGAATATTTATGCTTATGTGTCAATCAATATCAGCGCTATAATTTGAGACATTTCCTACTGTTTAATTATCTTTAGTTGTTAAGAAATAAAATATATTCGTTCGGTCAGAAACACAAAATAGGCATTGTTACCACGTTAAAAGGTTTCTTTATCCTTACCCAAAAAAAAGAAGCATTATGATTGGTTGTTAAATTTGTACTATGCTCTTAGATAAATTTTGGTGGGCGGTAAATTTTACTGGGTTCTTAGACTGCTTCAAATACTATAGTTTTATATTCAAATATTATGCTAGTTTTTGTAGCGGGGAATTTGAGCGTGGTGTCATACTGATTCAAAATGTTAACGACATATCTCCCCCGTTTGAAAAGCGTGAACCACTAGTGCAGCTTTCATATCTGTATTACAATCACGTTCAAATTGACTCTATGTTAAGGAACTTTTCTTTCTGGCTCCAGTATGTTGAATGATGTTGTGATAAACGAGCGCAAAGGCCTTATTGCTCTATCTTTTCCTACATCTTTCGTATTGTATTTTCTCCGACATTTGCTCTTTCATGCAACCTTTGCGATCCACATTTGTTATTTCATCGTTGTGATTACTCGAGACCAGTATCTAGAGAACCACATTTGTACTTTCATCGGGGGAAATAAAATCCTTTGATTGAGTCCACATGCCCGACATTATCGTTTGAAGCCCACATTGCATCGTGATAAATCTGGTAAAAACACATATGGTCATCCGAATCAAACATTGGCCAGGGGAAAAAGTCTCATGCTGTAATGGTGTTATCTTTAGTCGGCCGCGGTCCAGACAAGCGTTGGTTTACCACATTGGACGCCCATCTTGGCAGGTGAACAATAAACAATCAGAGGTCAAACTACACCCACGTTTGAACTGACAGGGGACAAGAGCGATCCTGTGAATGAGTGACCAGAGGGGTCATTAAGGATTGGTTGATATGGGCGGAGCTAGATGTCGGATCCAGAAACCCATATTGGACTAGCAGAAATATATAATACCGCATAATCTACTAGAGTGGGGCAGTCAAGTTTTTTACCTTGTGAGGAAGAGATTAAACCCAAAACGCATAGCCTAATACATGTGTTTATTCAGAGTGGATGATAATTCAGTTCTGTGATTAATTGTGTTCTTAAAGGATTTTGCGAAGGGAAAAGAAGGTTAGTAGATCTTATACTTATAAATACATTTTCTTATTTTTGTTTATTTTAACCTCACAGCTAAAATGTGCGAAAGATAAAGTTTCAAATAATTCTTGGCATAACTGATTAATAAAATCAGAAGATTTTCCTAGAAGATGATAGGATGATAGGAGGTAATTAATATTTCATATTTCACCGTTATCATCATCACAGTCTCCCATGCGCACACACTCTCATGCACAAGATATTTAACATCATTAGAATTGAACTCAGAGAGAGAGAGAGAGAGAGAGAGATAGAGATGAATAATGAGCAGTAGTTTAAATGAAAGTCAACCAGTGATGTTAAATGTGAAAACTTACGAAGACTTTTGTGTGTCTTCAGTTCATCAGAAGTCTGAGTCTACACGCAACGTGTCTGACGTCTAACCAGAAATAAGTTATTAAAAACGGACATTTGGCTAGCAGAATTCGCCATAGGACATCTTTCATTCCTCAATTAAAAAGGAATATTGTCTCACCCACAAGTCATAAGGTAGACGCAGCATTTTTCGTCACCATATACTGCTTGCTCACAAGTTCAATACATCGTTATCACAAGTTCAATACAGAGTCATCATAAATTCAAATCACTCGAAAGATCATTATTATCTGAAGTCAAGCAAAAGAGCTCAAAAGAGGAATCGCATATTTATACCACGTGCAACACACTCTTAAGCGCATTTTATGAAGCAGACTCGAAAGTATATGAATCACGACTACATACGCAAGATTATGAGTCTACATATCACTAACATTTCGTGAAGATATCCAGTCTGACCAGTACCGTCGGGAGATTAGACAACAGACCTTTTGTTCATATGACAACTATTAACTGTTGATCAACACTACAGAGATATACTCAAACAGTGAAGGAATATACATAGATATCTCGTCAGCGTTCTCCGTACGACAACAGTATTCATCAGAACGTCCTCAGCTTAGAGATACCCCATTCGACATAACGTATAACAACTTGGGACATTTTATGCATACATGTGAATCCTCATATCTAGGAGAAGCATTTAGAGACACATGGACTGTGTAGAGTACTCACCATTTTGGTAACACGTATCATATCACATCATCATTTCACTTTACACCAGTTCATTCTTAATTAACTATTACTTAATTAACTGTAATTTTATTATCTCATCTGTGTGTTTTGTGTGAATCGTCTTTCACCATCATCACGTTCTAACCATTACTAACCCTATATGTGTGGATATTTCATTAATAAACCCAACGATCAGTTGATCATTATCAAGAGTTTGTTAATGTATCACTCGTGCTGTCGGTGTTACATATTCACCTATAGGAACCTTTCTCTACTCAGATGAGGTTGGGGGCTTTTTCTTTACGGGATCTAAGGGCAGAAGCTAAGGTCGTGGGGAAACAGAACTCTTTCCATAATTAATTAGAAAACACTGTCTAGTGGAAAGCATTCGCATTCCTGTCTTCTTGTCCCTATCTCGAATAGGTCTTTATTATTTCTTAACGAGCCAATTTCTAGAGACCTTATATCTATATCTCATAGACTATTCCTGGCAAAACTACTGTAGTAGTTGCCCCAGTACTCACCACACGACAGATGTCTAGGGATATTGTAATACTGTTCTGAAATGTAGTCACCAAAATTCTGGCCACAGTTTTTTTCTTAGTAATCTAACTGTTCTTTGTGTTCTAAGTCTTTTCATCTGACTAACTGTCATCAAATATTAACTGGTTATATCTCTACAAACTCATGCTTCCAACTGGAAATCATTTCTCGAAAACTTCTGTGTTTAAACGACTTTCACTTTATTCAACACAGGAACTTATATGAGCGACACATTGCTCTTAATACAATTTGACAGTTTCATTTAAATCATCGATTCTGGCATTTCATAAATTATTTCTGCATAAGTCCATGCTTCTTCAAAATTCTTTAGGCTATCAAGACTTATCTTTCTTTTAGTGCTTCCATAGCATAATTATTATTTCCTTCATATATTTTATTCTTAGGAATTCCACTGGACGTATTTTGTCTTCCTTCCATATACATAGTATTTCACTTCGGTGCCTTCCTGCACATCTTCTTTTAGTCGGCAATCATACATATTTTCTTTGGGCATCCATTCCCTTCCACGACGGTTACGATACCCTTGATCTGTTCAAATATCTCTGGTGGCTATACTAGCCTAAATCTTACCCGAATCTCATAACCCCTGACGAGATGGGTTTATCCCCAATTGAATTAGAATCACACTAGATTTCTGCTTGAAATCTACATCTAATATAAACACTTTGAGAGTAGAATCAACTACACTGCTATAAGTGGACCTTGCCACACAAGCCGACGCTATGGAATCCTGTCACTATGTCTTCTACGTCATTTTACGCTACTTCGTAATCATAGTTAATGATCGCATTTATTTTGTGTTTGGTGAGTGTACAACATGGTGCAAAGCGATCTCTCTCCAACTCCACTTTAACATAATCGCTATGCCCCATGATGCGCACTCAACACTCTACTATGCCTTAGTGTGATCCTGGATTCCTGCACGTGGGTCAATTCAAGTAGGCACTACTCAAGAAAGTTGCCTCAGACCTCTGCAATCCAGATATTAATTCACCGCATTTTATGTTAATAAACAGCCCCGGTGCTTCTGCCTGTCAAATGCTGATTATCAATCAATATTCACCATTACCCTTCTCTGAGTCTGTCCAATGACATGTCGAGGTTTTAGATGTTCCTCAAGGTTGCAATATTTATGAGGAGGAAATCTATAAAATTGGTGATAACAGAGTTATATAAGGGATCCAGTAATTTCCTTATCATCCTGGATAAAACACTCGGAGTAATATCCAATAAAAAAGCAACATATGAATTCAATGTGCTCCTCCGATGTGATCACAGCCATCAATTGGTCTGAGCTCAGGCTTGAATGAAATCTGGTATTACCCTTTATTAATATTCGCTAATGGCTCTTTCACTTTCCTGCAATTCAGGTAGAGTCCATATTCAGCAGCTGTTTTCTCAGACAAACGTCACTGGTGAAATCATATGTAATATGGGGAAATGAATTTCCTGCATCCAGAATCAATTCTCCCGGTAGCATTGCTATATAATATGTGATCTCAATCCAATGTCCGTACAATACTTCCAATGGACGGTGTAGGGCCGGCCAACTACCACTGTCACCGGTGCCCTTATAATGCTAAGTTAATAGCCGTATGTTGAAGTGAGCTTAACATTAGGCCAATTGGCCAAACGCCCGCTCCCAACTCTTCTGGGGGAATCCCTCAGTTTCGGTTTCAAATTTGGCTGACAACCGATTTTATTTTTAGCCAGTTCCACGAATTTCGGCAGGGGGTGTGTCGGGGTGGTCTGGACTGTGTTTTCTCTTCGTATCATACACAGAGTTGCCATTCTAACTGGTTTATTGGAAGACTGGGTGTGAAAAGGGGTATACCTATTCAAGTTGTCTACCTTATCATATTTATTTTTATTTTCAGGCCTAGGTTTGCCACAATGCTTTTCTAGATCCTGATTATTATTTCCCAACTTGGGGATGTCATCTTGCTACATTGATTATAGGTCTCCACAAATTTTGCAACACTTATCACTTTGTCTATAGGATCTTTTGTCCTGTACCTGAGGGTTTCTATCAAATCGTGGCCTGTCATAAGTTTGTTTAAATCTATGTGGTTGATCCCTATTATTATAATCATCCTGGTCTGGTGGGGTTTTATTACTATCTGTTTGTTTCTTTCTAACTCCAGCTACTTCTGACTGAGCTGCCTGATATCTCTCAGCAACATTGAGAATCTCCCCCAATCTCTCTGCACCTTGTTCCATGAGAAATTTTCTCAAGTCTGGAGCCATGGACTCTCTTAACTGCTCCATCATGACCATTTCTTTCAGGTCTTGGGTTTTCCCCAGAGCCGTCCATTTCTCCAAGTAGGTTTCTAGTCTTGCAGAGAATTGGTGGTATGTTTCTCCAGACAGCAGCTTAGTAGTTCTAAATTTCTTTCTATGAAATTCAGCATTCTTCTCATATCTGACTAACAATGCCTGTTTTAGGAGGTCATAATCTTCTTGATCTTCCCTACTTAATTTGGAGAAAACTTCATACGAAGTTCCCCTCAACCCTTGTGATAGTTTTAGGCTCCACTTTTCTTTCTCTAGACCATAGTTAGTAGCTAATCTTTCATATCTATTTAGAAATGATTCAATGTCATCTTCTTTCTCTACAAATGGGTCTAAATGGAAATTCATGGTTGAATGTGAGGCACCCTGACTTACACTAGTGTCAGAGGTAGTTGGGCTGCTTCCATTATCTGTAACATGTCCTTGAAGTTCCATTTCTTTTAGTCTTAACTCATGTTCCCTTTGCAAACGTTTTTCCTCTTTTTCAGCCTCCATCTGCCTAGCCTCCCTTTCAGCCTCTAACTGTAACCTTTTGACTTCAGCCTCCCTATCAGCCTCTAATTTCCTAGCCTCCCTTTCAGCCTCTAATTTCCTAGCCTCCCTTTCAGCTTCTAATTTCCTAGCCTCCCTATCAGCTTCTAACTGTAATCGTTTAGCTTCATTATCGGCTTGTAATCTTCTCTCTGAGAATCATAAAGTGTTATATATATTCTGCATTTCTGTATGGTGCAGAAACATGGACGATGAATAAGCATTTGGAAGAAAGAATTGAGGCTCTTGAAATGTGGATATATAGAAGAATGGGGCGTATCTCATGGAAAGAGATGAAAACAAATAAGGAGGTCCTAGAAAATCTAGGTATGAAAAGAGAACTAATGAGGGAGGTCAAAGTTCGGCAGCTAAAATACTTTGGCCACATAAAAAGGCATAACACCTTTCAGAAGACCATAACAGAAGGGAGAGTTGAAGGCAAACGTGCAAGGGGAAGACTGCGCTATAAGTGGGAAGATAACATCAAAAGATGGACAGGAAAGAGTCTATCAGAGTGCACCACCAAGACAAGAGACAGAAGACGTTGGAGATCCATTACAGCCAACCTTCGTTGTGGAGATGGCAACTGATGATGATGATGATGAATCTTCTCTCTGCTTCTAACTTCCTATCTTCCCTATCCCGTTCGATAAATTTATCACATTCAGAAGTAACATACTGAATCGACGCGTCCCCACTCAGGCCAAAGTTCTTTGCCGCCTGTACTGTAGCAGATCTAAATGTTGCCAAGTCTGCCTTTCTCTTTCACTCGTACACAAATTATTAACACTTATATTATCAATTTGCAAATACTAACTAACTTACTTAACTATAGCCAATGACAGCTCATCCAATTCACCACAAGTTGTTTAATTTTATAGATTTATTATTCCCTACAGTGAGAGCCCCAGGGTATGGTGGGAAAATCCCGGAAAGGACACCAATATATCATAAGAGGTTTTGATATTACTAAAATAGAGGCTATCCTGGACAAATAGGATACCAGGATAGTGCCAGATAAGAGACTGGTCTTAAAAGCAATACCCCCTTCTCTGAAAAGAGCAATGGTGTATAGGCATCAAAGTGGTGACAAGCTATGTAACTTCTCAGAGAAGATGATGATGAGGATGTACTCTGAGTCCCTAACCGCTACCTCTTGAGATCCCACAAAGATTAATGAGTTATTGTTATGTTATTTGGCAAGTTGTCTAGGGTAATATATTTATTATAACAGTTATTAATTTCAAACAGAACTTTAACTTTAATAAAATTATTAAGCAAGACTGTGTGAAAGTTTATGTACAATTTAATTTTCCTGAACCTCAATCTTTTAGGTCAGGAATTCTCAAAATCAAGAAAATGATATTTACACGTGAAAATAAATATTTTGGAAAATCTGTTCCATTTTTGTAAAGGGGTCACAGTAATAACTACACACAGAGTTCCTGTTCATAATATTGATACTTCTGCTAGTACTACACTGTAAGGTCTCTTGATTACTTTGGAAGGTCTGATACTTTCCTCATACAAAGGGTTGTAAGTTTATTTTGAATACTTTTTGGTGAATGGTTTTGGATGAACTGACATTGCCTTCCTAAAGGACTTAACTTTAGACTGTTGCTGCTGCTGTTCTTTCAATAGTAGTCAGGATCACCAACTTTGTGACTCCTGGCTGAGAAGATGGGGTCTGGCTCCAGGTTTATGAGGAGCTCTCAACTCCCACACGCTCTTCAATTGAATACAGCCATGAGGTAAATTCGTGATATAACCTGCAATAGAAGGACAACCCATTCCATGTAGAAGTATGCCTTAATTCATTCACCCCCAAACAACATCAAGTCTTACCCTTTTCAGATATTGTGCTAACAAGTTGCACAAGACCTAAAATCTCTTTGCCTACAGTCCGTTCAAGTTGATCATTCCTTCTCTGTATTAATTCCCTGTTAGTGTCCATAGTCCATGCTTGGCTTCCGTACGATAATCAGGTTAAGTACAAAACAGTATGTGACCTATTGATTACTTCATTCTAACTTCTCCTGTACGTTTATCACATGATCTTTGAACAGTGTGTCACTCCAGGAGAAATACTAATTTAAATCGCTACTAACATTTACTGTCGTAATTTGTTACCATATTTGCAAACACTATACACATTTTTTTCATTTCGAACAAGCCTGCAAATACTACACACATTCCTACTTAGGTCAGTGTGACACAACACATCCCGCCGGCAGTTTCACTTTCGAATTAATATGGAACACATAGGCTGTTTACTCACAAGTTAATAATCAATAAAATAAGCAAATAAATATATCTTTCTTACCCTCAGGTAAATATATTCATACACACTCAAGCTGAACGGGCCTTCTAAAGGATCTTAGAACTGCTTTCAGAACAGAAGGCGAAGACTTGATCTTTCTATCTTTCCAATGCTGTCAGCTCGGTGTAAATTTGTGAAAGTAATGGCCCCGATAGTACCACCTTGTTACTATTTATAGAACTACATCCAGCCAATCGGAGGAACAGTCAAAAAGTTAATTTTTGAGACTTGTGCCTTATGCGGTTCTGAGCGTGTTTGTATAATCTGACTAATTTTAAATATTATATATTATAGTTATTAGCGGACCGATTTTAATTTATCAAAAGTGATAATTAAACGGCCCATTGTTCTCTATCGTTCTATATGGTTTTCCTTTTGTTATTTCTTTGCATTTCAATCTGGGTAATTTTTAAGTAATTAAATTTGGCATTACCCTGATGTGAAAATATCACTAAAATAAATTTTTCTATTACAATAAAATTTTATCATGTGTGAATATTTATGCTTATGTGTCAATCAATATCAGCGCTATAATTTGAGACATTTCCTACTGTTTAATTATCTTTAGTTGTTAAGAAATAAAATATATTCGTTCGGTCAGAAACACAAAATAGGCATTGTTACCACGTTAAAAGGTTTCTTTATCCTTACCAAAAAAAGAAAAAAGAAGCATTATGATTGGTTGTTAAATTTGTACTATGCTCTTAGATAAATTTTGGTGGGCGGTAAATTTGACTGGGTTCTTAGACTGCTTCAAATACTATAGTTAGTTTTAGATTCAAATATCATGCTAATTTTTGGAGCGGGGAATTTGAGCGTGGTGTCATACAGATTCAAAATTTTTACGACATAGATGATAGATAAAGACAAGAAGGACAATGTCGCCAGTTCAAGATTATGTTAACAATTTGTCAAGACTACAAGACGAACAGGTATGTTGTGTTAGATGCAGAGACAACAGGCAGTAGCTAGGGGCAGCGTAGAACAAGTGACTATTGATACAAACAAACAGCCCTGGTGGTTAGACCAGTCTTATATCAAAGATACATCGATTAGTTTTACCAGTCCTACGGGCCTTATCAAGGGTTAGGAAACCAGAAGAACAGAACAGTAGATGAGCTAGTAATCTAAGAGACAGCGTCAGACTATATAAGAGAAAAAATGATGGAGTGAGAGAGGATTTATTTCAAAAGTTGCATATGAACATTGTTATTATGGGAGATGACCCACCTCAGAGGAAAGGTTGGGCATGAATTATGATTATCAGCGGATTTGATGACTAGCTGTAAATAAACATCATCTTTGTTGTTCACCGCTGTTTGAGTGCAGCACTTTTCGCCAGATGTTCTCCATCCCATCATCTGTCTGTCGTGTGATGTTATATCGTCAAGATTTGTTTTAACATAGCGTCATCAACACCTAGCTGCCCACTGCGGGACAGTGAGACGAGTCCCACTATACGAAGTACCATCAACACTAACATCATCCGCTGTACGGCCACAGAAGCAAAGATGGATCTCACTCTTATACTCAAGAGCCTTTTCACTCACCTGTCTGAGTGTGAAGATTAGGTCTTGAGTACTTCGATTTGCTCGGAAGCCATACTGGACCTCATCCATTTCTGGCTCAGCTAGGCATCTGAGACTCTGCTCCAGTATTCTAGAGTAGATTTTACCAGGGACACTGAGAAGGGATATGACTCTATGGTTTCCACATTGTCGGTTGTCACCCTTTTTGAAAATCTGTGTTATTATGGCAATCTCCCAGTCCTTTGGTATGGTCTTGTTGCACCACGCTGCCTGTAGGACCCTTAAGAGTAATAGGTCGCCTGCTGCTCCCATGTACTTAACCATTTCTGGTGTTATACCATCATGTCCTGCTGCTTTGCCCATCTTGATTTTCTCCAGTGCTGCCTACAGTTCTTCCATCTTTATGTCATCTTCATCACCATTGGTTTCCTCTTCTGTGCTAGTGGTTATCATTTCTGATGCTTGACCTTGCTCACCATCCAGGAGCTCTGAAAAATATTCTTTCCATCTTTCCATTACTTCTTTTGGGGCGGTAAGCAATTTGCCTTGCTTGTCCTTTATAAATTTAAGAGGGCGTTGTTTTTCCTTCCTCATATTCTTTAGGGTCTTATAGAACAATTTCTGGTTTTCTTGCGCATCGCTTTCTAGCTTTTCTCCAAATTCTTCCCAGGACTTCTGTTTTGCTGCTAGCACCTTGTTCTTTGCTTCTGTTCTGAGCATCATATATTCTCTGTATTTCTCTGTTTTTCCTGCTGTGTTTTTAGCTCCTAAGTATTGTTTCCATGCCTTTTTCTTCTCTCTTATTTTCTCTTTAACCTCATCTGTCCACCAAGGTGTCCTCTTTCTCTTGTTTCCAAGTCGAACTTCACCACATGCTTCTGCTGCAGCTGTCTTTATGATGTCCTTGAATTTCAGCCAGTGTTTCCAGGTCTTCAGGTTGTTGTTCTGTGTTTCTCACTGCTGTAGCAATAAGCCCCTGGTATCTGATCTTCACTTCTGGCTCTCTCAGCTTGTAGGTCTTAATGCTCGTTTCTCCTGTTCGTTTACTTAGCTTCTTGCGTGATGTTAGGCAGTTTCTAGTCCGAGTAGCTCTTTCAGTTGTTCTTTTAATTGTTAACAAGTAGTGGTCACTTCCAATCTCTGGCCCCCTCCACACTCTAGCATCCCGGACATACTTGAATGAGCTCTTCCTAACTATGGCATAGTCGATCACTGACTTCTCAGTCTTTGTTGGTTCACACCTAGTGTATACATGTATGCGCTTATGGAGGAACTTTGTGTTTGTAATGATCAGATTCTGCTCACTGCAGAATCTAACGAGTCGCTTTCCATTCTCATTAAGAGTATCTTCTAGGAACACGGAAAAAAAGAAACATAAATCCCAAGATACTGCGGGAGGGAGAAGACTAGTCCGAAATTTCCTTAGCTGAATAATTCATTCTTTGCCCCCCCTCCTCCTCCATGTGACTAGAGATCTATCAACTCATTCCTCGTGATCTACTGGTAAGCCCTGATCGACCTGTTGCTGAGCATTGCTCTAATGAACATAAGAGATTATAGACCAGGTAACGCAGAAACGATATTTGTGGCAAATGTGCATTCATTTACCAAAGCATGTTTAGTTCTCCTGACAGCGTGGATACCTTCACATGTTGGCTTAGAAAGAAACGAAAAGACAGGTTAAAAAAAAAAAAAAAACCAGAAAAAGTATAGACACTGCACACACTGAATAAATGCAGGTCTGGGTAGAACAGCGAAGATAAACATCTCTAATTAAAATAGTAATTAAACAAGAATAGACAGAAGGTTGGGATCATAGTTTAACGAGAAGATACGCATGCAAGCTTTTCAAAGCTCTAACAAAGACTTATCACGTAACTAGATCATTAAAAATACCCAGCAAAATGAAACTACTCAGATAACAACTGGGAACAGGATATTTTTATGACAGAAGAACTGTACCGTGCTGGTTGTCTGTAAGATAATATTACTCAGCGCTTTCATTTCTTCTAGAATGTAAAAGAATGAACAATAAAAGTATTCAACTTTTAGAATTTTTACAGTCATGCCACTCTCTCTTCCTGTAGAACAGGTGTTACAAATTAGATCTACCTAAAGAAAATACATAATGCAGTAAAGCTGGATACAATGAGAACATAAATTAATATATGACAGGTCGTAAATGTATGTAGAAATAAATAGTATATAATAATAGATACTGACCTCAGTATACGTTTGTTAAAAATAAAAATTATGAGAAACTTTACTAAGCGAAAGTACATAAGTTACGGAATATCAAAAGGAAAAAATGAATAATAACATATAATCTCAAGTTATAACTCAAAAATATCATACTGAATAGACATACACGTGCCTTTCCGTGTGCGCTCGCAGAGACAAATACACAAACACACTCTCAACATTTTTGTTTTGTAATTTTTTTTTTAAAAATGAGACTTTAAATTTGAAACGCAACAAATATACAATGCGCATTTGATCTTAAATAAAAGTTGTTAAAAGGGAGATACACTCTCGTATACGGGAAAATAAAGACCATAACAAATAGTAATTAGTGATAAACTGTGACCACGAAAAAGTCGGAATATAGTAACAAAAACACACACCATAAACTGGTATTAGATGATGTCAAACTTAAACTATTAAATAAAACAATAAGTCAGATTGTGGGGGAAAAAAAAGAACCCACCAGAAACAACCAGACTTGATTTATAATAAACTGAGATGTTACAGTTACACACATCTCTTAAATTTGTGAAAGAAAAGAAATCTCACAAACAAAACGGATGAGTTAATGATAACTTAGGATGTACAAAAATACACGCATAAGTGAGTAAATTTGGACATGCCAGATACAAACACGTGAATTACCTAGTGGCATAGAATGTCAATAAATGATACAATGAAACATCACAACTATAAATAGGTCACGAAATTATGTTCACACATTTGCAGACGTCAATCAATGAATACATCTGGACATCAAAGATAAGTAAATACATTGAATGAAATGGAATCTCGCATGATGGAATATGTGACTTCACTGGGGCATCAGAGATATGAGTTTACGAATAAACTGAGATAACAAACACACACGAGTGAGTCAATTAACTAGGACACCATAAACACGCAGATGGATAGAAGATACTGGAATAAACTGGGACATCAAAAATTACGTTATTTTGTCACTAAACTGATACATCAATGTTTGTTTTTGTTTTCATTGTTGTTGGTTAATTTCTACAAATTTGTCTCACTAAATCTGAAAAAAAAAAAACATCTTATACGACTAAGCTGCACTGGAAAGAGGACAAAGTAGGGGATTGCTGGGCTGAGGTGAAGTATGGTGTGGGTTATCCCACGGGACCGCTACGGTAGCCACGAAGGCCAGTCCGGGTGAAGAACGCAAACTTTAGCTCCCACTACGCTTCACAGCACAGTGGACAGAAAAATCTGAAATTATACTGGAACTTCCAGATTTATATCTGAATTTATTTTCAGACTGATCATCTCAACTGTAATCCATAGTTTCGCTAAATCCGATAACATCACAAACACATATACGCGGAAGGTGCAAAGATTAAAGAACAACAAAGAATCTAACCTGGACTCCAAAATGTCTACTCTCTTGTCAGATTTCTTCTT
Source organism: Oreohelix idahoensis (assembly GCA_024509875.1). Taxonomy (NCBI): domain Eukaryota; kingdom Metazoa; phylum Mollusca; class Gastropoda; order Stylommatophora; family Oreohelicidae; genus Oreohelix; species Oreohelix idahoensis. The sequence continues at coordinate 893,969 of JAMPIV010004798.1, forward strand.
CCCGTCACGTCTGTCGCATCATAGTACTTACATACGGGACCCAGTTAAAGACACCGCGCACTTAAATGTGTCACATGACTGAGATAAAAGTTGTATTCCTATACCCCTGGTCCTGGATTATTTCACAAATTTACAACAATGGTGACCTGACAGTAAGTCACATGGTACCTAGAACGTGTGAGAGCTGCGGAAGTTCCTGAATAAAAGGTCACGTGTTCATGGTAAGATAATTGTGCTTATGGTACAACACATACCACGAATGTTCTTTCAGGTTTGACCTTCATTGTTGTCTCAAGGAGAAAAGTCGTCTCATAACTAGCAGAAGTCACTGATGTGATAGGTGCAATTTAAGAGACAGTTTCGGCAACGCGAAATATATGAAAATTATAAGAAATTAAGTCCAACACAAACATAAAAATCTTCAGCTCCAAAGTCACGCCTATTGTATGGTTGTGAAACATGGAGAACAAAAAGAACAACCAAGAAGGTACAGACTGTCATAAATGGGTGGCTGGCGTAGAACAGGAAGATGTCATAAATGGGTGGCTGGCGTAGAACAGGAAGATGTCATAAATGGGTGGTTGGCGTAGAACAGGAAGAACCAAACCCGAACCAGTGGAACAAGAAATGAGAAGAAGATGCTGGTAATGGATAAGACACACTTTGAGGAAACACGTTGATAGCATTACAAGACAGTTCTTGTTCTAACATCACCAGGGTAAGGGGAGTATATGTAGGTCGAAGAACACCAGAAGAGGGGAGATGGAGGAAGAAATTGAAATAATGTGGAATACATGGAAAGACGGTGAGCTGACGGTACGCGAAAGAAAGACGTTGAGCTGACGGCACGCGACAGAAAGACGTTGAGCTGACGGCACGCGACAGAAAGACGTTGAGCTGACGGTACGCGACAGAAAGACGTTGAGCTGATGGTGAGCGACAGAAAGACGTTGAGCTGACGGTACGCGACAGAAAGACGTTGAGCTGATGGTGAGCGACAGAAAGACGTTGAGCTGACGGTACGCGACAGAAAGACGTTGAGCTGACGGCACGCGACAGAAAGACGTTGAGCTGACGGTACGCGACAGAAAGACGTTGAGCTGACGGCACGCGACAGAAAGACGTTGAGCTGACGGTACACGACAGAAAGACGTTGAGCTGATGGTGAGCGACAGAAAGACGTTGAGCTGACGGTACACGACAGAAAGACGTTGAGTTGACGGTACGCGACAGAAAGACGTTGAACTGATGGTGAGCGACAGAAAGACGTTGAGCTGACGGTACGCGACTGAAAGACGTTGAGCTGACGGTACGCGACAGAAAGACGTTGAGCTGAAGGTACGCGACAGAAAGACGTTGAGCAGACGGCACGCGACAGAAAGACGTTGAGCTGACGGTACGCGACAGAAAGACGTTGAGCTGACGGTACGCGACAGAAAGACGTTGAGCTGACGGTACACGACAGAAAGACTTGGCATATGTTTGTTGAAGGTCTAAACGCCACGAAGAACTAAAGGGTATTAACTGATTGTTTAGTGCTAATCCTTAATGTCGTTAACAACAAGGTAAGTGAAACAATAAAATATTTAATGGTATTTGAATAAATACGATCACTTATGTGAGTACACTTATTAGATCATAGGAAACGGTTCATTATCATCATCGGTACGCAGAAGTTTGCTAAGAAACTTAGAAGTTTAATAAATTTATGCCCAGTGATAATTACTTTCCCTTTTTTAATAAAAAAAAAAAAACCCAACAGGATTGCAGTGAAATACATTAAACTCAATTTCGCATCATCTGTATTTTGTGAGTAGGTGTTCAAACTGGCTCATTTCAGTACACCCTAAAAATAGGACAAGTGACTCGCCAACCACTGCATAACTTAAAGGTTTGACTCCAACTGCCGCACTCTAGCCAGTTCTGATATGTCTTCCCTTCTCGAATGCAATAATAACGCGGCATTCAGTCATCGCTTTTCACTCCAGTCACTGTCCCAGAAATCCATATTCCTCGAAACTATTACTTGAAACTATTGCTGGGAAGCACTGAAGAATGCTCAGCAAGCACACAATGACTCAGTAAACAGACTCATCCGCTAAGCATTGTGACGGACAACTCAGTTGTCCCTGAAAGTGTTGGATGATAGGACCCTCGTATAACATCAGTACCCCTGAATATTGGTGTAACTTTTCATCAACGGGGAATTCTCTCCACCTGGGTTCATTAACAATGCACAATAGAAACGTGGGCTCATTAGCAATGCAGCATTTCCACGTGGATTGTCAACACGTTGGATCATTAATATGTAGACTGCTATCTTCCGTGCATTTTAGAGATCGCATGGCCTTTAATGGGAGGTTCAATCACGCCCACTCCTGTTTCTAGAGCGATTATAAGCAAGCATTGCGGTACACCTTTTCGTTCGTGCCTGCCTTAAAGGCGTTGCCAGGATCAAATGTACTAGCGGCATGAGATCTAAGGGATCTCAGAACGGACGATGAAGTTTCCTGCTGTTAGATAACACGGCAGCGTGAACCAGAGTGGACGAAGCAAGCTTCTTGCAGACATTTCACATCTCTGTGTCAATCAGAGAACGCTCGAAAGCCTGAGACGAACGGAGGAAACGCCGGGCGGCTAGAATCTCGATTTCTCCGGAGATCATAAAAAGTGTGAAAATCTCACACGACCCCTTTAAGTTCCATTCCAGTTAGATATATACAGACCTTTGAGAAATGCAATTTTATCACTCGTTTGCCAGACATTGACAGAAGCACTAGCATAGTGAAATCTTGTTTGATTCCCTCTGGATTTTCAACTTATTGCAGTGAATTCTATTCTGTGCTAAACGGTATAATATATTTGTTTTAAAGTGATCAGTGGTCTATTTCATTCATCTTATTTCACTGGATTTTGTGATTAATTTAAAGCTATTAAGTTAAACTTATCTCAAATAGTTCCAGTTGAAAATTTAATGATATATCTATTATATTATTTCCAAAGATGATAGATACTTAAATGCTTAAAGTAACATTTAAAGACGCGAAGGAATTTATAACTAAATTTAATTGAGTTAAGTTCTATATATATGTGTGTGTTTTAACTATTAAACTCGCTGGGAGTTCTTCTTGAATTTATATGATTAAAGACGCGAGTGTATAAATAGTTAACTGTAAATTTATCGCGCTTTAGAATGTTATTTGATTTTTCGGTATGATTACATGTTTTATCTTTCATATAGGGTGTATCACAACCTTTGCGATCCCAGCAAGAAAAACATGGTATAGAGTCTCCCAGACTCAGTTCTTAAACCCCTCCAGAACTTGTTGAGACTGTTTAAATTTTAATCTTTGAGGCGATCCTATGTTGGGGATTCCGCTATCTAAATTATAAGAAAGTAAGCACACACAAAGACAAATTTAACACATCATCAAGCAAATTAAGTTGTAACTGGAAGAAGAACAATTGCCAGAGCTTTTTATTAGTTTACTGCTACTGAGAGAGAGTACATATTTACCTGAACTGTGACTGTGCCTAGTTTTTCCTCACTGGATTTAAACCATACCGCACTGGTCAGTTGTTGTCATCTCGTTTAAGAAGTTTCACCACCAGCGGCGAAATCTAAGCAAACCACACCCCATTCTCACCTGTATCTAACTGTGACAGTGCCATCCCATAGACTCTTCTTATAGAATAAAACACAAGAACACTTAGGCTTCACGTCCGGCGATAAGTGAGAATATTTGCTACCAGCCAACCTCGCTACGTCTGGGGCTGGACATCGAAGTAACAGACACTTTCACATGTCAAGTGTTAATTGATGGTTTTTGTATAATTATATGGAGTGCCTGATTCCAAGATCGGTAAGTCTGTGTGAGAGTTTGTGTGTTGGCCAGCACGAGCGCGCATGACTGAATGAGTTTTATGTGCAACTATTTTAATTGCTGTACCTGGTAGACACTTTGTTATTTTATTCCTCGTATTGTTCACTTTATAAGTGGGATTTCTTAACTCCGTGATTTCCCCTTCCTAAACTGATTAGTAGAAGAAAAACCAGTTAAGGATAATAGGACTAGTTTCCTAATCCCTCTTTTCAGGATAGATTAATCCACTGTTGGGTTAACTTATCTATTTTTGTTAACTACCTGTCATTTGGACTGGGTTCCTTTTCATTTGTCTGTACAAGAGGGAAGGGCATATGGGATATCAATCTTCATTCTCCCCCATCTTGTCATTTGTATTTTATTTCTGTAAACTATGATTTTTGCCTGTCAAATGATTAATGTTGTGATTTGATTCTTAGTGATAAATAAACAGTATAAAACTTCTAGTATTGTGTTGGAAAGCCCAAGCCCACAATTACCCCATATCTGTTATATTCGTAGTTTGTATTCACGTGCGTCTGTGTGTTTGAAGCACCAAATCGGTATGAGCGCAGGTGTGTGTCTGGAAACTGGCAAATAATTGTTTGACCAGGAGAGTTTTAGGAGAAGATTGAGAGGAACGATTGTCGTAAAAGAGTCTGTCCTTACTCTCCCCAGCACTCTGTGAATCAACTATTTACTTTCTAACCCTTATCTATCACAGAGCCTTCACCATCACTCTACACTCTAAACGGGACCACTAGTTCAAAGAATTCTCTCAAATAAATTTACGACAAGCATCAACAATCTAACATACTCATTCTGTCATATTTTGCACTCGTCAATTATCTCATTTTCATAATTACATCCCCTGCATAACCAAAAATCTGTTCCAGCTGAAAATAATATTTTAAAAAGCAAAAAAAAAAAAAAAAAAAAAAAAAATTCTGACATCTTTCAGGAAAACAAAAATCACCAGAGTTGTAATAAAAAGTCGCCACCTGCGGCTATTGACGGTGCGGTGCGATTGCTTCAATCTGTTCTACATAATGCAGTTGCTAGCTTTATGTTCCACCTCACAATTTGAAAAAAGGGGAGACAAAGAAAGAGGGTAGATATCCACCGGAACCACACATGTTCATGATAATTGTGCCATTTTCAGCACCGGAGGGGGAGAGTGGGGAAACTATGCAAGCACAGCTAAATCTACAGATAACGACATGCAGAAAAGCACTTTGTTCAGAAATTAGATAAAGGGATTGGACGAAGTGTGGAGAAACGTTTCAGGAAATGTTCACCTGTGCTGGGTCTGTCGTGTGTGCGCGTGCCGGAACGCGGGAAGGGGTAAAACAATTCTATCGTAGTTCCCTCCGTGTCGGTTATAGGGTGGCAGTTTCTTCCCACGTAAAGCGGTTCCATTGGGACTGGGAAAGGGAGTTTAGGGGTGTGGGGTGTACCATTTCCTATGTATGTATTTATGTTTGGTTGCAGATCATGCATGATGATAGTGTGGAAACTAAGTATGAAAAATGAACAAGTTAAATGAAAGGATTAACAGAGGTAACAAACATGTGGTTTTCACGACAGTAATAAAAATTCAATGGACTTTAAAGGAACCATTTAAGTTTTTCGTAGCAGGGCTGTGTGAACTCGGAGTTGGAAAATTTGTTGGCCGACTCCACAACCATGATTCATAGGGTTGGTCAATGCGTTGGGTAGACTTAATGCACACACATCAGAAGGGAAGGTCTCCTGGGCAAAGAAACAGCATTGAATGGAAGAAGATGGACGACTCCACCATGAAGACCAGGAGTTGTGAAGATTGGTTGAAAAGTGGGATGGGAATCATTCTCATGGCACATACAACGGAAGTATCATGTATACTTGTACGAGGGAAGGTCAAAAAGTAATGCCTCCTATTTTTTATGTATGTAAATACTGCATCGGTGTGCAATTTGTAAATTTAGCAGGATTCCCCAAACACTCTTCTGCACTGTATAGCATTACCAACCTGTTTCGGTAACAGGTGGCACCACTGTAACAGTTTAAAAATGGCTGCCAAAGACGTTCGGTTAAAACAACGTTATGCCATAGAATTCCTCAATGCTGAAGGCGAGACCCCAATTCGCATCCACGAACGTTTGAAGAATGTTTATGGAGATTCAACAGTGGATGTTAGCACTGTCCGACGTTGGGTACATCGTTGTGACGAAGCCGAAGTAGGTCAATCCTCAATGGCTGACGCAAAGCGGACTGGCCGTCCGTCTACCGCAGTGACTCCACACAACATTCATCGAGTTGATGGCATCATTCGTGGTGACCGTCGGGTAACACTGGATGAACTTTCTTCAATGTTGTCCATTAGTAAAGGCAGTGTCCAGAACATCATTAAAGACCTGGGTTATTCAAAAGTTTGTGCACGGTGGGTACCCAGAATGTTGACAGACAGACATAAAGAAACAAGGAAAACCATAGCCATCAACCTCCTGCACCGTTACGATACTGAAGGAGAAGAGTTTTGATGGAACATTGTGACAGGTGATGAGACTTCGGTTCATTTTTCGGAACCAGAATCCAAGAGGCTGTCAATGGAATGGCATCACACAACATCGCCGACAAGAAAGAAGTTCAAAAGTTCATCATCTGTAGGGAAAGTTATGGCCTCCGTGTTTTGGGATGAGAAGGGTGTGATTCTTTTCGACTTCTTGGAACAGGGAAACACGGTGAATGCAGACCGTTACATTGAAACTTTGAAGAAGCTTAGAGGCCTTCGGCGACTTTACCCATTAAAAGATCAGAGAACTGCACTACTGTTGCACGATAATGCCACGCCACACACCGCTAAACGCACCATTGATGCGATTGCAGAATTTGGCTGGACATTATTACCACATCCCCCTTACAGTCCCGATCTTGCACCTTCTGACTTCCATCTGTTTGGACCACTGAAAAAAGATCTTCGCGGACATCACTTTGAGGACACCGAGACCCTTAAACGCGCCGTACGCCAGTGGTTTAGGAAAAAGGACACACATTTTTACCGTGCGGGGATACATGCCCTTGTGAGAAGATGGACAAAAACTGTAACAAATAACGGAGACTACATTGAGAAATAAATTTTTGAAGTTCAGACTTGGGGCTACATTTCAATGTGAATTTTATCTGTTTTCTTGCCTTTTGAATGAAATTAAAAATTACGAGGCATTACTTTTTGACCGTCCCTCGTAATTCTGGAATTAGATCACAAAGCAGCTTTCTAATCTGTAACCTTGGATTAGTTTGCAAACTCTGACAGATTATCATCATCATCAGCTGTCTTCTCCACAACCAAAGGTAAAAAACAATGGATTTCTAATGTTGCTGTCTCGTCTGGATGGCGTCGTATTTCTTGTCCATCTCTTGATGTTTATCTTTCTCACCTTATCTTCCTCGTGCACATTTGCTTCAGCTCTGCCTTCTATTATGGTCTTCAGTAAAGTCTTCTGTCTTTTTATATGGCCAAAATATTTAGCTGTCTAATTTTTATCTCCTTCATTATGTCTCTTTTCATTTTTAGCTTTTCTAGGATTTCTTTATTTGTTTTCTTCTCATTCCATGAGATGTGCCCCATTCTCATGACAATTATATGTACTGTAACTAAATAATGCTCCGAACGTTGACAGATTGTCCCTAAAAGCTGCCAATTTTTTTAAAGTCGGCAGAATAGCTGCTATCGGAAAAATTTATTGATTCATTTATTAACTTTTCACTTATTAGCAGGGATTACTAGACCACAGATCTTTTATATTTTTACATGAGCCCTAACATAATCGACGGACCTAGTGTCTAGATTGAATATCGCGCCTTACCAAACCGAGACAACATTATTTTTTTAAAAATTCACATGTCGCCAGCTCTCTTCTCCGTGTGTTTTTCGGTGTAAATCTATTAATATTACCTTGAGGATTACAGAATAAGGACTGCCGAGTAATGCTATCAACATGTTTCCTTAACCATCGCCAGCGTCTTCTTCTAATCTCTTGTTTCACTCGCAATTGTCAGGTTCTTCTAATCTCTTGTTTAACTCGCAATTGTCAGGTTCTTGTCATCTCTTGTTTCACTCGAAATTGTCAGGTTCTTCTCATCTCTTGTTTCACTCGCAATTGTCAGGTTCTTGTCATAAATTCCACATGGGTGAGTGTTCTCTAGGTTATCATGCGCTTCTTCTTCTGTCTCGAATGGTTGAGTTTTGTTTTCTTCTTTATTTGATTTTTCATATTGTTTGTTGACAGTTTTGTGACTAGAAGTTTCCACATTATAGGGTGGCCGGTCATATACCCAACCATCCTTAGGGTACAGTGTTACTATTCTTTACTCGGAACCCGGTAATACACGACAAAATGCACAAGTAAAAATAGTACATGTTGTTTAATTCACGCTCGTGTAAAACCATTCCGTCTGTCCCCCATTCTCTCTCTATACCTCCTATTTCCTCCCTCTCTCCTTCTATCTTCCTCAACACATGAAGGATTATTGGGGCACTTAGTGCAATGTAAGGCCCTGTTTAGTTGCTTGGGGGTTCCTAAGGGGGCATAGTAAGGATATAATTATCGATTCCTCCGCCATGTTGTTTGAGGTGACCAACATGAGTTTATGCGTGGGACTGGCACTTCATCGTGCCAAACATTGATATAGAAACCATTACTCAAGAGCGCGTGAATGCTTTGGTGGAGGCTTCATGTGACCAACTATAGGGGTGGATGCATGCTACATCATGTGCACCAACTATAGGGGTGGATACATGCTACATCATGTGGACCAACTATAGGGGATGGATACATACTACATTATGTTAAGTCATATTTTATTAATGGAGTTAATTGTTAAAGACTTGAATGTACGGGTCGGATTTTTGTACACGCTAGTAAACACGCTCTGCGTGATGAGAGAATTTCTTAGTTGGGAGCTGTATGCTCAGTAATTGTTGAACACAGCTCTACTGACTAGTTGTTAGTTTGTTTTAAAAAATATGATAAGGAATCTGGTCGAATGTTCTGTGAAAGAGTTTGAGGGGGAAAGGCGGATGAATTCTTCTCACATCTCAAGCTGCGAGTTCGCGCTTGAATGAATTGTACTGAGCTGTTTTGAGCAGCTGATTTTTCGTGACAGTACTTCGTTGGTACAGCTTGGAAATGGACGTTTTTACCATTTCTCTAGTGTGTTCCAGCACATATCCTTTTGGAATAGGAATATTTGATAATTGGAGAATGCACGTAATTGTAGATCGAGAGAGAATATATTCAGATTGATTCTAAGCCAGGGATATTACGGCTTACTTATTATGTACTGTACACGTAACTGAAGACAGAGAGAGTATACATTCATGTTGATTCTAAGCCAGGGATATTACGGCTTACTTATTATGTACTGTGCATTTAACTGAAGATAGAGAGAGTATATATTCATATTGATTCTAAGCCAGGTATATAATGGCTTACTTAAGTACTGTTTATTGAAGGGATTTTTCCATGGATATGTTATAACTGATGCTGTATGAGGATATGGTGAACTGTTGATGCTTTATGATTTGTCGTGAACTGTAACCTGATGTGAAATGTCGTCCCATGATGTCTGCGTGAGTCTATCGTTAATAAACGTTGAAAATGGTAATCTAGTTCCACCACTTCCTGACTCCTGCGTGTTGCTATAGTGCATGAGTGCAGTAGATGTGTAGCCAAGAACCTATACACATTCGCGTATACTGACATATGCATAAGTGCAAAACTGTCAGCCAACCGTAAGCCCTACACATGCTGATTGCCTTCATCAGCGAAAGTTAATAATAACATTTATCATCTTGATGACGCCACCAGTACCTTCCACCTAACACGCTTTAACAGGTGGATACATGCTACATCATGTGGACCAACTGTAGGGGTGGATACATGCTACATCATGTGGACCAACTATAGGGGTAGATACATGCTACATCATGTGGACCAACTATAGGGGTGGACACATGCTACATCATGTGGACCAATTATAGGGGATGGATACATGCTACATCATGTGGACCAACTATAGGGGTGGATACATGCTACATCATGTGGACCAACTATAGGGGTGGATACATGCTACATCATGTGGACCAACTATAGGGGTGGATACATGCTACATCATGTGGACCAATTATAGGGGATGGATACTTGCTATATCATGTGGACCAACTATAGGGGTGGATACATTCTACATCATGTGGACCAACTATAGGGGTGGATACATGCTACATCATGTGGACCAATTATAGGGGATGGATACATGCTACATCATGTGGACCAATTATAGGGGTGGATACATGCTACATCATGTGGACCAACTATAGGGGTGGATACATGCTACATCATGTGGACCAATTATAGGGGTGGATACATGCTACATCATGTGGACCAACTATAAGGGTGGATACATGCTACATCATGTGGACCAACTACAGGGGATGGATACATACTACATCATGTGGACCAACTATAGGGGTGGATACATGCTACATCATGTGGACCAATTATAGGGGTGGATACATGCTACATCATGTGGACCAACTATAGGGGATGGATACATACTACATCATGTGGACCAACTATAGGGGTGGATACATGCTACAACATGTGGACCAATTATAGGGGGTGGATACATGCTACATCATGTGGACCAACTATAGGGGTGGAAACATGCTACATCATGTGGACCAATTATAGGGGTGGATACATGCTACATCATGTGGACCAACTATAAGGGTAGATACATGCTACATCATGTGGACCAACTATAGGGGTGGATACATGCTACATCATGTGGACCAATTATAGCGGTGGATACATGCTACATAAGGGATAAAACGGGAAACGAAGAAGATGATGATGAAGGGTAATGGAGACAAATGATGGTGAGTCACGTGTTTGAACATGTCATTATATTATAGCTATATATTTCATGTCACATTAATTTTGTGTTAGATATGACACGCGCTGAGACAACTGGCTGATAGCAATACAGGGACGTGCTTGTTCTGGAATCCCCGAGGTAGATAGGACCGAAAAATACACGGAGAAGAGAATTGGAGACAGGAATGAAAGGAACCATGAAATAAAAATGATAAGGAAAGACTTTGAGCTAATGACATGAGATAGAAAAACGACACATGAGTTTACTGATGATTTATGCTCCTTAAGGAATTGAAGAGTTGATGTTTGAATCAATTGAATACATGAATACATGAATGAGTGAATAAGTGAAGGAATATGATATTCTATATGAGTTTGTCATGTGTCTTGTAGTGAAGGAATATGATATTCTATATGAGTTTGTCATGTGTCTTGTAGTGAAGGAATATGATATTCTATATGAGTTTGTCATGTGTCTTGTAGTGAAGGAATATGATATTCTATATGAGTTTGTCATGTGTCTTGTAGTGAAGGAATATGATATTCTATATGAGTTTGTCATGTGTCTTGTTAAAACCATCAGCTGTGACTGGAACAATCGTGCAGACTAGAAAACATTTCCGGTGTAAAATAAAAAATAGAATTTCATGACAGACAAACAATAATGGTGACAGTAAAATTGTATATTAGGACAAGAAATACTCAATATGAAATAGAACACTTGTGGAATCATGATCCTCAGATTTATTGATCGTCCTTAAAGACAAAGGAAGAATGTTATTCCAGCCTGAAGATTCACAGATCGATAATCTGTCATTTTTCTAATTTCTATCTGCAGCTTTTAGCAAAATCTTTTCACGCCACCATTTCTTCTTCTCTCGTTGAAGGCATGCTCGTATTGGAAGGATGACACTTGGACGCAGAGCCGGCCCTCGGGTTTTGCCAGCGCCAGTTTCTCCTTCAAATGTCACGCTGTCAATCTGCACTCTATGGGAAGTGCCGGGTTCGATTCACGATATCGACGTGCTTCAGTCTACCCAGCTGTAAATGGGTATTTGACCATGCTGTTGAGTTACGGAAGGAAAATACAGCGAGGAAGGGAACTGGTCATCTCGAGGCTGGATATAGCTTTAGTGAAGTCTCTAACACTTCGTTTCCCTGCCACAGAATCTGCTATGGAACTACCTAATAAATTCAATGACATCGCTTCGCCGCAAGAACCAATGAAATCCAGCAACTTCCTTTTATTTTCTACTTTTCTGAATACTCTTTCCCTTGAACTTCTGCTACCATGTCTGTATCTTATCTACTTCCTGTTTACCCATCTCTATCAGTTCTTTAGCCCACAGCTCGCAGCTATCGGATATAGACATGCAAAATTCACTGTTATTGCCAAACACCCATACTGACAGGCACGAGCTGAATAACACGCACATACATAAATAGATGAGCGGGCAGCAGCGCTCGCGCGTGCCTAGTGTACCACAGCAGAACGTGCGTAGTCGTGAATAGCTTGGAGCAGGTTGAATGACAAACTTGTGTAGTCCAAGCAACAAGAGGACTCAAGCATTCTTAGAAGTAAACAAGTAAGTGGACCTGACAAATAAGTTGTAGACACTCGGAATGGAGACAGAGAGAGAGAGAGAGAGAGACAGAGAGAGAGAGAGAGAGGGAGAGAGAGAGAGGGAGAGAGAGAGAGAGGGAGAGAGAGAGAGAGAGAGAGAGAGAGAGAGAGAAAGAGAGGGAGAGAGGGAGAGAGATAGAGATAGAGAGAGAGGAAGAGAGAGAGAGAGGGAGAGAGAGAAAGAGAGAGAGTGAGAGAAATTATTTGAAGGAGGAAGATGGGGAGAGAAAGCGAGGCGAGATAGAGGGAGAAAAAGGAGGGGGAGAGGAGGGAAAGACAGACAGAATGAGAAAGAGAGTGAGATAAGTGACAAGGTTACAAAAGAAAGAATAAACGACTTAACAAACGAGCATTCTGCCCTACCTTTCTCACATCTTTTAGACTGTAACAATTCATTCGTCCATATAATTTAATGATTAATTTTAAGCAATGAAATTTTGTAAAAGTAAATAACAGGATAAAACAATTACAGCATTTAATCATAATTTAAAAAAAAAAAACTGTTGAAAAAAGCAACATCATCGTCAAATCAGAATAACAATATATTATACAATGATTTGGAAACAAATAAACATATTGAGGGAGGGGATATGCATTTACCTCTACACCTCACGGTAGAAGGGGAACGACTAAGTAAGTAAGATATGCATTTAATCATTATTGATAAAATATGTCATTATAAAAAGTAAGGTAGAGCGTGTTTTCCATGTCAGTTGGAAGATTGTTCCAAAGATAAGCAGCAGATATCGCTAAGCTTCTCTCAAATAAGTCAAGCCTAAGTTTAGGCACTTGTTTTTTTTTTCTTTCGTACGCCCGCTAATACTCGAGGCGAAATCTCAGGTTATTATTAATGTCTAACCTGACATTGATTTTACGTGAGTATCCCTTTTTTTTCTTGTACAGAGACAGGTGTCCCTCGCCATTCAGGCAGATACTCGCCGATTTCGGAGGTACCCATTAGAGCTGGGTCGGCTCAGGAGCCGCCAATCCCTGGTCGACGACACTCCTTCAAATGTCCTCGCCAGGTCTCGAGTTAATCCAGTCCAAATCCCGGTCGACGAAAAATCCTCAAATGCCGTCGCCCGGGTTTGATCCTGGATCACCCGGTCGCTAGAGCGGTGTGGTAACCACTACGCTAGCGCGGCTCCCCTAGGCACTTGTAATCTGTTTAAGCGTTTGACTACGTCCTCCACTATATTTTAAAAGCAGCCACGGATAAGGTGGAACATTCTGTGACAAGAACATTCTGTGACAAGAACATTCTGTGACAAGAACATTCTGTGACAAGAACATTCTGTGACAAGAACGAATTTGACAAGAACGGCACAGATAAGATACTGGATAAGACGAAGATAAAAAGAAATGTCAAGTGACTCAAAGATTGATTATTCCGTTCTTGTAATTCTTAGTCAATAAATTAGTAAATAAATGAATACAGGTAATTAACAGGTACTCGCTGGACATAAAGGATGACACTAGACAACAGAAAAGAAAATATAAGTGATAAGCTTAACGGGAATCGAACCTAGTACCAACCAAACGGCGCCATCGCCTTGCTGTGACAGTACATCGTGAAAGGACGCTCAGCCAATGTGACAAAACGTTTGTACAGGTACTTTTGAGCCCCTCTCTCACTCCTTCACCCGTTTTTTAATTGGCATATTTTATGCACTCTCTTTAATTTTTTTTTCTATGACACTACCAGACTTGTTTACGTTTCGCCAGGTGAATGTAATAATACCAGGGTAACTTGGCCTGGCAGCGGTTAATAATTTTATCACGTAAGTCGCCTAGCCACCTTTGATAGAGGCGATCTGCTTTTATACAATATGGTCTCGTACAATCAATGAAAAGAAAGCCGTTTGAGGGATGGGCACAGACACAGGTGATAAGTAGATAATCCCTTCCGCGGGACCATCCCTGTGTAATTATTACAGATGACCTGGCACAGGAGACAATCTGGCCGGAAGTATTACAGCATTTTTAGAAAGAGGTCACGCGATGGAATTTTTAAATGTAATATTTTAAGACAGGCGGTGGTATTATGATTTAAACACACCAACCCAGATAGTGCTAAAGAGCTTTCGATTGGTTTGGTTCGAGAGACGGGACTGATATTGACTTTCATTTGAAAATTTGTCGGAAGTACAATCTGGGATTTGAACTGAGGAGTGGCCTTGTATAATCCAGCGAAATCGGAGTCACAAATCTGACTGCATCGCCACGTCAAGCTAGCAATTCACCAGAGCCAGAGAGAGAATGATCGGACAAAGGATTCCAAAAGTATAAGTTACAGATCAGAGTATTTGGGCAACTTTAAAACTTAAAAAAGTAAACCCGCATTTATAAATACAAAGACTGGAAACTTAAAGGACCAGGATCGAAGTATTAGGGCAACTTGTCAGGAGAAAACTTTGGAGTAAATTAAACAAAAAAGTGAATTTGAAACCCGCATTTATAATACTAAAAAGACTGGAGTTTGAGCTAACCCAAGGAATCAGCAATCACTCGATAAGCAGTGATGAGTGATGATTACATCACATGCGCCTCAAGTGTATAGTATCATTTTTGTGAGATATATTCTTTTTTTTTTCTTCGATCCTTAACCACCGACCGTAACCTAGGGCAACAACAAAGCTTTGCTAGTGTCCATCCTTTAAACTGGTGTCAGGAGTTGTTTTCGGCCCCAAAAGTTACTTTGGAGTCCAAATGTAAAAACATTGATGGCATTTTACAAATGTGAATTTGCCACTATGTTTTCATTGCTACGAGTAAGCAAAGTGGGATTATTCGGCCAAAAATGAGGCTGGCAAAAGAACAATGACAAAATAGTGACTCTCCAGCATTCCGCACCATAGAGAAGCACAGAAAGCACGCAACTCTGGTAGCTTGTGCTGTATTGGGAGGACTTCCAGATGTTATAGGCTAATTCGCTCAGTGTTACTAAATGTGAAGGCAGCAGCAACCCCACTGATACTCAGGGGACTAGAGCAGACTTCTTTAAATTGATGAGCCCACCTGTGGATGATTACATCACATGCGCCTCAAGTGTATAGTATCGTTTTTGTGAGATATATGTACCGTGTTAATTGTAATTTATGCACGACATTGCCCCGCGCTGTCCAAGCACATATTTTCCCAGTTTTATACCCAGAAGAATACTGGTGATTTCTAATCATCTTCCCTGAGAATAATTATTCAGAGAGGCTAACATTGGTGAGTGGACAGCGAGACAAAGCACCTGTTAATTTGCAGCACACAAATGTACTTAGCAGAGGCATTTGTTCTTTTATTTTTTTGTCTAAAGTTCGTGGAACGAAGCTATCAGACGGTTCGTGGAACGAAGGTATCAGACTGTTCGTAGAACAAAGCTATCAGACTGGGAAGTGTCATCATCACAGAAGAATTGACGAAACCACGGCGGCAGTAGTCATCGATACTAAGCTAAGTGCTTACTAAAAGGCAACAGCAAAGAACATTAACATTCCTCTTTCCAGTCTCTATGAAGATAAAACTTTCAAATAAAATTCACCATCATTTCATCGCTATTTTAATCTGTTAAAACTAATTGATTATTAAATGTGTTACATGTTATTTTAAAACTAAACAACCACAGTTGATTCCGTTATTATATGTATGAAAGCGTACGTATGAGCAAGACTCTTTAATATATATACATCTGGACATATATTTACATATAGGCTATAGAGCTAATTCTTAGAAAAGAATTTCGCTGGATTTACACCAGCTGGGGGCTTGAACGGACTAAACCCATCGCTTAATTTTTCATAAAAGGCAGCGGACCGATTTAAGTTAACAATTGCCCTGCCAATGCAGCATTGTTCTTGACTTCGGAAATATCTAATGAAAACTCCCTTGAGATAGAAGCGTCATTACCCTTCTATCTACAACTCTGACAAGAGTAATCTTGTGCGAAGGTAGACACCTTTGACGACCCATATTAGATACTCTTGAGTTTTGGCCACTGGTGGACCACTACTGCAGAGCTAAGGGGAGGCAATCCGTGACAGCCAATTTAAAGACGCAGTCACTAATATAACTTAAATTGGCTGTGCGTCCTTTCACGATGTACTGTCACAGCAAGGCGATGGCGCCGTTTGGTTGGTCCTAGGTTCGATTCGCGGTAAGCCTATCACTTATATTTTCTTTTCTGTTGTCTAGTGTCATCCTTTATGTCCAACGAGTACCTTTTAATTACCTGTATTCATTTATTTACTAATTTATTTACTGTTCACAGGACTCAAGTTTTCCTCCGTTATTTATTTGTAATTCTTAGCCGTGTTACAAACGTTCCTTGCGCACTGGCAGAGACACCAATTCATCAACCTAATTACAGCCACTGTCATTCTCGTCTGCTGATAAATGTTGAATGGGTGTGGTTTTTATAAAGCAATATCGATTACTTTCGCGTCCAGCTTATGAGATTAGAAAACAGAATGTACTCGTATGTGGGGCGTAGTTTTAAAAACAGCCGTTGATTCATGTGGTACAATACACTCGTTTATGTGCACGTGAAACTTGCAATCATTACTTGCTTTCTAGGATTTATTCTTGTTGATGATTTTTTTTTTTTTTTGTGGGGTAAAAGGGGAGGTGGGGTTAAGTTTCTACAGGACGAATTAGCCAACCCAATACCAACGCACTTTGGTAATCTTCTACGAAATGTGTGGTAGGCTGCAGTGTTACAATTCTTTAATCCCTTTTCGGCCTCGGTAACACACAGGAAGACTGTAACGGAAATGCGATTCAGTCTGATAATCGAGATGATCCAGGTGAACTGACTCTGATGTCTCATAAGACGTAACCATATATAGGTCACAATGAGTGTGAAAGAACGGGGCGCCCCCCTCCTTCGATCTTTGTTTCACTCCGGCAGTATCGGTACATTTTTGTTACCGATTTTATTGTGCACTTTCATTTGTTGCACTTTCTTTCTTTTTCTGCTATGTGTAGTAGATATTATGTATTTTCCTTCTTACACCCTTCTCAGGGATGTAGACATGTCTGGTTGTTATCCATTTCTCCCTGCGTTGCAAGGAGTGGCAGCGATCTAACCGTGTTGGCTATTGTGGGCGCAGTGGATATCAGTACACAGATTAACACGTAAATCGCCTCAGCGCAGTGCTTATCACTGATAAGACACGGTGCGCTCATCACCAAAGCTTGGAATACGGGGAGACAACTGATGGACAGACACAGATAAGAGATTACTTTCTGATAAAGTAATGATTGTTACATTGGGAACACGTTGTTATATGAGGTTATCGACATGTTCGTAAGTTTGTACCCAAGGACAAGCGGATGTTTACAACCCATTTTCAGAAAAGTAATGTTTGAAATTTTGCATTAGCTGAGTCATGCAACATATTCAAATCAGATTGGCTGATCCTTTGAGGCGCGCATAACAAATGCGTGGGAAGGCCGTGAATATAATCCGACCATTTTCTCAAGCTATTTCACTTGAGAAATCGCTCTCCAAGATACCAGACCTTGCTAGACTGAAGAATTAAAATTCAGAATTCCTTCTTAACATACTGGACACCTTTTATTAGAGAATTTTATATATGTATATATTACCATGTGAATTTTAATATGTGAAACTCGCTAATGGCTGTCAAAGTCATTTGAGGCTGGCAACCTCAACGTATAGAATGATGATTGATGACCCACCACTGCACGGGCTGGTGATTGCTTTATTGCTAGTTTCGTAAAGAGAACTAAAAGCATAAAGTAGTTCCAGGTTCCATATGGAACAGGGAGAGAAAGATGAAAGAAATGATGTACATTCTAAGTATAATACTTACATTTTCAAAGCAGTGTAAATGTCCATATAAACATATTCACTTTAAAATTAATGTAAGTTTTCAAGCTTTAAACCAGTGTAAATGACTATGTGAAAATTCATTTTAAAGTTAATGGAAATTTCAAACTTATCAATCAGTATAAACATAAATGAAAACATATTCAATTTATATTGTGAACACTTTTCAATCAGTGGAGATGTATATGTAAACAGACTCTATCTGTATTATTAACCTTGTCATTTAAATATAAAGTAACGAGGAAAGCTATTCTATTTAAATGTAAAGAAAGCTTTTTCCCGAGCGATTAAATTTAAATCTCATCGAGGGTAAATTCTGAGTTAATTGGGATGGTGGTATGGGAAGACAGGAACCCATAATATGGGGTGGAAAACGCCATACTCAGAAGAACGATTTGTTCTATTCTTTTACCGTAGTTATTGGTGGTACCAGCAGAAAGCATTATCTCTGGAACAAGAAGGGAACAGTGGCCTAAGCTTTAAGACGTTGTAGACTCTCCTTGCCTTTTCTGGGAAACAAGCTACACCCGACAACCTTGACCAGAGACTAGCGTGAGCAGTGAGAAAAGAACCAACCCATAAGAAGGAGCAGAACCGTCATTGGCAGCTAAGTTCAAATCTATGCTGCCACTTGAACTTCTTGTAACATTTCACAATCCATAACGACCATGATGATAACTTTTTCTTGATCCATAACTATTCAAATTATTTTTCAACTGTTAAAACTTAAGTGATTATTAAATGTTGTTATTTGTAATTATACAAATTTAACTTCAATTTAATCATTTTAAAGTTACTGCATGTTTGTCTCAGTCAATTTACTACACACACTCTAAACAGAGCTATACCAGAATAATAAGAATTCCACTGAGTAAATCAGGGGTGGGGGCTTGAACGAGCTGAAATTAATCATTGCTTAAATCCTTCACAAAAGTGTCGGCAGAATTACAGAGTTAACATACTCAGCCAAAGCAGTATAGTTCTCGCTTATTCTGAATATCTTGTGAAGACTCCCTGGAGATAGAAGTGTTTTGTTTCTTTTATCTACATCTCTGTCAAGAGTAATCTTGTGTAAAGATAGACCCAATTGAAGCCCGTATTAGATACTCTTGAGTTTTGGCCACTGTTGGCCAAAGCAGGGGAGGCAATACCGTCACACTGAGAATACCTGATAAGACGTCACAGCAACCAGGTCTGATCATAGATGTAGAAATGACAAAGATTATGACAATAAGTTCGGCAAATGATAGCCCGATTGCACTGGAAGATAAATCCTTACCAGATGTGGACTCACTCATATCTTGTCAGCAGTACAGACAAAGCTGGAGACACGGGCAGTCATATTAAAACAAGAGGACAACAGCCATGTGGAACTTTCATTGCACTGTGAAATATATGGAAATTGAAATAGAAATTAAGTCCTACACAAAAGTAATTGTCATCTCAAATGTCATGTCACCCAGACAGTATCTCTCTGAAACAGCCAATGACATCTAAGAAGTTACGGACTGTCATATATGAATGCTAGAGCGGCGTCATTTTTAATTTTTTCTTCTTGTAATGCATGTCTCCATCTACCGTTACAAGATGTGAAGGTAAGAAGAGGTGCGGATGTGGGAAGTGATCACCATTTAGTAGTAGCAAAACTGAAAGTGAAACTCAGAACGGCTGGACCAACTGTAACTACCAGTGATGCCACAGCTGGGTATTTCTTACTAGATCTGGGTTTTTGGGCTTCCGTCTGGGTATCTGGGTAATTTTTTTCCAAATCTGCATTAATCTGGGTATATTTGACAATTGACATTTACAATGTATGTATATTCTGTGCACTGAGCATTATACATTATATGTATATTATAATTAAATGTAAAACATTATGTGCTATATATTTTTTATTCCACTTAAATTTAATTCTTGTTTTTAACCACATCAATGACGTTGTTTTTTGACTCGTTTACATCAGCTCACACTGGCATTTACTTTGTGTTGGGAAAAAGTAGCCATTACAAGTTTTTAATCAAACCAAAAAAGCCCTGTCTCCAAGATAAAATTGCTAAAGCGGAGATACTGTTGTCGGCTTTCATAGCAGAACCTAATACTCCGTTTTCGCTAGCTGATCATTTGATTGAATGTTGCAAACAGATGTTTCCAGACAGCACAATTGCTCAAAAAATGTCACTGAAGCGCACCAAGGCTGCCTATGTGATGCAGTACGGCATTGCTCATTTTGAGCGGCTTGAAGTTATAAACATTTGCAGAAATCAGACATTTTCTATACTCGTTGATGAGAGTACTGATATTTCTACGAACCAGATGTTGGCAGTCGTTGTGCGATTCTGTGACACAAAAACAAAAATAGTAGTTGATTCACTGTTAGACCTCATTGAGGTAGAGGATGGGACTGGTCTTGGCATGTTTACAGCTGTTAAGAAGTTGTTGAGCACGCATGAAATCCCGCTTAGTAACGTCATTGGTTTTGTTGCAGACAACTGTGCCACTATGATGGGGACTGCAAGTGGTTTACAGGCACATCTGAAGAAAGAGATTCCACATGTCTTTGTTCTCGGCTGTGTTTGTCATTCATTTGCACTTTGTGCAAATTCTGCCAGCAACCACCTACCATCTTAGCAGCGCAGTTCCCAACAGTTGTTTCAGAAGAGAGACTTGATCGTCTGTCTAATCAATGGCGAGAACTGGCATCGTACCGAAAAGATCTTGGACATCTAGTGGATGAGGATCCGCCCGCATTCTGGCTGGGACTGCAACAAGTAATAGATGCTAATAACCAGAAGAAATTTGATGTTTTGGCTGACCTCATGTGCACGCTTATGGCACTACCTCACTCCTAAGCATGCGTCGAAAGAGTGTTTTCGAAGGTTAACTTAGTTAAAACTAAACAAACCAACAAGCTTTTGTGTGAAACAGTTTCCAATCGAATACTAGCCAAACAAGCAGTTGCCAAAGATGGAGTTTGTCATAAGTTTAATCCTAGTAAAAGCGTGGTTGAAGATGTGCGTGAAGGACGTTGTCGGCAGAGATATGCAAAGATTTTGGAACTTCACAATCAAGATTCTACGTTGTCAATTCATGCATATGATCTTGACGAAGGAGAAGTTGTCGACATGGATGCCGAGTCTCTGACAAGTGACAATTTTCAACAGTAACAAGTTACAACTAACATTTTATATTTAATTTGAGGAACATTTTGTTAATGTAACTAATGTAAGTATTTTACTGTTAAAATATCTCATTTTCAAGAGTTCATATATTGGGGTATTATTAAAATCATTTTAATTTAATTGTGAATTTTTGGTAATTAAAAAAAATAATAATAATGAAGAAATACATAACAATTGGTAGCACACAGATTATTTGTGCTAAAGATGCACATAAAAGATTACGTAAGCATCGTCTATCCCGTGTATTTGGGGCATAAAATAATCTGGGTATTTCTAGGTTTTTTTAAGAAGAACATCTGGGTTTATCTCTAAAACGTGAGTGGCAACGCTGGTAACTACACAGAAAAGGTTTGACATCAGCAAATTGAAGGACCCCCTTACCAGAAAAGCTTTTGCGGCTGATATAAAGAAGCGATATCAATTTGCCAAAAACATCATTTCAGCAATATAAAAGGAAAGCAGCAAATCATCCTTGTGATTCCGGGAAAGGAAGAAGCAAGACTGGATAATACCATAAACATTAAACACCCTAACGATGAGAAAGGAAATGAAAAGATAGAAAACAGAAGCGAAGTCCCCCAGGTTAAAGCAACTATATAGCGAACAGTACAGTCAGCTGGACAAGGAAGTTAAACGCCGAATCCGAGCCAACAAAAGGAATTTCCTAGACGATCTTGCAAGACAGGCAGAAGAGGCAGCACTGAGAAATGAACAAAGCACAGTATACAAAATAACTAAAATCATCAGCGGAAAACGAGGTGCAAACAATATTACATTAGTAAGAGATAAGCAAGGAAATCTCATCATGACAGCAGAAGGACAGGAAACAAGATGGGCAGAGCATTTCAGAGAAACTCTGAACAAGGAACCACCTGAGACACAATTGAATGTTCCTGAGGCTGAAAATGATCTAGATGTTAATACAGATATTCCACGAAAAGAAGAAATCATCACAGCAATCAAAGGGTTAAAGAACGGAAAAGCTCCTGGCCATGCAGAGCTATTTAAGACAGACCCTGCGCTAGCAGCAGAACTATTAGAGCCACTATTTGCACAAGTCTGAAAAACAGGTACAACACCAACGGAGTGGAACAAAGGAATAATTGTCAAATTGCCCAAAGAATGGAGATCTTGCAGACTGCAATAATTGGAGAAGAATCACTCTTCTCTCATTTCCCAGCAAAATACTAGGCAGGATAATTATACAGAGAATTTCAAAAGCAGTAGACCACAAACTGAGGAAAGAACAAGCAGGATTTAGAAAGAACAGAAGATGTGTAGATCATATATTTACCCTCAGGAACATTATACAGCAGTGCTCAGAATGGCAAAGACAGCTGTACATTAATTTCGTTGATTTTAAAAAGGCTTTTGACAGTATACATAGGGACAGTTTATGGAAAATACTGAGGGCTTATGGAATTGCAAGCTGCATTGTGTCAATCATAAAAAGCCTCTATGCCAACTTTATGTGTAGTGTTGGGCAGAGCAACCTAACCTTTGAGGTGAAGACAGGAGTACGACAGGGATGCCCCTTATCAACCACTCTATTTTTAACAGTAATAGACTGGGTGTTGCGCCAGACAACAGAGGGCAGTCCAAGAGGAATAAGATGGTCTAAATTTTCTACATTGGAAGATCTGGAATATGCAGATGACATTGCACTACTAGCACATTCACATCAACACATTAATAAGTATAGCCAGCAGGTGGGCTTGAACATCATTCTAAAGAAGACAGAGGTCATGACGCTCAATGTGGACAACCCTGAGCCCATATTAGTAAGGAATCAGCATCTGGAACAGACAGATGCCTTCACATACCTAGGATGCATAGTAACACCAGACGGCGGAGCAAGCAAAGACATCAACAACATAATAATAATAATAAGAGCCCCTTCAGTCATAACTGACTATGGGAATGCGCCCCTGAGGTGACAGCCCTCAGCTGCTTATTTTCCTGGTGCTCCTTTCGACGTTTTCTCCTCACCTCTGCTTCTTGTGTGAGCCTCTCTTCGCCCAATCTGAGTTGGCGCCGTAAATAGCATCGCCACTTAGTGCGATCGTCAGCTTCATTCTCCCATGTTGCTGGATCCATGTTCAGTGCCCTCATATCTCTCTTGCACACATCTTTGAACCTCAGTTGTGGTCGCCCAACTGTTCTCTTGCCATCTGCTAATTGTCCGTAGAAGATATCTTTTGGGATGCGACCATCTTCCATGTGGCGAACATGGCCAAGCCAGCGAAGTCAACAGAATTAACAAAGCAAGAACATCATTTTTTAGTTTAAACAACATCTGGAAGTCCTCTCAGTACAGCACAAGCACAAAATTAAGATTATATCAGAGCTGTGTGCTTTCTGTGCTTCTCTATGGCGCGGAATGCTGGAGAGTTACAGAGAAGGAAATGTCGAAATTGTCCTCTTTCCACACAACATGCCTAAGAAAAATTCTCCGAATCTTTTGGCCGAATACCATCACCAACCAAGATCTGCTTTCTCGGAGCAAGCAAGAGGACATGCACACAATCATAGCTGGCAGACGCTGGAGCTGGGTTGGCCATGTCCTCAGAAGAGACCCCGATGCCATCACAAGAACAGCTATGCTTTGGACCCCTGAAGGAAAACAAAAGAGAGGCCGACCAAAAACAACTTGGCGGAGGACTGTGGAGGCTGAGATGCAAAGAATGAACCAGAGTTGGGGCACTGTACGAAGGATGGCCACAGATCGAGCAAAGTGGAATCAATTTGTTGTTGCCCTACAAGACGCCACTAGGCGTGATGGCCACTGACTGCTTTGACGGTCGGCGGCTAAGGATCAAAGAAGAGAAGAAGAGCGGTGCACAGGATGGATTTGGGGCAACCCCTTATCGATCTCTCTTTCACTCTGGCAGTACTCATTTTAAATTGTTGTACTGACTAATTGCGCGCTTTTCCATGGCCAGCAATTTTTTCTTTCTCTACTATGTAGTAGATATTTTGTACTTTAATTCTTACACGTCTTTTAGTAATAATTCGTCTTGTCTGTTTACCTGCCCATCCCTGCTGAGATAGTAGACATGTGATGCAAAATGGAAACGGCAGTCAATTTGGTAAATTCTCGTGTACCAAACCTTGGCCGCAACTGATTAACACTAAAATCGTCCCAGCATATCTGTTTAAGCGTTGATAAGGCAAGGGTGCGTCTGTTGCCAAGGTGGTAAAGAGACGGGTTTTGCGTGCTCAAGCGAGAGATAACAAGAATACTCGTCTATGAGACACCTTATGGACAGACATAAATGACATAATCGTTTCCTGTCCGATTATGTGACAGTATTGCCTCCCTTGCTTTGCAGTAGTGGTCCAGCAGTGGCCAAAACTCAAGAGTATCTAAAATGGGCCTTCAAAGGTGTCTACCTTCGCACAAGATTACTCTTGGCAGAGATGTAGATAGAAGGGTAATGGCACTTCTATCACAAGGGAGTATTCACAAGATATTCAGATAAGCGAAAACAATGCTGCTTTGGCTGAGCACGGTAATTCTAGAATCTGCCGACAACTTTTGTGAAGAATTCAGCTCAAGGTTAATCTTCGCTCATTCAAGACCCCACCTCTGATTTGCTCAGTGGAGTTCTTATTATTCTGGTATAGCTCTGTTTAGAGTGTGTGTAGTAAATTGACTGAGACAAACATGCAGTACATTTAAAAGAATTAAATCGAAGTTAAATTTGTAAAATTACAAATAACAAAATTTAATAATCACTTAAGTTTTAACAGTTTGAAAATAATTTGAATAGTTATGGATAAAAAAAAAAGTTATCATCACGGTCGTGATGGGATGTAAATGTTTACAAGAAGTTCAAGTGGCAGCATATATATTGAACTTAGCTGCCAATGGCGGTTCTGCTCCTTCTGATGGGTTGGTTCTTTTCACACTGCTCACACTCGTAGCTGGTCAATGTTGTCGGGTGTAGCTCGTTTCCCAGAAATGTCAGGGAAAGTCTACGAAAGTTGGCCCCTTGTCTTAAAGCGTAGGCCACTTTTCCCTTCTTGTTCCAGAGATGGTACTTTCTGCTGGTACCACCAATAAGCCAATCCTGGCTTTAAGAGCCTGATAAAATTGAATTTCTGAATTATAACTTCTAGCAAGTCTGGTTGTTGTCTTCTTGGCAAGCGATTTCTCACAGTGTCTTTGACTGACGGAAGCGTCAGGTTATGTTCACTGTCCTGCTCCCCGCATCTGTTTGTGACAAAGCTAAGAAAACGCCAATCGTTTTAAACAAAATGTGGAGTGGGGGCGATATAAAAATATTCCTGACATGGAAAAATTTTGACCATAATGTAGAGGTCAAGTCTTCCGTATATGGTCTGAAAACATCCGATGCCCTGGCAGGCGAACTCACCAAAACATCTGTATACTCATACGACAAATGTGTTTCAGATGTAACAAATTTATTACTTTATCAGAAAGTAATCTATTCGCAGACGGGTAATCTCGTTATATCTCCCGCACTCTGGTCTTTATCAGCGATTTAAGCAAACGCGCTGGCGATTGTAGGGCTAACCTGTAGCGGCCAAGCTTTGGTACACAAGAATTTACCCTTGTATGACTTTCAATATTACCTCCGCCACTTCTTGCAAATGTGATGTGTTAATCATCAACAAGGAGTGTCAAATGTTTGAACAAACAAATTCTCTGCTACATAGCTAACAGAAATGGTGCTACTATTCAAAAGCACTCAATAAAAATCAGTACAAAAATGTAACTGATACTGCCGTAGTGAAAGAGAGATCGAGAAGACGGGTGTCGCCCCAATCCGTTCTGGGACAGACTATCACGAAGACATTACTTTATATGAAAGTAATAAGTTGTTACATCTGACACACATTGTCGTATGAGGTTACAGATGTGTTGGTGAGTCTGCTGCCAAGCAATTGGATGTTTTATTACCATATATAGGAGAGGTGACTTCTGCATCATGCACAGAAGTTTTCCTTGTCGGAAATAATTTTAAATTTCCTCACACGACACGCATGTTTGAAAACGATTGGCGCTTTACTTAGCTTCGTAACAAACAAATGCTGGGGAGTACAGGCAATATAACCTGACACGTTTCAGTGTTAAGACACTATGAGAAATCGCTTGCCTAGACGACACAACCAGACTGCCAGAAGTTAGAATTCAGAATTCCATTTATCTGGCCGGACTTTTATTGGAGTATTTTTGAAAGACATACACAGCCCAGGAAAACTACCATTTTAATAAGGAAACGGAATCTGAAGAAACTGAATCACGCGGGGTCATAGAGGGAATTATCTTATAAAAGTAACGACCACAAGAACACGTGTAAAAAGGCATCTGCTAGTGCCTTAACTTTATTCACCTGAGTAAAAAGTCTGTGAGCCAGGATTGGCGTAAGTTGTGCATTTTACATTTTATGTTTTCCATTACTAACATGTGAATTAATTTGTATATATTGCCATGTGAATATTAATATGCGAAAATCGTTAGTGGATGTCAAAGTCATTTGAGGCTGGCAACCTCAGCATACAGAATGATGATTTCATGAGCCATCACTGCAAGGGCTGGTGACTGATTTGTTGCTATGATGTACATTCTATGTATAATATTTACATGTTCAAACCAGTGTAAATGTCTATGTAATCATATTCACTTTAAAATTAATGAAAGTTTCAAACTGTTCAACAAGTGTAGATATAAATGAAAACATATTCAATTTATATTGTGAACACTTTTCAATCAGTGGAGATATAAATGTAAACATTTTCTATATGTAAAATCAACCTTTTCATTTAAACGTAAAATAAAGATAAAGCTATTCAATTTAAATGTAAAGAAAGTTTTCTCTCGAGGGATTAAGTTTAATTCTCATCGAGGGTAAATTCTGAGGTAGATGGGATGGTGGAATAGAGAGAAGGGGACACATAAGTATGTGTCGGGAAACGCAAAACTCAGGATAGCGTTTCGTTTCTATTCTTTTACCATAGTTTTTGGTGATACCAGTTGAGGGTACTATCTCTGGAACAAGAAGGGAACAGTGGCCTGAGCTTTAAGACGAGGGACCAACTTTGTAGACACTCACTGACATTTCTGGGAACGTGCTGCGCCCTAATAACCTTGACCAGCGACGAGCGTGATCAGTCTACCACCAAACCATCAGCGGGAGCAGAACCTACCATTGGCAGATGTTAAGCGTTAAAGCTGCCACGTGAAGTTCTTTATAAACTTTCATCCCTTCACAACAGTGATGACAATTTCTGTTTAATCATTATTCAATTTTTCTAAAACCTTGTTAAACCTAAATGATTATTAATTTTTTTATTTGTAATTATAGAAATTTGACTTCGATTTAATCATTGTAAATGTTCTGCATGTTTGTCTCAGTCAATTTACTTAATACACTCTAAACAGAGCTATAACGTAATAATTAGAATTCCACTAAGTAAATCAGGGTGGGGGCTTGACGACTGAAATTGATAATTGCTTAATTCTTCATAAAAGGCGGCGGATCGATATAAAGTTAACAATCGACCTGCCAATGCAGCATTGTTCTTGACTTCGAAAATATGTTATGAACACTACCTTGGGATAGAAGCGTCATTACCCTTCTATCTACAACTCTGCCAAGAGTAATCTTGTGCGAAGGTAGACACCTTTGAAGGCCCGTATTAGATACTCTTGAGTTTTGGCCAATGTTGGACCACTACTGCAAAGCAGGGAAGGCAATCCGTGATAAGCGGAATAGAAGGATTGAAATGCCACGACAAGGTCATCAATGTCAAGAGGATGCAAAGAATAAGTTGAACAAGAGGCGAGGAACAGACGCTGGATACAATAAATAATTTATGAAACAAGTTCATAGCTTTACAAGACATTCCTTCTTATGGAAACCACAGGGTATGAGAAATAAATGAGCATTTAGAAACATACGTAGAAGGTAGTTGAGCAGCCATGAAAATGGTACACAGACAAATTTTTGACCACGACAGTTCCCCTTATAACTCTATTTTTCTATCCATGTGGTCTATCATTGCAGTATCACGTGGTTCCTACATCTGCAACAGACATGTGATTCCGGGTAATAAATAATCAAACACCAGAGTATAGTACTTTGTCGTTAGACTTAACAAACTAACGTGCGCAGCCGAAAATAATATAAAAGGATTAATGGGGTGGCCGTCTTAAGTACGAATGGTCGCAGGTCAAGGACAGTCTGTACTTCCATGCAGGTTCCCTGCAATAGGACCAAGCTGCAGTAATGTCTCCGTGCTCCACACGGAGCAGAAAGGGATATAAATTAATGTATCTCTCACTTCTTCTTTATCTTTTAACGTAACCTGGAACTGACATTCACGGCAGCTCAAAAATCTAAGGGAAAGTCCTCAGGAAGGCGGGGGCAACTGAAACATCGTGTCACAGACAAGGAGAAGACAGTCACTGTTACAGGAAATATTCGGACACAGTGACAATGTCAGGTCATTTAAAGAAGAACAAAAACTGGGAAAGATGGAGGTAATGTAGGGTTGTTGAAAAAAATAGAGAGAGAGAGAGAGAGAAAATATGACATGAATTATGCAGGGTTGATAAACCATATGGGATTCAATCAAATATCGTGATAAAATAGACTTTAGCTGACAGCTGTGTCCCAGTTTAACTACCTGGGGAATATTATAAATGATGAATAATTCAAAACAGAAATACCAGCAAGAACAGTTCAAACAACGACGACCCTGGCAAAATATAAATCAATAAAGAAATCAATAATTATCTAAATCGAACCAAACTTAGACTTCTGCGATGCATGGTAATTTTCACATTCACGCATGGGTGCGAAACTTGGACAGAGATTTAGAGAGAAGAACAGAGGCTTAAAAAACAGATTTTGCAAAGAGGTCTTCGAAAAATCACACACGGATAATGCAACAAATAAACAGATAAGACACAGTTAGCAATGCTGTAGAGCCAAATATAGATCTTCTTACAACATTGAAGAGACGGAAGTTGATATGTTGTGTACACATCCATACCACATGATGTATCACTAGCCGCGGCACTAGATGATGGTGATATAATCGTGAAACACACAATCACATTATTATCAATACGTATTAGCTCTATAAGGGGCATTAGTAGGCGTTCAACAATTGCATGTCAAATCTTTCTGTCGTGTACCATCCGTTCTCCGCGTTCTCTTAATCTCTTACATATCTGTCTAAGTTCTCTTCTCCCAGCTTTTCGCGTCTTATTTACTCTTTTTTTACCATGGGGATTCCAGAAGAATAACGACCTTGTAATACTTGAAGTATTTTCTTAATGTTCGTCATATCAAACACCAGCTTCTTCTTCTCATTACTTGTTCCACTGGCACGTGTCTGGTTCTTCTCATCTCTTGTTCCACTGCCACTTGTCTGGTTCTTGTCATCTCTTGTTCCACTGGCACTTGTCTGGTTCTTGTCATCTCTTGTTCCACTGCCACTTGTCTGGTTCTTGTCATCTCTTGTTCCACTGCCACTTGTCTGGTTATTGTCATCTCTCATTCCACTGGCACGTGTCTGGTTCTTGTCATCTCTTGTTCCACTAACACGTGTCTGGTTCTTGTCATCTCTTGTTCCACTGCCACTTGTCTGGTTCTTGTCATCTCTTGTTCCACTAGCACGTGTCTGGTTCTTGTCATCTCTTGTTCCACTGGCACTTGTCTGGTTCTTGTCATCTCTTGTTCCACTGCCACTTGTCTGGTTCTTGTCATCTCTTGTTCCACTGGCACTTGTCTGGTTATTGTCATCTCTTGTTCCACTGGCACGTGTCTGGTTCTTGTCATCTCTTGTTCCACTAGCACGTGTCTGGTTCTTGTCATCTCTTGTTCCACTAGCACGTGTCTGGTTCTTGTCATCTCTTGTTCCACTAGCACGTGTCTGGTTCTTGTCATCTCTTGTTCCACTGGCACTTGTCTGGTTCTTGTCATCTCTTGTTCCACTGGCACGTGTCTGGTTCTTGTCATCTCTTGTTCCACTAGCACGTGTCTGGTTCTTGTCATCTCTTGTTCCACTAGCACGTGTCTGGTTCTTGTCATCTCTTGTTCCACTGCCACTTGTCTGGTTCTTGTCATCTCTTGTTCCACTGGCACTTGTCTGGTTCTTGTCATCTCTTGTTCCACTGGCACTTGTCTGGTTATTGTCATCTCTTGTTCCACTGGCACGTGTCTGGTTCTTGTCATCTCTTGTTCCACTGGCACGTGTCTGGTTCTTGTCATCTCTTGTTCCACTGCCACTTGTCTGGTTCTTGTCATCTCTTGTTCCACTGCCACTTGTCTGGTTCTTGTCATCTCTTGTTCCACTGGCACTTGTCTGGTTATTGTCATCTCTTGTTCCACTGGCACGTGTCTGGTTCTTGTCATCTCTTGTTCCACTAGCACGTGTCTGGTTCTTGTCATCTCTTGTTCCACTGCCACTTGTCTGGTTCT
Organism: Oreohelix idahoensis; assembly: GCA_024509875.1. Taxonomy (NCBI): domain Eukaryota; kingdom Metazoa; phylum Mollusca; class Gastropoda; order Stylommatophora; family Oreohelicidae; genus Oreohelix; species Oreohelix idahoensis. Next base: position 924,855 of record JAMPIV010004798.1, read on the forward strand.
TGTCATCTCTTGTTCCACTACCACGTGTCTGGTTATTGTCATCTCTTGTTCCACTGGCATGTGTCTGGTTCTTGTCATCTCTTGTTCCACTGCCACGTGTCTGGTTATTGTCATCTCTTGTTCCACTGGCACGTGTCTGGTTCTTGCCATCTCTTGTTCCACTGCCACGTGTCTGGTTATTTTCATCTCTTGTTCCACTGGCACGTGTCTGGTTCTTTTCATCTCTTGTTCCACTGGCACGTGTCTGGTTCTTGTCATCTCTTGTTCCACTACCACGTGTCTGGTTATTGTCATCTCTTGTTCCACTGGCACGTGTCTGGTTCTTGTCATCTCTTGTTCCACTGCCACGTGTCTGGTTATTGTCATCTCTTGTTCCACTGGCACGTGTCTGGTTCTTGCCATCTCTTGTTCCACTGCCACTTGTCTGGTTCTTGTCATCTCTTGTTCCACTGGCACGTGTCTGGTTCTTTTCATCTCTTGTTCCACTGGCACGTGTCTGGTTCTTGTCATCTCTTGTTCCACTACCACGTGTCTGGTTATTGTCATCTCTTGTTCCACTGGCACGTGTCTGGTTCTTGTCAACTCTTGTTCCACTACCACGTGTCTGGTTATTGTCATCTCTTGTTCCACTGGAACGTGTCTGGTTCTTGCCATCTCTTGTTCCACTGGTACGTGTCTGGTTCTTTTCATCTCTTGTTCCACTGGCACGTGTCTGGTTCTTGTCATCTCTTGTTCCACTGGTACGTGTCTGGTTCTTGTCATCTCTTGTTCCACTGGTATTTGTCTGGTTCTTGTTATCTCTTGTTCCACTGGCACTTGTCTGGTTCTTGCCATCTCTATTCCACTTGCATGTTTTTGGTTCTTGTCATCTCTTGTTCTAATGGCAAGTGTCTGGTTGTTGTCGTCTCTTGTTCCACTGGCACGTGTCTGGTTCTTGCCATTTCCTGTTCCACTGGCACGTGTCTGGTACTTTTCATCTCTTGTTCCATTGGTACATATGTGTGTTACAAAAGTCTGAACATGCTCTTTTGTGTGATCTCTCACACCTTCAGCCCTCCGACAGTATCCTTTCTTTTTCTTCATTTTTCTCACTCATCGCTTTTATTTGGCACAAATCATGCCTTTTCATTCGTTTTTTTCACTATTTTGCTCTATGCTGGACATAGCATGGTGAAGTCTGTAACACGCCACTCCCCTATGGCAGTATTTGCTACGGTAGTAATTTGTATCTTATTTTTTCACACTTCACTCCAAGACTGTTGTTACGCTCCGCCAGGTTTGGTGACCCGGCCAGCGATAATATTTTATCGCATAATCCGTCTGACCACCTGTGGAAACGTGTGCTCGTATGACTGTTAGTGGAGAAAGCCGAAAGGAAGCCACTGACATGAAAACGGACGTCCTGACCGCAAAACATGATACAAGAATAGAATTTTGGAATGTCAGGACAATGAATGAGACGGGTAAACTAAAACAGGTCACGGCAGAAATGAGAAACTATAGGTTACACATTCTAGGGATATGCGAGAGCAGATGGATAGAGGCAGGAAAAGTTAAAACAGCAACAGGAGAAACAGTACTTTACTCTGGAAGAGAGGATGGACAGCACAATGAAGGCGTAGCCATTATTTTACAGAAAGGAACAGAAAGGACATTACTGGAATGGAAACCCATCAACAACAGACTGATAAGATTAAGATTGAGAGGTAGATTCACCAATACTACAATAATACAATGCTACGCACCAACGAATGACAGCGATGAAGAGGTCAAGGATGAATTCTATCAACAACTGCAGAAAGAAATGGAAGACACACCTAGATATGATCTTATTATAATAATGGGAGACCTCAATGCGAAAGTAGGAACACACAATACATATAATGAAAGAGTAATGGGGAAATGCGGCAGCGGAACAGCAAACGAAAATGGGGATAAATTAATAAGTTTCTGTAGTATTAACAACCTGGTCATTGGAGGAACACTTTTCCCACATAAAGAAATTCACAAATTAACATGGGAATCACCAAATGGTCGGGACAGAAACCAGATAGACCACATCATGATTAACGGTAGATGGAGACATGCATTACAAGATGTGAAGGTAAGAAGAGGTGCAGATGTGGGAAGTGATCACCATTTAGTAGTAGCAAAACTGAAAGTGAAACTAAGAAGGGCTGGACCAACTGTAACTACACAGAAAAGGTTTGACATCAGCAAATTGAAGGACCCCCTTACCAGAAAAGCTTTTGCGGCTGACATAAAGAAACGATATCAATTTGCCAAAAGTCAGGAAAAGACATTGACTGATGATATAGACAAGAAATTCAACACCATTTCAACAATATATAAGGAAAGCATCAAATCATGCTTGGGATTCCAGGAAAGGAAGAAGCAAGACTGGATAACACCAGAAACATTAAACACCATAACACTGAGAAAGGAAATGAAAAGAAAGAAAACAGAAGCGAAGTCCCCCAGGTTAAAGCAACTATATGGCGAACAGTACAGTCAGCTGGACAAGGAAGTTAAACGCCAAACCCGAGCCAACAAAAGGAATTTCTTAGACGATCTTGCAAGACAGGCAGAAGAGGCAGCACTGAGAAATGAACAAAGCACAATATACAAAATAACTAAAGTCATCAGCGGAAAACGAGGTGCAAACAATATTACATTAGTAAGAGATAAGCAAGGAAATCTCATCACGACAGCAGAGGGACAGGATACAAGATGGGCAGATAATTTCAGAGAAACTCTGAACAAGGAACCACCAGAGACACAACTGAATGTTCCTGAGGCTGAAAACGATCTAGATGTAAATACAGACATTCCACGAAAAGAAGAAATCATCACAGCAATCAAAGGGTTAAAGAACGGAAAAGCTCCTGGCCATGATAACTTAAATGCAGAGCTATTTAAGACAGACCCTGAGCTAGCAGCAGAACTATTAGAACCACTATTTGCACAAATCTGGAAAACGGGGACAACACCATCAGAGTGGAACAAAGGAATAATTGTCAAATTGCCCAAGAAGGGAGATCTTGCAGACTGCAATAATTGGAGAGGAATCACTCTTCTCTCAGTTCCCAGCAAAATACTAGGCAGGATAATTATACAGAGAATGTCAAAAGCAGTAGACCACAAACTGAGGAAAGAACAAGCAGGATTTAGAAAGATTTATAACAAATAAGGAAGGGAAACCACGAGGCCTGTAAACAGTAAATTAATATGAAACAAATATAAAGGTATGTTATAAGGCACTCGTAGGAAATAAAGAAGTAGAACACTAGACAACAGAAAAACAACAGACATGAGTGGCTTACCCATGATTTGAACCCTGGACCTTCCGTGCGACAACACTTGCATAGCTAGGCGGTGTTGTCGCACGGAAGGTCCAGGGTTCAAATCCTGGGTAAGCCACTCATGTCTGTTGTTTTTCTGTTGTCTAGTGTTCTACTTCTTTATTTCCTACGAGTGCCTTATAACATACCTTTATATTTGTTTCATATTAATTTAGGATTTAGAAAGAACAGAAGATGTGTAGATCATATATTCACTCTCAGGAACATTATAGAGCAGTGCTCAGAATGGCAAAGACAGCTGTACATTAATTTCGTTGATTTTGAAAAGGCTTTTGACAGCATACATAGGGACAGTTTATGGAAAATACTGAGGGCTTATGGAATTCCAAGCTGCATAGTGTCAATCATAAAATGCCAACTTTACGTGTAGTGTTGGGCAGAGCAACCTAACCTTTGAGGTGAAGACAGGAGTACGACAGGGATGCCCCTTATCAACCACTCTATTTTTAACAGTAATAGACTGGGTGTTGCGCCAGACAACAGAGGGCAGTCCAAGAGGAATAAGATGGTCTAAATTTTCTACATTGGAAGATCTGGAATATGCAGATGACATTGCACTACTAGCACATTCACATCAACACATCCAGGAAAAAACGGACAGACTTAATAAGTTTAGCCAGCAGGTGGGCTTGAACATCAATTTAAAGAAGTCAGAGGTCATGACGCTCAATATGAACAACCCTGAGCCCATATCAGTAAGGAATCAGCAACTGGTACAGACAGACACCTTCACATACCTAGGATGCATAGTAACACCAGACGGCGGGGCAGGCAAAGACATCAACATCCGAATGAATAAAGCAAGAACAGCCTTTTGTGCCTAAACAACATCTGGAAGTCCTCTCAATACAGCACAAGCACAAAATTAAGATTATATCAGAGCTGTGTGCTTTCTGTGCTTCTATATGGCGCGGAATGCTGGAGAGTTACAGAGAAGGAAATGTCGAAATTGTCCTCTTTTCACACAACGTGCCTAAGAAAAATTCACCGAATCTTTTGGCCGAATACCATCACCAACCAAGATCTGCTTACTCGGAGCAAGCAAGAGAACATGCACACCATCATAGCTGGCAGACGCTGGAGCTGAGTTGGCCATGTCCTCAGAACAGACCCCGATGCCATCACAAGAACAGCTATGCTTTGGACCCCTGAAGGAAAACGAAAGAGAGGCCGACCAAAAACAACCTGGCGAAGGACAGTGGAGGCTGAGATGCAAAGAATGAACCAGAGTTGGGGCACTGTACGAAGGATGGCCACCGACCGAGCAAAGTGGAATCAATTTGTTGTTGCCCTACAAGACGCCACTAGACGTGATAGCCACTGACTTCTTTGACGGTCGGCGGCTAAGGATCAAAGAAAGAAGAAGATAGAGTATAGAGCCACCATTGTAGCTGGTACCCTTGCCTTCCTCTGTCTCTTCAAAGACATCCAGGAAATACACTAGACAAATAGATAAATAAATACCAATGAATAAATACTACTATTCTCACCCCGTCCGTATTTCCACCTGTCGCAACCAGCAGCTACAAATACTACACGACCAATTAAAGCCATTTTACATACTGTATCGTTTACAAGAGATTTTAAAAAAAGAAGTCACAAGATCTAACGCAACAGGACACTTGTCTTTTCATTAAAATATATGCTGTCTACCGATAATGGGTGATTGGCAGAGTTAAATATTGAGAATAAAATGATGCAATTTCAGTTGTTTTTGTCTAGTATCATGTTGTAATATAGTGCTTCTCAAACTTTCTAGACGTCTCGCCAACTCATATTCAGCATTTTAATAAGTCTGGCACCCCTTTTAAAACATCTTGAAAAGCCTCGCATCCCATTATCTTCTAACTCGCAAAATATTCCAGGAATGAGAAAAGAAAAAAAAGATAAAAATATATTCTGAGACATGAACAAAATGTGTCGGTATTTAATTCACGTTTGTGAGTGTTCTATTTTGTACAAATACTCGTACATTTGAGTTTTGTGTATTACATCATGTTTATGATTATTCGACTTCTAAAATATCTGGCATGTCACGCGCTACAGAAGATAGTTTTCGCACCCCAAAACATGGTTCTCGCCACGCACCATTAGTTAAGAAACACTTCATTAAAAGGAAAAGGAATTTGGTCTATCTGGTGTGTCCAGTTAACATTGTTGTGTTGTAACATCCTTCGAGATGTCCTAATTACGTGCCCAAGTTAGTCTAAACGTTCTTCTGTAAAACCACATCTCTGTGGACTTCCACAGATTATTAATTGATTGTCCATGATTAGCTTCCACAATCTATGGCAAGTTCTGTGTAACAATGAAAACATATCCTAATAACTTCCATTGTGGCACATATGTAATGCACCGGGTGTTTTTCGTATTTCTGTATGCCGTATGTGCTCGTGTATATTCACTCAAGTATATTCCACATACACGTATATCCACTAAGATATATTCTCACATGCACGTATACACACTCGTTTAAATGCTCACAAACGAGTATATATACACACACACGTAAATGATCACATGCACGTATACCAAATAAAGTATATTCTCAAAAACACATACATCCACTCAAGTATATTCTCACATACACGTATTTACACACTCAATTATATTCTAACATACACTGATACACTTTGGCAGTTTTTTTTCAACCTTTTTATCCAGAAATAATTTTCAGGTCTGAGGGAACCAATGCATAAAAATTAGTATATCTACAGCTGACGGTACGTTAGCGTGATCAATAAGTTGTAAATATAATAATACAATAATAATTGTCAATTTTCGTTCGCGTAGGGAGTGATTTTGTCCCAGTGGATCTGTTTATTTTGGCCAACTTATTAGCCTACTCTTTTTGTATGGTTTCCTCCAGTCTACAACGGATATGAACTCTAATGCAAGTCATTAGTGTAGGGAGAAGAAACTTCAGTTTTTCCTTTTTTTAATGTCCTACTTGATATTTTTTGAACCGTATCCAAGTAAGCCTAAAAGTTTTATCACAAATTTCTACTCTACAAGATGCTAATAAAATGTGGTCTGTGCAGAGTGAACACGTTCACTACCAGCGATAATATCGTCCGGTGCGCAATGTTAACACGTTCACTACCAGCGATAATATCGTCCAGTGCGCAATGTTAACACGTTCACTACCAGCGATAATACCGTCCGGTGCGCAATGTTAACAAAACGATGTTTATTTTATTTTCATGACCTCTCGCGAAACCCCTTGCGACCTATTGCGGAACCCTAGGTTTCCATGGAAACCCCTGTTGAGAAACCATGCACAAGGTATATTATCACATGCTCGTATGCCCACTCAAATACATGCCCACATACTTGAATCGATCCTATCTACCGATATATCTCAGGGCATCATTTGATAATCTCTAGATGACGGAGTCGGTAACCTAGGTAAGTTGCGGATTAACCGACTTCACCGGCACTTAAAAGTGCAGTGTCCCCAGGTTTAAGGGTACTTACGTCGCATTCTCAGTGGAAGCTTGCAAGCTAGCTAAGTAAACATAACTTTGTTTGTGAACTGTACAAGACATAAAGCGATCTTTTTTTTCTTTCTTAAAGTGAAGTTATTATTCGGTAAAATATTCAGTTCTTTGTTGATGGGATTGTAGATCGCGCGGCAGAGATAAAAACTACACACAGATACTCTGAAACCTGAACACTGTTACGGTATATGATATTAACGCCGTCTGCTAAAGGTTATCAGACGTGCAATTGTAAAGGTTAAGACATTTAATATATTGCGATAGATGTTTCAATTATTGAACGCTCCATACACGATCGATTATGACGTGTCTAGCGTTGTTTGGGTCATAGTCGGTAACTAGGAGACGCTACCCTTTGTTACTTGACCGCCAAGCTGAATAGCTGCGTTTTGTTAACCTTCCAATTCAATGGCATGATATAGCCGTTTATATGTGCATTTATGATGGACCAGGGTCAGTCCTAGAACTCTACATGAGAGGAAACTTATGGAGGTTAGTGATTAACTAAATCCTTGGAAGGAGAAAGATAATCGTCTACTTTATACGAAGTAATTAGACTCACAGTCTCACTGTCGGCAGATAGCCATTCTATCTGCGCGTGCATATAGCTGTGATGTTCTGACGACAATTACTGCATTGTATCCTTAAACGGACATTGACACGTAAAACAGCAGTCTACGCTATTGATTGATTGATGCATGTACCTCATGTGTGAATTGAACTGTTTATGTATGTGTGTAATCCATATTAAATTGTGAAGGACTCGAACCGGAGGCATTATTCGTTGAATCACGTTACACCATTCAACCTTCTGAATTATGTATTTTATATCAAGTTGCTGAGTTAATAAGATGAACAGTTGTTTACATCTTGATGCCAAGTTCAGGCATTACGACAAACCAAAGGTGAGGTTCACCCCATTCGCGTACGAATATTAGCACGATCAGAATTCAAGCAACACAACCAGTAACCACACACGAAAGTCCTTCAACAAAAGTGGCGGCCGAATGCGGGGAACGACAGAAAAAAGAAACAAACTTCTGTTCCTTACGCACATGTTAACCACAAATATTTACGATCAATTTTCGATCACATGATCCAGTCGAAGATGACGCAGTACTCATTATAATGCCTAACAACGTGACGTCACCGAAAGTCGTGTAGGTGAACTGTCGGAGAAACCAAAGCCGTTTCTAAGTCTAACCAGGGGAAACATGAGCCATTGAAGCAAACACACGATATGGACTACAGGAGCAGACAGTCAAAGGCACAGGCCTAGCCGTCGACGACAACGAGCATCAAGTGAAGCAGCAAATAAAGATAAGTTTAGCTCAATAACTATTGTCGTTAACGTGACAGTGCTAACTGAGTCCATGCCCTCTGCCTACATCGGCATGTTTTTACCTATGTTTAATGTACTTTTTGTTGTCTTAATGTGTTGTTAATTAGTGGGTGGTAGGGAGGATGAACCGAAATTAGATTCTGTGGCTCTCACGATGCCTGAATTGATTTCGGTCGTTTCTTAGGGCAGTTAAACGATTGCACTTTTGGAAGCCCCATTGAGGTTTGCCATTGGACTACCTGTCCAAATCTGCTGTCGTCTGACGATTTGTGTTAGCTGTGCCGTTCCGTAGATAACTGGTGTATTTCTTTTGTACTAAGTTCACATTTTTATTCAGTTTTGTATCATGTTCGTTAACTATTTCGTCCAGTCTACTCTTACTATCAATTTATTTTATGATTGTTAAATGTTCGTCCGTTATGAGTCCTGTGATGTCATCATTTTTTGCAGTCATTTTTTTTTGTGTACTTTGCATATTCAGTTGACCTCGGGTCAATCTTTGACCCTTCGTTTTCCGTGTGACACTTCCGCTTGTTTTATTTAGTTCATAAATTCATTTTTAATTGTGAAAATGTCTTGTTTGCGTCTTGACATTGTTTGTACCCTTTAGTTGCATCATTGTTTTGTTTGTACTCATGATATATATTATATACTACATTAATACTATAACATTATATTCAATAATACACTTGTAATTTAATTAAATTAATTTTTTCTGACATTTAAGGTTAATATGGGACATTGCATAATTATGCAGTGATAGTCCAAGAAATTAGCACTGCAATTTATAAGAGATGCCTAGGGCATAATAATATAATATATATATTGACCAAATAAAATAATCTTATAGTCTACCTTTGAGGTAATAGACCCATTGTATATTATTTAATATACTTTTCTAGTACTAAGAGAGTGACTTAGTACATTGAACAATGTAATTACTAGGAATCATACCCAACATTATTGGATATTAAGATTAATTGTGTGATGTAATTACATTATAGTTAACAGATATCATAACTATTTATGATATAGTTAGTACTTAGATACAATATTGTTACAAAATATTGTCTATTAGTTGAACTTAGACATACGAGTTCAGTACTATTGTGATTATTTATATTGAATATTCCTAAGTTGAGTAAGTATAATAATTACTCTGAAGCTGCTATTGACTATTTTAATCAGTAATTATCAATAATTACTTACCTGATAAAAGTCAAAATGCTTACTATAGACCATTTCGTTAAAATTGGTAAAGAATATGGTTATAAATCTCAAGAACTTCGTCAGTTTGCTGAGGCAGAACTGGAAAAACATAAAGCAGAAATTGAGGAACAAAAGGCTGCATTAAAGAAAGAGGAAGAGGAACAAAAGGCAGCATTAAAGAAAGAGGAGGAGGAACGTGAGATGAAGCAAATTGCCAAGGAAAATAGATTGAGAGAGATTGCTCAACGTGAAAGAGAAGAGCAAAGAGCAATTACCAAACAGGAAGAAGAGAATAAATTGAAACGAGAGGAAATTATTTTACAACAAGAAATGGAATTGGCGCGTATTAAATTGGAGACAGCAAGATTACAAGCACAAAGTGCTGATGCAAACCAGAATAATAACGCACAAAATGGATCGTCATCCAGCCAAACTAAACATTTCTACAACTTTAAATTACCCACTTTCAACTTGAACGTGGACGACCTTTCATCGTTCCTGTCACGTTTTGAACAGACTTGCAAAACAAACCATTTGCCTGAAGAGTCATGGGTACTCAAGTTAAATGAATTCTTGGTTGGAGAACCATTGACGGCTTCTCAAAATGCTGACCCATCAATAGCAAATAACTACGGTGCTATTAAGTCCTTGCTTTTACGAAGGTTTCACCTGGACGAGGAACACTGTAGGTTGAAATTTAAGGGAATTTTACCTGAATCTCCAAAAGATTTTGCAGGATTCATTGCGAACATACGCAATACATTTAATAGATGGGTTGAACTGGCAGAAGTCAACAAATCGTACGACAAATTAGTTGATTTACTACTACGGGATAAGGTATTATCTTCGGTTAGCCAGCCATTTTTTGCATATTTGCAGGAGCGTAAACCAGGTACTATCGACGAGTTAGAAAAAAATTTCTTTAAACTACTGTTCGGCACATCCGAATGCAACCATTTCTAACTCCTCATTAAGAGAACCTCTACCTGTGGCGTCTAATATGGCCTACAATCATAATAACAAACAAAGACATCACAGGGTAGACAGAAGTAGGTTCCAAAGAAATCACAATGTTAACTCTCAGAAGGGACATAATAATGATTTCAACAATAAAAATGAGTTCAACAGAGGTAGATCTTACTTACTTACTTACTTACTTAGTCGTTCCCCTTCTACCGTGAGGTGTAGAGGTTTGGAAGAGAGAGCGCCAGACTATTCTATCAGCTGTCTTCCTCCTGGCCTGGTTCCATTCTAGTCCTCGGTGTGGTGAAGTGGGATGTTATAAATATTTATAGGGGACTTAGTGTACTGACTGAGATCAGCTGTGAAGGTATATATATATCCAATAAGAGTAGTATATTATATATAACCTTACTTGCTACCACATATCTATATATCTCAGTCAGAATTATTCTGGAATAGTGTGGTGACTACGTTTTGTGTCTAGGGTATGTGTATGATGAAGTGTAAGTCACAACAACAGACAGATAAACAATTTAATTTAATCCACTACTCTTAACAACACTGTGACACTCACATACATATAACACTCTATGAGAATATCTTAAAGAAGTCACTCGTAACTTTTCAAATAACAATATGTATTCATTGCTGTCAATAATGTATTTGTGTCCTGATTCAAATACAAAGGAACCAGGAATCACAATCAATTTTAATTACAGGTTATGTACAGAATGTATCAATATGAATATTGTGGTGACATATATTATTAAAATTATCCTATGTGTGTCAGTTGTGTAGTGGCAATATGAGGTAATACTGGTTTTGTTTTGTTCAAGCTCTGTTGGTATTTGTCATCATGACTTCAATAGTTTGTCTTTAGGGACTAGTATTGGAGATGTTCTCAGTTCCTGATATTAAGACAATTAAATTCCCCTCTTAATGTATTGTTACAAGTTTATTTTAAGATGGGGTGTACATAATGTTGAGCTCAGCTGGCCAATAGAGCTTATCTTGCGTGATGGCGGCAGGAAGAGACTCCTCTGCTCGAATTCTGCCCTGGGCTCAGGAGACACCTCACTGATAGCTAAAAAGACCAAGGAGTATGCTGTCCGACTCTGGATTCAGCAAAGCTCTGACCAGGTGCTGCTAAGTACCATCAAGACCACGGTCCCTGAAATCAAGAAGGATGTACCTTCTACTTCATAACTAACTTATACTCTCTTTTACACTGATCACAACACATCACAAACATTGAGTTCAGAGCGTTAGGCCAACTGTCAGCTTCATCTGAAATACTTTATACCAGTATTTACCTCCTTAATGGTTACCACGCCTCTGCACTTCCAGCATTATTTCTTTCTAGTCAATCATCCAGGTGTCAGTGTACTATTTGGCCATTCCATGCCGTTTTACTTTCCTCCGACACCCTCTGTTCAGGCTGGAGCATTATAGGCTTTATCTCCTGTTTGCCACTGAACTACACATATATATACAGGCATAAATTAACAATTTACATTCAATTTTCATTAAAAGATACTGAATGGTTCAAGCTTACCACAATTTCATGGAAATAAACACAGATACGTTGATTAGCAATGAATTCTGGCACAAACTGGCACAAATTCCCATCTGCTTATGTTCCAGGCTTTTATTTCAGCAAAAATATGAGCTGGCTTCAACGCACTGATGCTTTATCAAGCTTATTTAAACAAGTGGTTTCGAACTAACGCTCCTAAGTGATTATATCAGCGAGTCTAGCCAATGAGGCCCCGTTTCAACAAGTGTTTGAAAAAATGTTACCTTTCCCCGTTTCCCCTAACAACGAAAGATAGTATTTATAGCCCAACCAATCGTGGTTAGTCTTTCATTTGTTGCGCTCCAATCAATTTGGAGTTTACATGGTAGGCTATTTCTGTAACGTGAGGTTTTTTCAAACACGTTATAAAAAAATTTTATGAGCAGAAATGATTCCATGTTGTCAGGCATCCTCACTATTTTATTTTGGGTATAATTTATTAATTCCTGGACTATTTGCGTAACGTTTTACATATTCTTTGTCAGCAAACCCTAAGGAACCCAATTATACCAATTTAAAAGAGCTACGTGGCTGCGTTCAAAATATGTATTTTCTACCTCCTGTTTCGAAGATGTGCTGTCTGGGTACTGTTATGGTTTCAAACGTAAACCCATCTAATGTTATCTTTCCTAATAAGCGTTTTTTATGATTTATAAACCTAACTCTGGGGAAGGGTAGTGTATTTTATCACTGTCGATTGAAATAAAGTTAGTGCATGTAGTCTTACACGCGTGATGGCAGCATTTGTGTATCGCGCGACGCGTGTTACATGCGTTCCTGATTTTCAGCCCTCCCTCTCTCTATATCCTTTAGTCCATCTGTTCGTTCGTTTTGGTAACGTAATATAATTAATGTTAGGATTAATTTGGGTCATTACGCAGGATGCCTCTCAATGTTTTTTCCAAGAAATACAGCACACGTTTCATTGAAGAAAGCGGGTAATAATACAGTAAGCTTTTATTATCAACGTGAAAGCGTTACAATTTGCAGACGAAGCAGAAAACAAGGGGGATTTCGAGTACATTCTTTGTGACAGCACCGTTATTTTTCCATTGCTCTTTTCTTTATTAATTTTACTTGTTAGGCTTCATATTTACCTAATAATTTATATATGTGGATTAGAATATTCCACGACACCTCCCCTCTTAAAACAGACATTATATGTCAGTCCTTTATTCTATATACACATAGAGAAATTTCTTATTATTTCTGGGGTTTACGGTGATTCTCATCACACGGATGGCGGCTTAAAAAATCCGCTCCCAAATTGCTTTTTCCAGATATATACTCAATGCTAAAATTATATGGAGCCAGAAGTAAAGACCATCGGAGTAACCTAGAGTTCTCATGCTTAGCCTGTGCCAGAAACGATAAAGGTTTGTGGTCTGTTTGCAACTTAAATGCCTTCCCATATAGATAAATATTGAATTTCTTTATCGCCCATATTACTGCAAGACATTCTTTTTCGCTAGTTGAGTAGTTGATTTCAGCTTTATTCAACTTTCTGCTAGCATATGCCACTGGGCTTAATTCCCCATCCAATGCATCTGATTTCTGTAGTAGGGTTGCACCTAACCCAATATTACTTGCATCCGTCCTTACTATGAATTCTTGACTTAAGTCAGGTAATTTCAAAATGGGTTTACTTGTGAGCTTTTCCTTCAATTCTTGGTAAGTCATTTCACATTGTGGTGTCCATGTAATGCGATCTGGATGTCCTTTACGTGTCAATTCAGTTAACGGTGCACATATGGAATTAAAGTTTTTGATATACTTCTGGTAGAAACCACATAATGAGACAAAGGATCTCACGTCCTTCTTGGTTTGTGGTCTCGGGGCTTTCTGTAGTTTCTCTAAATTCTTTGGGTCAGGGGTCATGTTTCCCTGATAAACTGTGTGTCCCAAAAATTCCAATTCTTTACATCCAACGCAACATTTGGTTGGTCGGGCTGTTAAATTTGCCTCCCTAAGTCGATTAAACAGCATGTTCAGAGAGTCAATGTGTTCCTCAAATGTTTCTGTTGCTATAAGGATATCATCCATAAAATTTGTTATACAGGGATTATTCAGAGGATCCAATAATTTTCTCATCATTCTAGAGAAGACACTAGGCGCATTCTTCAATCCAAATGGCAATCTATTATTAAACTCATAGTGTCCTTCTGAGGTACTAAAAGCTAGGTATGGTCTAACCTCAGGCTTTACTGGAATCTGATAGTATCCTTTACTCAGATCCACTTTTGAGAAATATTTAGCTTTATTTAGTCTGGCAAACAGCTGATTTGTATCCGGCAATGGATCCACCTGTCCTTCTGTAATAGCATTCAGTCTCCTGTAATCTATACAGAGTCTATGTTCTCCAGAGGGCTTCCTTAAGAGTACTACACCGGAACTATACGAAGACTCACTGTGCGAAATAATTCCTTCCTTCAACAGATAGTCTATCTCTTCCTTCAAAGCTTTCTCCTTAGCAAACGGAATCGAATATGGTTTCATACAGACAGGTGTGGAGTCTATTAGTTTCATATCATATTCCAATAGGTTTGTATGCCCTGGTCGGTCTGTTAACACCTCTGCATGATTATTTAGAACCTGTTGCACTCTCTCTTTCTGAGTTTTCGTTAAATGTGTACTGATTTTCACCTGTGCTGCTGTCTCACAGGGGTGTAATGGATATTCAAATGATGAAAGTGGTTCCTTTTTCATCTCCATGGCGATGGACAAGGTCAACAAGTGTGTCTCTTCCTGATGTTCTCTTTCCAAATATTTCTTCAGGAGATTCACGTGATAGATTTTTTCTTTCCCCTTCTTATCTATCTTATAATTTGTTCTAGACACCTTCTCTAGAACTGTATATGGACCCTGCCATCCAATCTGTAACTTATTCTGATTCTCGGGCAAAAGAAGCAGTACCTTCTCTCCCACAGCCAAATCTCTGTCTTTCGCCTTCCTGTTATAATAGGCAGCATGTTTCTTCCTGGCTTGTTTCAAATTTTCATTGGCAAGTTTCCAGCCAGTTTTTAACCGAGTGGTCAGCTCATTCACATATTGGTATGAAGATGTAATGTTTTCCTCTGCCTTTTCATCAGTCCACGTTCTTAACATAGCTTCGAGTGGACCTTTTATTGTGTGGACCTATTTGTCCATGCACCGGTATGGTCTCTTCCACTCGAAGCTTTATACTGATGATTTTTCCTCCCAGAATTATCATTCACAAGTCGACCGCTACCAATTCTTTTCCTGGGGCTTTCTCCCCACTTAAAATTCTTGATGAGAGATTTCCTCTCTACCTCTTCTTCCTCCAGTTTGTTTAAGTCCGATTGAGGGATTTTCGGCTTATCCTGGGGTAAGACATCTTTTTGCACTCTCCGCATAGTGGCCATTGTAAAACAGTTAAGTGAAGCTTGTCCGTGAAAAGGGGCTTCCCATTCCATTTGGTCCACTTTATCAAATCTATTTTTTCTTTTTATTATCAGGCCTAATTTTGCCCCGTGGCGTGTCCAGGTCCTGATCCATGTTCCCACTTGTGGGTGTTCCCTCATGTGCTATGCTACACCTTTCTACAAAATTCTCAATGTCCCATCTTGCTTTGGGCCAATAATAATTGTGAGCCACCTTTTGAATGATGGTACCTATTTTCTCATGGTCCCCATCTGGTTTCACATGTAGGCTCCTTATTAAGTCTGCCCTATATCTTTTTGGAAGAACCAGCTGTCCGTGACCATTGGATCTAGCTCCAGTCTTCCTATAAATCAACTTGTTTTTCATGTAAAAATCTCCCTTGCCTGGAGTTGTATGACAAGTTGACAATTTTCTGAAACAAGGCTTGAGTGTTTTATCCCCAGCCTGTGCCTTCCTCATCTCTTCTGGAGTGGTATCCAACATAATATCCTCCTCCTGTCTTGAGGTCGACCTGACCTGAAGGGTTGCCATATACACAGGTTTCCTTCTACAACGGTCAGTGTCATGATTGTTCATCTTACAATTTTTACACCACCTTTTTCCTTGGTTGAAAGATTTTCTTTCATCATATTTCCTTTCATCGAATTGTGGGAATTTATTTTTATTTTCATACCGTGGCCTATCAAATGGGTGCTTACCTTTGTTTTGATCTCTAGGATCAAATTTATTAAAGTTCTGTGGTGCCCTAAAGTTATCCACTTGTTTCTTTTTATTACCTGTTACCTCTGCTTGAGCTGCTTGATACCTTTCAGCAACATTTAGCAACTCACCCAGCCTCTCTGCACCTTGTTCCATGAGAAACTTTCTCAGGTCTGGAGCCATGGACTCTCTTAGTTGCTCTATAAGGACCATTTCCTTAAGATCTTGGGTTTTCCCCAGAGAAGTCCATTTCTCCAAGTATGTCTCTATTCGTGCAGAGAACTGGTGATAGGTTTCACCTGACAGTAGTTTAGCATTCCTAAATTTTTTCCTATAGAATTCTGCATTCTTTTCATATCTTAACAAAAGAGCCTGCTTTAGCATGTCATAATTTTCCTGATCACCTCTGCTCATTTTTGCAAAAACTTCATAAGCTGCCCCACGAAGTCCCTGAGATAACTTTAAGCTCCACCTTTCTCTCTCTAACCCATACGTGGTAGCTAATAGCTCATACCTATTTATATAGCTCTCAATATCATCGTCTTTCTCAACAAAATGATCTAAATGAAAGTTCATAGCTGAGGTTGAGGCTCCCTGAGTAACCGTAGCATCAGAGGCAAAGGGGCTGGCACCATTTTCAGGAGCATGGCCCTGAAACTCAAACTCCCTTAGTCGTAACTCATGTTCCCTTTGTAATCTCTTCTCCTCCTTTTCTGCTTCCCTCTCTGCAGCTAATTTCTTCTCTTCCCTTTCTGCAGTCAATCTTCTTTCTTCTGCTTCCCTTTCTGCAGCTAATTTCTTCTCTTCTGCAGCTAATCTTCTTTCCTCGGCTTCCAATTTCTTAGCCTCTTTGTCAGCCTCAATCTGCAACCTCTTAGTCTCAGCCTCAGCCTCAAACTGTAACTTCTTAATTTCCCTGTCAGCCTCTAACTTTCTTTCGGCTTCAAACCTTCTTTCTTCGCGTTCAATAAATTTGTCACATTCCGTAGTAACATAGGCAACCATAACTTGCCCATCTAATCCTAACTCTTTTGCAGTCTGTACAGCAGCAGATCGAAATTTGGCCAGGTCCGCCATTGTCTATCAGGTAAATTTATAAAATGTCTAACCAACAATTTAATCACTAAATATCTAATGGACAACACAGGCACCGTGAGCTCAACCTTATTTAATTCCACCCAAGGATACCTTTTTAATTCTTATATTCCCTGAAGTGAATTACCCCCAATATTTTTAATAGGGAAAGATTCAAAATCCCAAGAGCGAGACCCCAATATATGTGGTGAAGTGGGATGTTATAAATATTTATAGGGGACTTAGTGTACTGACTGAGATCAGCTGTGAAGGTATATATATCTAATAAGAGTAGTATATTATATATAACCTTACTTGCTACCACATATCTATATATCTCAGTCAGAATTATTCTGGAATAGTGTGGTGACTACGTTTTGTGTCTAGGGTATGTGTATGATGAAGTGTAAGTCACAACAACAGACAGATAAACAATTTAATTTAATCCACTACTCTTAACAACACTGTGACACTCACATACATATAACACTCTATGAGAATATCTTAAAGAAGTCACTCGTAACTTTTCAAATAACAATATGTATTCATTGCTGTCAATAATGTATTTGTGTCCTGATTCAAATACAAAGGAACCAGGAATCACAATCAATTTTAATTACAAGTTATGTACAGAATGTATCAATATGAATATTGTGGTGACATATATTATTAAAATTATCCTATGTGTGTCAGTTGTGTAGTGGCAATATGAGGTAATACTGGTTTTGTTTTGTTCAAGCTCTGTTGGTATTTGTCATCATGACTTCAATAGTTTGTCTTTAGGGACTAGTATTGGAGATGTTCTCAGTTCCTGATATTAAGACAATTAAATTCCCCTCTGAATGTTATTTTTACAAAGTCATTTCAAGATGAGGGGACATAATGTTGAGCTCAGCTGGCCAAATCAGCTTATCTTGCGTGATGGCGGCAGGAAAGGACTCCTCTGCTCGAATTCTGCCCTGGGCTCAGGAGACACCTCACTGATAGCTAAAAAGACCAAGGAGTATGCTGTCCGACTCTGGATTCAGCAAAGCTCTGACCAGGTGCTGCTAAGTACCATCAAGACCACGGTCCCTGAAATCAAGAAGGATGTACCTTCTACTTCATAACTAACTTATACTCTCTTTTACACTGATCACAACACATCACAAACATTGAGTTCAGAGCGTTAGGCCAACTGTCAGCTTCATCTGAAATACTTTATACCAGTATTTACCTCCTTAATGGTTACCACGCCTCTGCACTTCCAGCATTATTTCTTTCTAGTCAATCATCCAGGTGTCAGTGTACTATTTGGCCATTCCATGCCGTTTTACTTTCCTCCGACACCCTCTGTTCAGGCTGGAGCATTATAGGCTTTATCTCCTGTTTGCCACTGAACTACACATATATATACAGGCATAAATTAACAATTTACATTCAATTTTCATTAAAAGATACTGAATGGTTCAAGCTTACCACAATTTCATGGAAATAAACACAGATACGTTGATTAGCAATGAATTCTGGCACAAACTGGCACAAATTCCCATCTGCTTATGTTCCAGGCTTTTATTTCAGCAAAAATATGAGCTGGCTTCAACGCACTGATGCTTTATCAAGCTTATTTAAACAAGTGGTTTCGAACTAACGCTCCTAAGTGATTATATCAGCGAGTCTAGCCAATGAGGCCCCGTTTCAACAAGTGTTTGAAAAAATGTTACCTTTCCCCGTTTCCCCTAACAACGAAAGATAGTATTTATAGCCCAACCAATCGTGGTTAGTCTTTCATTTGTTGCGCTCCAATCAATTTGGAGTTTACATGGTAGGCTATTTCTGTAACGTGAGGTTTTTTCAAACACGTTATAAAAAAATTTTATGAGCAGAAATGATTCCATGTTGTCAGGCATCCTCACTATTTTATTTTGGGTATAATTTATTAATTCCTGGACTATTTGCGTAACGTTTTACATATTCTTTGTCAGCAAACCCTAAGGAACCCAATTATACCAATTTAAAAGAGCTACGTGGCTGCGTTCAAAATATGTATTTTCTACCTCCTGTTTCGAAGATGTGCTGTCTGGGTACTGTTATGGTTTCAAACGTAAACCCATCTAATGTTATCTTTCCTAATAAGCGTTTTTTATGATTTATAAACCTAACTCTGGGGAAGGGTAGTGTATTTTATCACTGTCGATTGAAATAAAGTTAGTGCATGTAGTCTTACACGCGTGATGGCAGCATTTGTGTATCGCGCGACGCGTGTTGCATGCGTTCCTGATTTTCAGCCCTCCCTCTCTCTATATCCTTTAGTCCATCTGTTCGTTCGTTTTGGTAACGTAATATAATTAATGTTAGGATTAATTTGGGTCATTACGCAGGATGCCTCTCAATGTTTTTTCCAAGAAATACAGCACACGTTTCATTGAAGAAAGCGGGTAATAATACAGTAAGCTTTTATTATCAACGTGAAAGCGTTACAATTTGCAGACGAAGCAGAAAACAAGGGGGATTTCGAGTACATTCTTTGTGACAGCACCGTTATTTTTCCATTGCTCTTTTCTTTATTAATTTTACTTGTTAGGCTTCATATTTACCTAATAATTTATATATGTGGATTAGAATATTCCACGACACTCGGTCCTTCAAAGATTGTCTAATGTTGTAGATCACGAGATAGAAATTATTCACCTCAAACAAACTACCACAATGGTCAACATAACACTAATTATAATCGATCACATACTCCCAATAATAACAATAACTGGAATGGTAATAATCATGGCTCGAGACATCGAGATAATAGTTACTATAGAGGACGACGAGATAATTCTAACAATTATACTCGGAATCGATCTCATTCTCGGGGATCATCTCATTACAACCATAATACAGGGGCGGCAGTTACAAATAATACTACCCCTATAGCTCAGGTCCCACTTGACAATAATACAACACAGTCTTCTGCTGCATGTTTTGCTATTAATTATAATGTGGCAAATAGTTGCCAACAATGCAATCTTATTTTTCAGAAGGCGAAAGAAACAGTGCTTAACTGCGGACATATTATACCAGTCAACGATGGAACAGGCTTACTAATTTTTAACAGGGGATTAGTTAATGGATCCGTCGTCTCAGTGCTGAGGGATTCAGGATCCACGACGATTGTTATACGTCAGTCGCTGGTACATCCTAGCTGTGCGACAGGAGAATATGTACGCTGCATGACATTTGGTGGAACTATTGAGTTTTACCCCACAGCTATTGTTCATATTAGAACACCCTTTTTCACAGGGAATGTAAAAGTATGTATGCTAAAAAAGCCTATAGCTGATCTGATGGTTGGTCGTATACACGGTAGTAAAGATTGTACTCCAGATGAGATCATAGAATGGGAAAAACATAACCTATGCACTGGAAACGCCGTGACGACTAGAGCGCAGACTCAACTCATGGAGAAAGTCGGTGATAATAAAATGGATGCAGACAACCAAGAGGAGTTTGTAGTCAATTCACCTATTGACAGGGAAACATTTGCAACCAAACAAAAAGAGGATAAATCTTTAAAAAAAATTTTTAAGCTGGTTGATAAAGTTGACAATCTATCCTCAGGTAATAATAACAAACATTGTTTTGTTATTAAGAATGACATATTGATTAGATGTTTTAATGACAAATCACAAATGAAACAACAAGTTATGGTCCCATATACTTTTAGACGGTACATTCTTCAACATGCACATGACTCACATTGTGCTGGACATATGGGATATACTCGAACACGATCTCGAGTACTGTCTTCATTCTTTTGGCCAGGAGTGTCAAGAGATATTTCGCAGTATGTACGTTCCTGTACTACATGCCAAGAAGTGAAAGCACGTGGAGCTTTTCACACGGCGCCTATTCAGGCTTGCGATATCTCAGTAAGACCGTTTGACAAGATGGCCATAGATATTATTGGTCCATTGCTACCATCGGCCAGAGGACATAGATTCGTCCTTACGTGCATTGATTTGTGCACACGATGGCCAGAAGCTATCCCATTAAAGACCACCACTACTACAGATGTAGCTGATGCACTACATCTCATCTTTTCTAGAATAGGGTTTCCTAGAAAACTTTTATCAGACCATGGGTCACAGTTCATATCTGACACCATGAAGGAAGTCATGAAAACTTGGAACATTGATAGGAATTTAAGTAGTATTTATCATCCTATGAGTAATGGTGCGGTTGAAAGACTTAACCGTACACTTAAACAACTACTACATAAGGTTACTGCTAAGCACCCTCATGACTGGGACAGAGCACTCCCAGCTGTTCTATTTGCTTATCGGGAGGTACCGCATGAACAAACTGGCTTCTCTCCCTTTGAATTAGTTTTTGGTGCTCCCCCAAGAGGTCCTATGGGACTAATAAAAGACTTATTAATTGACGAGGAGATGACTCAGGACACTCAGTCATCTTACGAGTACGTGATTAATCTTCGGAAGAACATTATTGAGTCTTGCCAGTTGGCAACAGCTTCTTCTGAGGCTGCAAAAGCTAAGGCTCGATCTCTACAAAATAGGTCTCGACGATTACGCCAATTATTCCCAGGCGATGAGGCTTATGTGTTACTTCCACACAATAACAATAAATTATTGATATCTTGGAATGGTCCTTACAAAGTCATTGATAAAATTTCCGACGTTGATTACGTCTTAGATATCAAGGGACACAAAAAGATATTTCATATTAACATGCTCAAGCAATTTCATACACGTCCTGAACACTTACAGTCAATTTTTCATGAACTAGATGACAACACAGTATCTACTTGTTATTATTCTAACTTATCCGTCATCCAGGAAGAAGAATCTTCTTTTCCTGAGGTACAGTTACCGTTACCGGTACCAGTAGTTCAACCTACTGAATCTTGGCGGGATGTAACCATCTCTTCAACGGTTACACCGCAACAGCGTCTACAGATTGCTAATCTATTACAATCTTATCCAGATGTGTTGACCGACGTCCCGGGTCGCACATCGGCTATCAGTCATGACATTACTCTCAATGATGATACACCTATTCGTGTACATCCCTTTTCGGTTCCTTTACATTTCCTTGCTAAAACTACTAAGGAACTTGAACAGATGTTGTCTCTGGGAATCATTGAGACTAGTAATTCGCCATTCTCTTCTCCATTAGTGATTGTCCGGAAGAAGGACAATAACATCAGACTATGTGTTGACTATAGAAAATTAAATGCTAAGACTATAGTTGACAGCGAACCACATCCACTTATCGACGACTTACTGCCACGTCTATCCAACGCAACTATATTTAGTAAGATAGACTTAACTAAAGGTTATTGGCAGATACCACTGACCGAAAAGGCTAAGTACTACACCGCATTTTCCACTCCACAAGGTCTATACCAGTGGAATGTGATGCCTTTTGGGCTTGTTAATGCGCCAGCTACCTTCATTCGCCTGATGCGACAAATTTTATCAGGTAGACCAGACGTTATTGACGACATATGCTTGTTTAGTTCGTCGTTTGAGGAACATGTTTCGGGACTTAGATATGTTTTCGACACTCTAAGGAATTATCATCTAACTGCTAAACCTACAAAGGTGCAGATCGCGTGTAATGAGATAACCTTTTTGGGACATATCATTGAATCGGGATATATCCGAACGTTACCTAGTACAGTCTCCAAAATTCTAAACATAGCAGTTCCTCAGACGAAGAAACAGGTCAGGAGTTTGTTAGGACTTGTTCAATATTACAGTAGATTCATACCAAACTTGTCATCCATCACGGCTGTATTGTCTTCATTGTTAAAAAAAGACATGCCGGTGAAGGTGACATGGACTGGTATATGCAATGAAACTTTCAACAAAATTATAAATTTGTTCTCGCATGAACCAATTTTAAGACTTCCCGATGCTTCCAAAAGATTTTTTCTTACGAACAGATGCTAGTAACTACGGCATTGGTGCATGCCTGCTCCAGAACCATGATGGCGTTCTACATCCTACCTTATATATTTCAAGAAAGCTAAAGCCGGCAGAAACAAAGTATTCCACAGTGGACAAGGAACTTTTATCAGGTATATGGGCAATAACTAAACTTGAAGAGTTTTTGCTTGGTGCTCCATTCACCATACAAACTGACCAACGTGCTGTAGCATCTTTGCGTCGATCTAACCACAAGAGCCAAAAACTCGCCAGATATGCAATCATCCTACAGCCATTTGAATTCTCCATTGAACATATTCCTGGCACTGAAAATATTGTGGCGGATGCGTTGTCACGTAATCCTATTGACGACGAATGATCAACATTGACATTCCTAAAACACGTCAATCATCACTACATTGCATATAACGAAGTATCAACTATAAGGGAACTAACCTTGCCTTCAATTTACTATTTATAAACACTATATGCATCACAGAATTGAACTAAAGACAATCAAGGTATACATATTGACATTGAAACTTCGTCTAACGTCCATACACAATATATGAATATTCGTTGAACAATCATGGAACAATATCTGACGACAAGTCGAACTTATTATCCTATGTGCACTTAATTCTTGGATGCTGGGATAAATGACATTTCTTTCCAACGTAAACGTTTAAACATTTTTGCCTAAAAGAATTCATCAGGATCAAGACTACGGATGGATCATCATATCCTATACTAATTAATTAGTTAACTTAACTTCTTAATTGAATTATTATCAATAAAATGAAATGTGAGAAAAAAATGAAATGAAAGAACAAAAAAAGAGAACGAAATATAAAAAGAAGAAATTATGAAAAGAGAAAATAAATCTCACACAAGTATTAGATTAATATTTTTTTTTAATGTACCTATACGTTATTTAGTTAGTTAAATTAGATAGTTATTATTCACTAACACTTAACACACACAATTAAGTTAAAACTTATATTCGAATTTCTTTCTATTTCTTCTCACTTATTTTGTCTTTTCTTCTCTCATAACATCGCGTTACATTAGAACCTTAATAATTTAACTCTTAGTTTAATTAATTAAGTTAATTTTAATTAGTCAAATTAATTCCTATATGACATACTAATACGACAGACCTTACTTTAATTTAATTCTATCATTCACTATTAACATTGGACATTTTATTTAGTTGATATAATAATATGTATAATATTGATATATAATGTGATTAATGTTAGATGACTATGACAAATAGTTAGTTGACATGACCGCGACACGGTTCTACTCAGAACATCGTCGGCCATATGTCACGATTGTATTAAATTTTTTTTGAAAAATTGTTAAGTCGGATAGATCTTGAAAAAAAAATCTATCGATTTTTTTTTTCCCCGGTGTACAGGGAATTGTTACGGTATATGATATTAACGCCGTCTGCTAAAGGTTATCAGACGTGCAATTGTAAAGGTTAAGACATTTAATATATTGCGATAGATGTTTCAATTATTGAACGCTCCATACACGATCGATTATGACGTGTCTAGCGTTGTTTGGGTCATAGTCGGTAACTAGGAGACGCTACCCTTTGTTACTTGACCGCCAAGCTGAATAGCTGCGTTTTGTTAACCTTCCAATTCAATGGCATGATATAGCCGTTTATATGTGCATTTATGATGGACCAGGGTCAGTCCTAGAACTCTACATGAGAGGAAACTTATGGAGGTTAGTGATTAACTAAATCCTTGGAAGGAGAAAGATAATCGTCTACTTTATACGAAGTAATTAGACTCACAGTCTCACTGTCGGCAGATAGCCATTCTATCTGCGCGTGCATATAGCTGTGATGTTCTGACGACAATTACTGCATTGTATCCTTAAACGGACATTGACACGTAAAACAGCAGTCTACGCTATTGATTGATTGATGCATGTACCTCATGTGTGAATTGAACTGTTTATGTATGTGTGTAATCCATATTAAATTGTGAAGGACTCGAACCGGAGGCATTATTCGTTGAATCACGTTACACCATTCAACCTTCTGAATTATGTATTTTATATCAAGTTGCTGAGTTAATAAGATGAACAGTTGTTTACATCTTGATGCCAAGTTCAGGCATTACGACAAACCAAAGGTGAGGTTCACCCCATTCGCGTACGAATATTAGCACGATCAGAATTCAAGCAACACAACCAGTAACCACACACGAAAGTCCTTCAACAAACACATGCGTGTTTTTTTCTTGGTAGATCTTGAGAGAGCTCAGTGTTTCTAAAGTAGATCCACACAGCAGCTGCTGGACTGCCTACTGCTGTACTAAGGTATATTCTCACATATACATATACTCATTACGGTATATTCTCACATACACGTATACCCATTAGGCATATTCTCACATACACGTATACCAATCACACAAGCCTTTATATACTAGCTAAGGTGGAGGGAGGAATAAGATTCTAGCTACCTTCCCCTTCACCACTAAGGCTATAGCAGTGTTGTCCTAAATAACCTGTATCAAAGAACTACACACGGGCTCGTATTGTCAGAGACATGACACAACGGCAGTGGGTGACATATGACTAACGCTCATGAACAGCTTATATCCCGTTTATTCAATTAAACACATGGCTTGATGAAAAATACAACATTACGACTATATAGGTGCCACAACAAGGAATGCATGTACTAATATCAATCTACAGAACAGGTAATCTGACTACCACAATCCTAAAACGGACACCGCACCATCACGCGGGAGAAAAACCTACATGGTAACACTGACTATGAAAATTCACGACCGAAACTTAGCATGTACCAAACTCAGCGCTAAGTAAATAACCACTTCCCTGGAATCCATAATAGCAGAAATAGCTAACATTAGAAATAGGGCTCAAATGGCGGGTACCGCGTCACTCTCCTAGATATCACAGACAGCCGAAGCTGGCATACCAAATACTGCGTCTGCCATGGATGGCAGTCAAATCTCCACTGACTTTATTCGCTTCCGACTTGCGCATTCCGTTTACTTCCGCTGATCACATGACTCCGCTGTGTGACAGTGAGGCATATTACCCCAGCATTATCCGTGCCAATGAAATAAGTTCATACATTTTTAGTTGCACCAATCAAAACCATCGACGGTGACAAGAACTCACAACACCGTCGTGCTAACTAAAAGTTAAAATCTTAAGGAGAGTTCCAGATAGCAGGCTTCGGCGAAGGTTGTGTTTGTACCTGTGAATTTTTGAGAAGCCATATTTGAGCAGTCTCATTTACGCAGAACCACAAAGGCATTTCTAAGTTTTAATTCTGGAAGTTTTTGCAGAATGAAGTTAGGTTGTGTTAAAGTTTAATGCATTCATTCACACAACAGAATAAAAGCAGTCACTATATTCTGAACTAGGAGCAAAGACTGTGTAAGATAGTAACTCAAGTAAGTACATCTTGATTTCTTACAGTCCCCAGCTAGAATTGATTGTATTAGGGGAAGAAAACCGAGAAACGGCTATAAATCACTTGAAAGTTGAGAAGCGGAAGAAAATATTACATTTGCGTATTGAAAATAAAAGGCCCAACTACTTTTACTGAAAGGTATGGAAGCGAAGGTCAAAGTAACCTAGGTCTTGAACCAGACGGGATTTTATTGTATCTTACACGATTACGGAGAGAGATAAGAAAATACAGATACGTGCAGAAAACTACCTTCAGAATGAAAGAAACTGATTTGATTCCAGCTGCATTTGTTTATTATGTATTCTGTAAATAAACTATGTCATCTGACTCGGCTGAGTTATGCAGATTTTGTCGAGTTGAATTCAAAGTTACAACCCTGTTAGTGAGTACACCACTATAGCACCTTATAACAACTATCGAGAGACGAACGAACCTGTCGTACCTCTACAAGAATAAACACCTCTAGCGGACGGCTAGTAACTAACTTGCTAGATAGAAAGAAGCAGTCACATATATATGTACTGTTAATTGGAGCCGTGATTACCTCACGGTTACATAAGTATACGATAAAATTGGTACCGTGACCAACTCTCGAGGTGCACCCATAAAACAGGAAGACGACCAAACCTATTATTGATATATAAGAAGAGTACCCATAACAGAAGAACGACCTCAACGAAACTTGTTGAAATTTTGAAATGGATCCTAATCATGACCAAGTACTACAACAACAACAAATGTTGTCCCAGCAACAACAACAACAAATGTTAGCCCAACAACAGGCCCAACAGATAGCACAAATGCAACATCAACAACCATTGATTAACCCTGCAATAGTTCCCTTACCTTCGGAGTCGGACCACACTATGGCAGCATTACAGCGCATTACTGACATGCTCAGTAATGTAGATCACTATGCAAAATATACCCAAATTCGCTCAGTGATCACCCCTTTTAATGGAGACCCCAAGTCATTTCGACGCTGGATCATGGACATGGATAAGTTTGCAACCATGATAAATGCCAACTCCGATGTTGACAGAATAAAAATAGCATTTTTGTTCTCAGATTCGTTGGTGACAGATTTTCTAAGGTGGCGAAACAAGACATACCCAACACTGACGTACGAATCTTTGAAAAAGGAGCTCATACAGAAATACTCAGAGGTGATCGATACTCAATACGCTTGGTCACAGCTTCGTAAAATCAAGCAGGAGAAGAGAGAAACAGTAAAATTTTATGGAGATCGATTATTAAATTTAGCAGAAGAGGCATTTTTGAACGGTGCAGTGGCATCTCAAGAAATTGAACGACACCTAGTCGGCATTTTTGTTGATGGCCTCTACTCAGATAATCTCAAGCTCCATCTGATTCGCAAAGACACTAAGACTATAACAGAAACAATACAAGCAGCGGTTACGGAAGACAACGTCCGCAAGAGATTTACACACAGAATAGGTAGAGAGCCCAGGTTCAAACCACATCCTGAAAACGAACCCACGGAAATTGGCCATTCTCGTCAACAGTGGAGAAGGAATGACAGTCATAAAAATCACTACCACCAACAGCACGAGTATAGCAAAACTGATTATACACCACCACACAGATCACAACAGATTCATAATGTATCCCAGATAAATTGCTACAATTGTGGCAAGCCAAATCATATTGCCAGGGCATGTCGATCAAGACCCAACAGCAATAACTACGGAGGACACCAAGCTAGTGGAAATAACCCAGGTTCTCAAAGAAACGCCTCTTATGGCAACAGCAACACGATAAATAGTGTCCCAAAGCACTGGGATAGCCTCAACAACAGAACAAGACGTATAGCAGTGAGAAACTTCATAGGTGAAATAAGAAAAGGAACAGCGTGGCAGAAAAACAATGTGACGACAAGAAGTAGGAAAAACTAGAATCACATTGGACAACGGACGCATATGTCCAATATGGTTGGGAAAGAGAACCAACAGAGGGAAAAGTGAGAATGTCAGACGACCACTTCGAAATCTACGAACTATAAACATCGTACAGCTGAAAGTGGATACAGCGACACGAACGGAGAATAGAGCTACAGTTTCAGCACACAACAGAGACATGACTACCAAGACGAAGAAGGGAAATAGCAATGCAGTGTCACGAAGAAACAAAGAAGCAAGAACTTCTCACAGGAATAATGTGAGTCTATCCGCACTACACAGAAACAGTACATCGGTGTCCGCAACGTTCTTCACATGATCACAGCCATCACTCCCCACCCCCTCATCAGCCCCCAACATACTCCCCGCGCGACCCCTGTCGCAACCCCAGTGATTATGTGAAGCGGACATTTGATGATAGAAAAAGACATAACATGGAACCCAGAGAACAAGCTCACCAGATAGCCCATCTAAATGCCACTAAAGCGTACGCGAAACGACAACGAACTCACGATAAGAACGCAACTCTCGAGAAATTCCAAGTAGGTGAACCTGTTTATTACAGAAAACACATTAGAAATTCCAAGTTTGACAATCGCTAGATCGACGGATTCAAAATACTTGAGCAAACTTCCCCCACGAATTATATCCTGTGGAAAGAAGAAGAAGATAACCAGGCGCAGAAGGCACATGTTACACAGATAAAAAAAGATGACCATAGGCCCATACCGAAACCTAAAGTTACCACTGACAGACAACCTAGAAAAGTCACCATGTACTATCTATCATCCAGTACGACATCTAATAGTACGTCGGATGAAGACGATGTTGAAGCAGAATGGACAGATAACATACAAAGTCCATTGGATGACGCTGTTCGTCGATTGCGAAGATATCGTAAAAACTCCTCAAGTGAAGAAGATATACCACTTGCAGAACTTCGTGAAAGACTGGTTTACCGTGATGACAGATTACAACATGAACCACAAAGCAACTCCGCGACCAGTATAAGTAAATAGCATGCAGTCACCCCCACTAATACCGAACCAAGTATACTACAGATCTGAACAGCCCACGACCAGTCATCAACAGTCCAACTCAACTTGGAGTAGTTCTAATATTATACCTCTAAAACAACGTCAAGAATACTCACAGTGGAGCAGTACAGATAATGTACCCCTTCAACAGCTCCAGGAAAGAATGGTAGACCAGCCCCAAAACCCCCGAATACCAACGTTCGGCTACCAATAGGAGCAGAATCAGACTCTGAATGTTTGTGTCAAACTACTGATACAGAGAACGATAAAGTACCTTCACCACCACCACAAGAAGAGTCCGATATCGATACCTTAAGTGCAGCTAGAAAATCAGACAGTATGGATGGCGAGCCCCAAATCGACATCAGGTCGACAGCCAAAAGACCATATGCATCGTCATCAGAAGATTCAGCACCCATCGCAAAGTACAGCAGGCTCCCGCAGGAGCATGTCCGGTATAAAGTCACGAGAAAGAGACGCCAGACGAAAACGAAAAAGTCAAAAGGAACTCTACAACCCATTCCTCCGCCACAGTCTATTACATCCTCTATGCGAGCAACATGTAACACAGCTACTATTTCTTCGCCTACGCAAGCTTACGATAGCAGACTCTCGGAGCGAGCAATAGCGCTCTTAGAAATCGCTAAACTACTTTAAATTAACGAAGGCGTTCCCTCTTCATAGCGCCCAACCGATATGATACTCCCTCATCATAGTATCCAACGTAGTACAAACTCTTCTCTACACAGTGCGCGACAGTGTATACCAATATTATTTTTTTTCCATTACCATATTTAACCTTAATGAATTTTATGTACAAAGCGCAAGAGTTACTCATGCACGCTTCTCAAACTATGATGACCTTTGAGGCTCACGTAGGCATGCTAAAACTTTATCGCATACCCTTTTTTTTCTCACACCAGTGGATTTATAGGTCAGTTTCGACCAGCTCACTAACTGCCTCACATCAACCCCGTCTTAAACCCCACCGCGCTGTAACCCAAATTCTCACCACGCTGACGTGCCACGAGAATATTGTACCATTTTACTATTGTTGCACAGAACCCCGTTCATCCAAACAGAACATACTTAGGAATGATTACCTGATGAGTAAGATTACTTTGATTACAAGCATTTATGGCGGTTATACAAATTGAAGGACACTGTTACTAAATATATATACGATACTAAGTAAATTGTGTTGAGCCCTATGGAGACTTACTAATGTCCATTTTCATGATTGTTGTACTTTTTTTCTTCTTCTCATATATGCAGAGTTTTATGATACTGTTAGGAAGATATAAAAAATTTTTTTTTTTTTAAACTGTTGTTATTGATTGAACTCATAATAGATCATTGTTCAGAGCAATAAGAGAGTTGTTCTGACAGACACCTGATTTAATAACTCAGACCGTACTGTGCATTCACAGCCACAGATCTGTCGGGCACAGTAAGCAGCCAATACTGTCAAGTATTTCTTTTACCTATCCCTAGCCATCCAGGCTACCATCGGTCGAGTTTGCTCGTTAGAGTTGCTCTTTCTAGTTGTATTGTTAACACTTTTGTCTTTACTGACATACACAGTTAAGAAAGAACAATTGTAAATAAACAATTTTTATTTTATTTTTTATTTAATTTGGTGTTTTGAGATATTTTGTCTAACTTAGGCTAAGTATATATTCTTGTCTACGAACATCCATAAACAAACTTGTACGTATTATTCCCTTTATTGAAAATAAAAGGCTATTATATAACCAAGTACAGTTCAGATCAACTTGAAATCTTTAGTATATCCATTTACTTGTACAACCGATATATCAAGAAAAAAAAATAGCACCCCATTATAATATGGTCACTCAGACGAGTGTTATAGACACTATATATCCTTATATACCACGGATCAGAGTGGCAGGATAGTGTCGACATTGTAAATATTTTTTACTATGGCAGTGTTGTTTCCACGCCATAAGCAGTTATTACTCATGTATGTATTCCAGTTACTCTTTAAGTTCAGACATGTTTAGTTTCCTAAAAATTACTGTTTTATAACTAGCTCACACATTGTAGCCAAGTTCATGATTGCTGACTTCTTTTAAAGCCAAGCAGTTCACATATGATAGGTGTATGTTACCTCAGTCAAAGAGACTGTTACAATTGTTCACCTTCTATGATTACTGTTAAGGCTTTGTTATACAGTAGGTTTGTTTATATTGTAATGATTTTATGCAGGCATCCACTAATGTATATATATACATGCGCCATACATCTACGAGAGCGTTGTATACTTACGAGAGCTTCTGTTTAGCAAACATGTTCGTGTAGCGAATATTTCAGGGTTTTTTTAACAGAAAATTTGTTTGTTGTTAAGATTATTTTTTTGTTGGTTAATAAATTTTTTTTTTTTTAGGGTCTTAGAATTTTTTTGATAGAACGCAAATGTCTCCTACGGGATACATTTGTGTGGCCCGGGACCTATATGTGACAGTGAGGCCTATTACCCCAGCATTATCCGTGCCAATGAAATAATTTCATACATTTTTAGTAGCACCAATCAAAACCATCGACGGTGACAAGAACTCACAACACCGTCGAGCTAACTAAAAGTTAAAATCTTAAGAAGAGTTCCAGATAGCAGGCCCCGGCGAAGGTTGTGTTTGTACCTGTGAGCTGTTGAGAAGCCATGTTTGAGCAGTCTCATTTA
Organism: Oreohelix idahoensis; assembly: GCA_024509875.1. Classification (NCBI taxonomy): domain Eukaryota; kingdom Metazoa; phylum Mollusca; class Gastropoda; order Stylommatophora; family Oreohelicidae; genus Oreohelix; species Oreohelix idahoensis. The sequence goes on from JAMPIV010004798.1 coordinate 957,041, forward strand.
CGCAGAACCACAAAGGCATTTCTAAGTTTTAATTCTTGAAGTTTTTGCAGAATGAAGTTAGGTTGTGTTAAAGTTTAATGCTATCATTCACACAACAGAATAAAAGCAGTCGCTATATTCTGAACTAGGAGCAAAGACTGTGTAAGATAGTAACTCAAGTAAGTACATCTCGATTTCTTTCAGTTCCCCAGCTAGAATTGATTGTATTAGGGGAAGAAAACCGAGAAACGGCTATAAATCACTTGAAAGTTGAGAAGCGGAAGAAAATATCACATTTGCGTATTGAAAATAAAAGGCTCAACTACTTTTACTGAAAGTTATGGAAGAGTAGGTCAAAGTAACGTAGGTCGTGAACCATACGGGATTTTATTGTATCTCACACGATTACGGAGAGAGATAAGAAAATACGGATACATGCAGAAAACTACCTTCAGAATGAAAGAAACTGATTTGATTCCAGCTGCATTTGTTTATTATGTATTCTGTAAATAAACTATGTTATCTGACTCGGCTGAGTTATGCAGATTTTGTCGAGTTGAATTCAAAGTTACAACCCTGTTAGTGAGTACACCACTATAGCACCTTATAACGACTATCGAGAGACGAACAAACCTGTCGTACCTCTACAAGAATAAACACCTCTAGCGGACGGCTAGTAACTAACTTGCTAGATAGAAAGAAGCAGTCACATATATATGTACTATTAATTGGAGCCGTGATTACCTCACGGTCACAGCTGATCACATGACGATCAGGACGGCTTTCCACCGTCTAACAATCTAGAAATAGGGCATAGAAATACGCCGTGACAATACCCATTAAGGTATAAACACGTTCGCACACTCAATACATGATCACAAACACGTATGACCAAGTAATTAATGATATGACACTCTTTACACAGCATTACAAGATTTAATCTGATCACCAGAAGTGCCCCCCCCCCCCTTTGTCGTGGAGTGATTAAAGAGTAGGATGCGGACAAGTTTTCAAGTGTGCTGTTGGATAGTAGGGAAGTGCATTTTACTAAATTTGAATTTAGAGTGTTGTATGACAGTCAGTAGAATATATATATATGTGTGTGTGTGTGTGTGTGTGTGTGTGTGTGTGTGTGATAGGGCCACAATAAAGCCTAAAATATTTGTGTTTTCGCTTCTTCAAAGGGCCAAAATAACGCCTTCATTTTCATATTTATGTATTTAATACCCGAAGTAGATAGTTGGGTTTTTGTCCAGTGTAAGTTTGACAAGAACACCGGTAATACAGACGCCTGATTATACTTCGCGTGCACTACGCAGCGTGTGATTCGGTCATGCCGCCTACAAAAGAGAGCACAGGCCAGCGAAAAATTCCTTTTCACAAGACCACTCAAGAGAGAACAAGCAACGAGATACGCGCGGCCGTTAGAAGGCTGAACATAGAAGTGATGAGAACACGTGAGTTTGATTTTAACGTAGATTAGGTTATTTCCTAGTGAAATTACCATTATTTCCCTGTAGCTTTAGAATTATTTTCAGCGTGATTCGGTTCTAATGTTTGAGAGAATAGATAGATGTGCTTCCAAAAGAGATTTCTTTTAGGTCATTATAATTAGTTTTAATGTTATAGATGAGTGAAAATAACGTGTGGATAGGTTTTATTAGTCGTGTTAAGTCCAGATCACGGCTGTGAGAATATAGAGAAGGAACCTATTTCATTCATGATACTGGGCAGAGAAGCGATCTCTTACCTTAATTGAGATAGTACATATTAACTGTTGGCAAGATGGCAGCCGGCGGCCACGTGTTAAATGTGCATAAAGATGGCGCATGTGAGCCGACATTAACATTCTTAGTTACCACGTGCTATAGGCCTAATGATGTTAAGCTATTTATTATTTGAGAGCACAGTGGGCATATTATAACGTTTGTTAGCTTTGTTAGTTCAAGAGTAATTTTATTTTATTCTTTGATGTAAAGGTAATTTAGTTAGTGTATTTCACGATAATTGATTATAATTCTACTGCATATTTTTCGGGGGTTAGACTTGTTTATTATTTGGTATTGGATGAAAATTGATTTATTATAAGAGGTGCTATTTTAGTAGTACACTATTAATATAATTTTCTACACTCATGCCAAGATAGTTTATTGTAGTGGAACTTGAAGTAAGTTAACGAATAATTTTATGGTGTTACTTTGAGATTAGTTTATTTACATCTGTTGTGTACACACTAGTACACAGTTTTGTTGTGCTAAATGCCCTTTGAGAAGATGAATCTAGCTTTAGTTATTAATATTTCTTATGGGCGTAATGCCACCCCTTTGTGCGTAAGCCACTTTGAGACATAAGCGTTCCTCTGGTTGCTCCTTGCGGAGCATGGAGACACCAATGCAGCTGGTGCCCATCACAAGCCTACAAGAAGCATTTATATGCTATGGCAGTGCTTTGCTTCTGTAACAATGTGTTTCATATTATGAGATTTTCCAATCTCATCAGTCGGCATATACGACATGCTTCAGAGTGCAGGAACGAATATTGATATGGATCAGTTGCGAGGTGGTAGTTTTTTCTCGTTAAGGAGAGCATTCGTTGTACATAGCGTTTAATACTGTATTATGCTCATTTTAGTATTATTGTTAAGTGTAGAATAGTTTATGAGAGCACGTGGGTTCACTTGGAGATATATATTTTTCTTCTCGCTCCTTATGGAGCATGGGGCCACCAATGTGGCTGGCCTCCTTATGGAGTATGGGGCCACCAATGTGGCTGGCCTCCGCATGAAGCATTCATATGCTCTTGCAGTAGTGGTTTCGGTAGCAATCTGTGTTACATGGTGAGATTGCCAGCCTCATGCACAACATCATACTAGTCTCATTAGACGCCATGCATGGACTGAGTGTGTATGTGTGTGTGTGTGATAGTTGAATGTTTCAGGTGGCGTGGAAGAAAGGGCTGTTTGGCAGGTGAGAGTATGGTGTTTCTCATTAATTATTTATTATGATTTTAACTAGTCAGTGCTCTGTTTGTGTTTCAGGTTAGCAATTGAGCACTGGCTGGGTGTTTGTTTTGTTTGTTGGTTTATTTGTTTAATGTTTGTTCATTAGTTTGCTTTGTGGGTTTGTGTCACTGAAAGGTTTGTATGAATAAATACAGCCCCTGCCTTATAATCAGAGTTTTATTGTTGTTCGGGTCGTGTGTGAGTGTGCAAGAAAGTGATCACATATCACAACAGCATCTTCATTCCTCGCCCACCCTAGCACACACACACACACACATACATATACAGTACAGTATATATATATATTTTCCCCCCGGTCAGGCACACGTTTTAAATATCATACACTCATTCGCTCTCTAAGAGATACGCCAGATACCCACAGTTAGGGGACAGTCAGAGTTAGACTGACACATATAAGATCGAACGGAAATTCTGACGAGCTAGAAGTTAAAACATTTTATTAACCAAAATAAAACTATTTCAAGAGAACAACAATTAGTCCCTAAAAAAATGTATACACATCATATCAATATCACAACAAAAAATAATAATGTTACTGCTACAAGAGAAGAGTTCCAGTGTCCAGGTTTTAAAGGACGGACGAGCAAAACCAACACTACAATAATCCAGGGGCTGGACAGAATCGGTAGATAAGTCTGAGTCACTCCGTCTAACACCCCCCCCCTTTCCCCCGGCCAAACAAATGTTTTGGACCTTTTACATAAATGAAAGTCGGTGAGACAGGTCCACTTACGGTTATGACTATCAGGTGTCAGCCTCCTGTTGATTTTTATTCTGGCGGCGCTTGGAATTGAACGCATTCTATCTTGGTTGCGCTTTCAGAATTGGCTATTTCCTCTCGCCTTCATCGATTCTGCCAACCTGAGGTGTTTGAGGAAGTCATCATTTTAAATTGACTGTTCTCAGTTCAATAGCCCAATGAGACTGTTCCACGGCCTCAATACATTTTCAGCAGTTTCGCCTTTTAAGTGTCCGTGTTCTTGACCGTCCCGTCGGGGTCAGCTGTTTCAGTAAATCATGTATTCAGGTAGCCACTAGATCTCTTGCACCTAGTTCTATAGCTAAGACTTTAGCTGTGAACCCCTCATGTCTGAGTTATGTAACAGCATTAATAACCAACAATACACGAGTATATACGCCATTTCTCTCTCTCTCTCTCTCTCTCTCTCTCTCTCTCTCTCTCTCTCTCTCTCCCTCTCTCTCTCTCACACACACACACATGTGCATCTCTGTTTGCCAGGCTTACAGTGGAAAAATATAAATATGAGACGAACGTTTCGTGAAATAAATTCTTCAGAAACAACCACATACAAGGGACGTAGACGGTAAATATAATAAGCATACACGAAAGTTGACAAAACAAATTACAGAAAAGGGTAGGACAGTAATTGTACATACGCATGACTTTCGTACAGATAGGTTTGGGAGTTATTTTTAGCCCGTCTGAGTAGAGTGGATGTTGATAAGTACTTGAGAAAAAGGTGTGAGAGATAGATTTCACGGGTGATAGTTTAAGGAACAAAATATGTCTATGGAATGAGTAAGTTTCTCTATTCCAGCCTATCTATACGACTATAATTTAGTACAAGACAACCTTGCCCTCCTCATACATATAAATATAAGTTTAACCACACACACACAGCAATGTGACAACAAGACACACATACGTGAAAAACTACGGTCAATTGGGTATGGGTCTGACCAACACACAAAGTTAAGTTTCTTTTGTTGTTTATTATCATTTAAACTTGACAACATCAAATATCTAAAGAAAAATCAAATAAAATCAGATTTACATACATATGAAAATAACAGAATAAATGTGCCCTTCCCCTATTGAGAAAGGAACCAAAAAAGTCAATAACTCAAAGGTCAAAGGTTAGCACTATGTTACAGAATAGACAGTAAAGAACAAGTTCCTACTATATGCTACCCAGTACAATAAACATGTTTAAGCAAAATCCAATGTTAGTAAAGTTCCTGCAACAAAGAAAAATATTCACTCTCTCTGTCATACAGTGGCCACTCAATCACGCTTACCTATTCTTGATGATATCCCTTGGAAATACAATTATCCTGAATATAAAAATGCCAGGTTTTATTTCCCAAATTGGCCCCAGTCCATCCTCTAACAAAATCACGACTAGCGAGGTGAACGCCCAATCTAGTGTTTTAATTTTCCCTGGATTAACAAAATGTCACCGCGAATAGTTAGTGTAGCGAAACATGCTCTTGAGGTTCACAGTTAAAATAAAAAGAAGGAAAATACTTCCAGTATTGGGAAACATCTGGTTGCTAAAAAATGTTACAAATGATGATGATGATAATCCTATCGGCTGGCTCTATGGTGAGTGCCGATTCTGAAACAGCGTAAATTCTGGATAAATCCGCTTGAATACGACTGTCAGAAGTCGGGAGTATAATGTTATTTTGTATACCCCAGTGGGCTGATAAAACGATAAAAATATTGCTGGTTTTTGTAAGTCCAGTTAAATTTACAAGTTAAAATGTTTCTCATGTATCTTTGGCTAGTCCTTGCTCCCAAATGAAATTAGTGACGCACAAGCCAAGAAAAGACAACATTAACCAATCAGTAAATGAAGAAAAGACCGCTGGACGCCCTTGTGATCAGGTCTGCTAGGAATAAAAAAACATTTATGGAAAGATGCTACTATTATATATATATATATATATATATATATATATATATATATATATATATATATATATATATATATATATATATATATATATATATATATATATATATATATATATATATATATATATATATGCAAACAGACGGGGACAAGACGATCTCTTATCAACTCCGTCAGTCCTGATTAAAGTTAAACGGCATGGGTGTTTTCCTTTATGCCTATACGGTCAGCTTTAGCTAGCGCTGAGATTTCAGGTCGGATGGAGGTATGCACCTCTCCCACCCCTCTCGCACCGGCAGTAAGCGTGCAATGTTAATTATTATTCAGTTGTCCATACGCGCACTTACATAAATATCGCCTGTCGTTAATAGCTATTAAATTGTCGGCGTCTGTTTGTCATCGTATGGTATTAAATAATAGGCACTTATAATAAATACGAACAATGAAATAAAACGTGAATTCTTTTCTGTCCCTATCAGTCGCGCCTAACATATAATTCAGTCAACTAAAACCGTCTCTTCTTGTGTGAGAAAGCGGGTGGTGAAAATTAACATTATAACTGAACATCTGGTATAAAATAGCTACGCGTTATTTTATTTCACTGGTTTTAACAGCTAGAACTCTAAGTAAATTATAATGGTAAAAGCTTAACACTTTTAGTTGGAAAAAAGGTAACCTTTTTAAACACGTAAAACTAATTTCTATTACCAGAAATTCATAATGAAAGATCCCCACGAATGCTATTAACACATTTAGCGAAATGGTTCTAGAACTGCGTGCTTAGACTATCCAAAAATTCTGAGTGACAACTGATAGCAGGTTTAAGAAAACACAGTTTATATCATCATGTTTCTCTGATCTATAGATGATGATACTTTTCACACTATTGTGTGTACCGGAGAATCAGAAACATGAGTTCCCCAGATAAAAGTTTACGGTCGGCCTCCCGTCGAGCGCTTTCGATCGTCATCAAAAGACTTATAAGGGTAACGGGGTTCTCGAAGATTTTCCCGGCACGAATGCCCGCTTCCGAGATCAAAGAGCCCAGTGGTTTTTCTGCCTCCCCTTGAGTATGAACTTCAAAGGGTCTGTGGTTTTTCACGTGCGGTCTGTCAGGTATCGTATGATTGACAGATAAGCGCGCGTGAGAAGACTAGGTAGACAAACCTGATTCGCTACTTGTTATGACTGACAGGTCATGCAGTTTGTAAACTTAGTTTGTTTATGTTCAAAGAAAAGAGGCGTGGATGAAAAAGTGAGTAGACACAGGCTGTAAATGCATGGTTTTGCTAGCAAATCATACAACGCTACGAGGTCACAAAAGACTGTCAGATACTGTAGGCTCTATTTCCATTATACGTCACAATGACGAAATGGAGATTGACAAGATATAAACGAAAACGTTTGACTTAATAAATAACCAGCATCCCCACCCTTCAACTTCCCATGTAGCATAAGCCTTCAGCAAACCTACGCCATGGTTTCCTGTCCTGATTAGCTTCAAATATTTCTATGTCTTCCTGATCATTTTCATTTCTGTCCAGTTTTCTTCTCTAAGTGTTTTTTAGTTTAGCTCTGCTTCAGTAATATACAATGTCAACCCTTCTAGTCAACGCAAGTACACAATTATCAACGTCAATGACGTCTTAATACAACTACAAAAATGACGGAAATGCCCTGTGCAGCTCCCGTCATTGAGAGACGATATAATATGATGTTGACGATTAATATGATGTAGCACCCTACATGGAGGCCTGGCAACTTCATCATATAAAACAGGACGATCCATGGACAATTTAAAGACGCAGTCACTAATATAACTTAACTTGGCTGTGCGTCCTTTTATCATTTACTTTCACAGTAAGGTGATGGGGCCTTTTTTCAAGGTTCTAGGTTCGATTCCCGCTAAGCCTATCACTTATAATTTCTCTTCTGTTGTCTGGTGTCCCCCTTGCTATCCAATGAGTGCTTGTTAATTGACTTTATTTATTTACTGACTTATTTATGAAGACATGAAAGTAATGGCTTAAAATAACTTCAATGAAAAGTGACACAGACAGCACCCAGATTCAGATGTAACAAAAGCATACTACTACTTACCAACGGTAGATAAAGTCATAATATTCAGACTCATAACCAACCACTGCAGACTTCAATACCATCTGTTCAAGACATAAATAATCTGGCAGACAGACATGTGACCATGTAGGGAAGATAAGCAAGCAATAGAAAATATCTCTCGACTCAACGAGAGGTGAAGATTGATAGCATAGCAATCATAGATCCATTTGAGGGAGAAAATATATCGCGGTGAGAGAATTTAGAGACAGACCGCTAATTTCATGAGAGAAATAGGTGTGCTTATATCAGAGCAACGACAGAAACCAGAGATAGACCGCCAGTGTGAGAGAAATTATGTGGTTATATCGGAGCGACGACAAACTTCAGACAGATCGTCCATGTGGGAGAAATGTATGTGGTTATACCAGAACAACGAGAGAAACCTGAGACAGATCACCAGTGTGAGAGAAATATATATGGTTATATCAGAGCGACGAGACACATGAGACAGAAAGTAATTTAATGACAGAAATAGATGAGGTTATATGAGAGCAATGATAGAAGCCTCGGACAGACCACCAACTTTATGAGACAAATAGATGTGGTTATAACAGAGCAATAACAGAAACATGAGACAGACCACCAACTTTATGAGAAAAATAGATGTGGTTATAACAGAGCAATAACAGAAACATGAGACAGACCGCCAACTTTATGAGAAAAATAGATGTGGTTATAACAGAGCTATAACAGAAACATGAGACAGACCGCCAACTTTATGAGAAAAATAGATGTGGCTATAACAGAGCAATAACAGAAACATGAGACAGACCACCAACTTTATGAGAAAAATAGATGTGGTTATAACAGAGCTATAACAGAAACATGAGACAGACCGCCAACTTTATGAGAGAAATAGATGTGGTTATAACAGAGCAATAACAGAAACATGAGACAGACCGCCAACTTTATGAGAAAAATAGATGTGGCTATAACAGAGCAATAACAGAAACATGAGACAGACCGCCAACTTTATGAGAAAAATAGATGTGGTTATAAATGAGCAATAACAGAAACATGAGACAGACCGCCAACTTTATGAGAAAAATAGATGTGCTTATAACAGAGCAATAACAGAAACATGAGACAGACCGCCAACTTTATGAAAGAAATAGATGTGGTTATAACAGAGCTATAACAGAAACATGAGACAGACCGCCAACTTTATGAGAAAAATAGATGTGGCTATAACAGAGCAATAACAGAAACATGAGACAGACCGCCAACTTTATGAGAGAAATAGATGTGGTTATAACAGAGCAATAACAGAAACATGAGACAGACCGCCAACTTTATGAAAGAAATAGATGTGGTTATAACAGAGCAATAACAGAAACATGAGACAGACCGCCAACTTTATGAGAAAAATAGATGTGGCTATAACAGAGCAATAACAGAAACATGAGACAGACCGCCAACTTTATGAGAAAAATAGATGTGGTTATAAATGAGCAATAACAGAAACATGAGACAAACCGCCAACTTTATGAGAAAAATAGATGTGGTTATAACAGAGCAATAACAGAAACATGAGACAGACCGCCAACTTTATGAAAGAAATAGATGTGGTTATAACAGAGCTATAACAGAAACATGAGACAGACCGCCAACTTTATGAGAAAATTAGATGTGGCTATAACAGAGCAATAACAGAAACATGAGACAGACCGCCAACTTTATGAGAGAAATAGATGTGGTTATAACAGAGCAATAACAGAAACATGAGACAAACCGCCAACTTTATGAAAGAAATAGATGTGGTTATAACAGAGCAATAACAGAAACATGAGACAGACCGCCAACTTTATGAGAAAAATAGATGTGGTTATAACAGAGCAATAACAGAAACATGAGACAGACCACCAACTTTATGAGACAAATAGATGTGGTTATAACAGAGCAATAGCAGAAACATGAGAAAGACCGCCAACTTTATGAGAAAAATAGATGTGGCTATAACAGAGCAAATATACAAAGAAAGCAGCAAGTCATGCTTGGGATTCCAGGAAAGAAAGAGCCAAGACTGGATAACACCAGAAACGCTAAACACCATAGCGAAGAGAAAGGAAATGAAAAGGAAGAAAACAGAAGCTAAGTCTCCCAGGTTAAAGGCAATATACAGTGAACAGTACAGTCAGCTGGACAAGGAAGTAAAACGTCAAACCCGTGCTGACAAAAGGACATTTCTGGATGACCTTGCAAGACAGGCAGAAGAGGCAGCACTGAGAAATGAACAAAGCACAGTTTATAAAATAACTAAAGCTATCAGCGGAAAACGAGGTGCAAACAACATAACGTTAGTAAGAGACAAGCAAGGAAACCTCATCACCACAGCACAGGGGCAGGAAACAAGATGGGCAGAGCACTTCAGAGAAACACTGAATAAGGAACCACCAGAGACTCAGCTGAATGTTCCTGAGGCTGAAAGTGACTTAGACGTAAATACAGACATTCCACGAAAAGAAGAAATTATCACAGCTATCAAAGGGCTAAAAAATGGAAAAGCGCCTGGTCACGACAATCTGAATGCTGAGCTATTCAAGACAGACCCTGAACTAGCAGCAGAACTATTAGAACCATTATTTGCACAAGTCTGGGAAACTGAGACAACACCAACAGAGTGGAGTAAAGGAATAATTGTCAAATTGCCCAAGAAGGGCGACCTTGCAGATTGCAACAACTGGAGAGGAATTACCCTCCTCTCAGTTCCCAGCAAAATACTAGGCAGGATAATCATCCAAAGAATTTCAAAAGCAGTTGACCAAAAACTGAGGAAAGAACAAGCGGGCTTCAGAAAGAACAGAAGATGTGCAGATCATATATTTACCCTCAGGAACATTATAGAGCAGTGCTCAGAATGGCAGAGACAGCTGTACATTAACTTTGTTGATTTTGAAAAGGCTTTCGACAGCATACACAGGGACAGCCTATGGAAAATTCTGAGGGCTTATGGAATTCCCAGCCGCATTGTTTCCATTATAAAAAGCCTCTATTCTAACTTTACGTGCAGTGTTGGATCGAGTAATGTAACTTTCGAAGTGAAAACAGGAGTACGACAGGGATGCCCCTTATCAACAACATTATTTTTGACAGTCATAGATTGGGTGATGCGCCAGACTACAGAGGGCAGTCCAAGAGGAATTAGATGGACAACGTTTTCTACACTGGAAGATTTGGAATATGCAGATGACATTGCACTACTCGCGCATTCACACCAACACATTCAAGACAAAACCGATAGACTGAATAAGTATGGCCAGCAGGTTGGCCTGAACATCAATTTGAAGAAGACAGAGGTCATGACACTAAATGTGGACAATCCTGAGCCAGTAACAGTAAGGAACCAGAAGTTAGAACAGACAGACGCATTTACTTACCTAGGAAGCATAGTAACACCTGACGGCGGAACAAGCAAGGACATTAAAAACAGAATGAATAAAGCGAGAACAGCCTTTGCTGTTCTCAACAACATTTTGAAGTCTTCCCAGTACAGCACAAACACCAAATTAAGACTGTATGAGAGCTGTGTACTTTCTGTGCTTCTCTATGGTGCGGAATGTTGGAGAGTAACAGAGAAGGAAATGTCGAAACTGTCCTCCTTCCACACAATCTGCCTAAGGAAAATTCTCCGAATCTTTTGGCCAAACACCATCAGCAACCAAGAACTACTTATTCGGAGTAACCAGGAGGACATGCACACCATCATAGCTGGCAGACGCTGGAGTTGGGTTGGCCATGTCCTCAGAAGGGACCCTGATACCATCACAAGAACAGCTATGCAATGGACCCCCGAGGGAAAGCGAAAGAGAGGCCGACCAAAAACAACTTGGCGGAGAACTGTGGAAGCTGAGATGCAAAGAATGAACCACAGTTGGGGCACTGTACGAAGGATGGCCGCCGACCGAGCAAAGTGGAATCATTTTGTTGCTGCCCTACAAGACGCCACCAGGCGTGATGGCCGCTGACTGCTTTGACGGTTGGCGGTTATGGATCAAAGAAGAAGAAGATAACAGAGCAATAACAGAAACATGAGACAGACCACCAACTTTATGAGACAAATAGATGTGGTTATATGAGAGTGATGAGAGAACGAACGAACAATCGAACGAACTTTATTTTCGAAGGTTTAAGAATTGGGCGCGCAGGTCCGTCTAACATTCTGCCCTTCCACTCTCATTTATCTTGCATACTATATCCTTTCAATCCCACATAATACTTTAAGAGTTATTTTAAAGGAATGCAACCTTATAAAGTTAACATAACAGCATTCATTTACAGTATGCAATCATCATAATAAATGAGTAGGTTTTTTGTTTTAAACAAACAAGATAGTAATTGACCAAAAAAAAAAAATTCATTGATTAATTTAAAAAATAAATAAATTAAAAATAAATTAAAATAAAATAAACAAAACAATAAATAAATAAATTCTATATACCGACACTCACTCATGCGGTCACACCGTCTACAATTAATCTGCATTTTTGAATGTGTCATCAATCATAAATACAAAAATTACATAAACACATTCTCGCTTATATCCATACATTCTTGATGGAAAATGAAATAATAATAATAACACTTTCTTACGCACTTCTGTAGCAGGTAAAGTCTTTGAACAGTTTTAAAAAAAAGGCATATCTGCTTATTCTCATTTACATCATCCCATTTAAGCAAACGAAAACATTCACATTTCTAAAGTAGAGTGGTATGCGGGTACATTCTGAAATACATAACATTCAATACCATAATACCTGCCGTAAGTAATTCGGTCGGTCGGTCAGTCACATTTTGCACTTTTTCTATTTTCGAGAGAGTACATTAACTTTCAACCACAGCTAAGAGGGTGCAACTGTTGTTGAAAGTTAGACAATAATTGTTTTGTTTCCCCTTATATGTACTCTCCCGAAAATAGAAAAAGTGTGCAAATGAAGGTGTGCATGAACAGTTTGATTATGGAAAGAAGCCAACAATACGATCGATAAACAGTACATGAACTGGAGTTTCGTCAAACTTCAAACGTTGTTCTCAGTGGCAGTAAGTCGACCATGGCTTCTCAGAGGCAGTAAGTCGACCAGGGCAAGATTTTTAAAAGATGCACGAACAATTACGAGACATGTTGTCATAAAAGAAATGTTAGTTATTTAGTCAATTTACGGTCCATTAGATCATTATCACTGCTCCACATGTCATTTAGGTAAGGTTACTCCATGTCTTCATATTTAATACATCCATATAATTTTCACTACAAATATCTAATGACGGTCGCCTGCAATGAAATGACCACAGTAGTGATAGTACCGTCTGTAATACATGTAACAAAAACAACACACTATAATTAATAACCTGTCAATGTTGACGGGTTATTGCTATAGTGCGTTTCACAATGTTTGCCGCTGTTTAATATTCAATATCTCTGCAACCACTTGATCGTAACTGTTGCAACTTTGCATATGACCTAATGATCGCTATGTCCCGAGGGAACATTTTTTTCCTCGTTAACAAACTTATGGTTTTAAATTTTCTTTATTTAAAGTATACAAAATCGACCACCTCCTAGTCCAACCGTGTATTGAGAGGGCTTACCCCTTCATATTTGTGAGCTATTTCGATTTAACATCTTGAACGCATTTCACGAGATTTTCCCCCGTGTTTCAGCTCACTATAGCACTGTTTTGAACATTACATTGATCCTTCCAGAGCGTTCTGTTACCGTTCTACTGATTGTGTATTTCAGTGCATAGGCGTATCTTGCGGTATTCTAGGTCTGTAACACAATGGGTATGAAAGTCAAGTTCAAGTTCCTTACACTGCATACAATGGCAGTGAAGATGTATAAATATTTCTGCAGAGAAACTAAGCGTGGTAAACTGTATCGGAGTCTCTCAAATCCTGAAAAGAGAACTATTCACGCTTTGGGTTTAAGTAAACGCTCATTTCATCAATTACTCAAAGCTAATGGAATTTTCAGTTCAATCAATACCAGGACGCAAGGAAGAAAGGAGTTTTGACAGGGATGTGATTAGAAGAGAGATTTGTAGAATGTTCAATTCCAAAGAAACTGTGACACTAAGAAAACTGAAAATTCGGCTGAGAACACACAATGACATTGATGTATCGAAATCAACTTTATGGAGAACTGTTAGAAGCATTGGCTTTACGTTTAGGAAGTACGCTAGTGGAAGAAACGTCATCTGCGAGAAGCCGCACTTAGTATCTATGAGAAGTAAATATTTACGTGAAGTACGGGAAATGCGTAATCAAGATTATGATATTGTGTATGTGGATGAAACTTGGATCAATGCACACCACACAAGTGAAAAGGAATTGCAGTTATCAAATGGAACGATTAAAAGATGTGTACCCAGTGGAAAAGGACAACGTCTGATAATGGCACATGCAGGCAGCAGACATAATGGGCTAGTGAAAAATGCTGAACTTATTTTCACTTCCAATTATACGGACAACCGGGACTATCATACCGAGATGAACGGTAACATATTTAGAGAGTGGATTGAAAATACTCTTCTTCCGTCCCTAGACAGACCATCCTGTATGATAATGGACAACGCATCATACCACAACGCTGTGGCAGAAGAAGACAAAATCCCGACATCTTCGAGTACAAAAGATGCTATAACGATTTGGCTCAGAAAAGAAGACATTCCATTTAACGAGGGGTTTCTGAAACCTGAATTACTGTCCATTGTTAAGAAATCACAAAAGACCAAGATATTCCATATAGACAAGTTGATTCAACAGCATGGTCATATGTGTTTGAGACTGCCACCTTATCATTCACATTTAAACTCAATTGAACTCGTTTGGGCAAAAGTTAAAGGACAGGTGGCAGCTGAAAATAAAACTTTCAAACTATGCAATATGAAAGAACTAACATATGCCGCCCTCTCGCAGATAGACAAAGATTATTGGTGTAAATGTGAAGACCATGTCTTAAAAGAGGAAAATGACTATTGGAAAAAAGATGGACTGTCGTTCGTTCAGCCGAGAATAGTCATCAATATGTTAGACTCGTCTGACTCAGAATAAGTGTGTAAATACCTTATATGTTTTATATGTTTTCTCCTCCATCTATGTGTATATGTAAACCAATTCATTTCCTTTTTATCTCCACGATTTCACTACTATTTTTAACATACACAGTACTTTCACCTCTTCATGCATCCATTCACGTTTTAGTATAAAAAGTAACATTTACAACGAATAGGCGGTATTATTCTCTCAAATATTTCGAAGAAATAAAAAAGGACCTCACGTAGTAATCAGTTAACAAACCCCTTTAACATTCGAATTGTATAGACGCCTATGCCGAAAATATGCAACTTCCGTCATTTACGGTAAATTATTTTCTTCCAGGACAAAATAATTACTTCGTTAAAAAAGATCAAAGGAATTAGCCGTTGCAAGAAAAGAACACTACCTACAACATTGAATTTTATAAAAACTTTGGGACATTGAAAATATAAGACCACATGCAAAAAATCATGTTTATCAGTGCAAGGAATATGGAGATATTTGAAGTCAATCGTCGACCGATCTTTTTGAAACGCACTATAGTTATATAATAATAATACATGGATATCAAACAAATTGTTCACATTTAAAAAATAAAAAATAAAAACCCAGCAGAATTAGAAATGTTGACCTGTGGATGAGATGTTGACAGGCAAATGCTGTATGGGGGTAGATAATCAGTGTTGAGGAAGTGTTTGAAAAGTGCTTTGTTAAATGTTACGACATGGTTTTTAACAATGTCGTCTGCTACATTGTGAGCACTTGTAGGATTGCACATTGGATGCTTGAGATGTTTGTTAAAAGATTGAATGGTTTTCACGCTTCACGGTATTTAGTGAACGCGAAGTATATAGTAACTTGATGACGTGTCAAGATTGTTATGGTCCCGCTTGACTACAAGTCACGGTCACCCACTTTTGATATAAGCTCCGAGCGAGACGGACGCAATTCTGTTCAACTCCCAAATTATTGATAGTGCAAGTATTCTCGTTACAAAAATGTTGGCTATAGGGTCAGGCCTAATTATATGTGAGGTAAGGACGGTTAAAGAGAAAACCCAGCAATTATTGAAGTCCAAAATACGGGAGTATTTTTGATCATGTGTTTATGATCTATAGTTGCAGACGGGCGAGTCTCATTTTCGGTTACTGCCTTGCAGTAACGCGTATACACAGCTCACCACGTTCTGACGACGATTAATTATCGTTCTATAATTGTGGACTGGACTTGCACTGAGTGGAAATGATTTATATCAATGAATATATTAACAATGCCATAATATATGATGTCTTCGTGATTTTTCATGTAATAAATTTGTCAGATGGACTCAAAAGAGAATTGGGATTATCAACTGATTTGATTGATTGATCCTCAAGTTGGCGGAACTTATTAACGCATTATGTTTTCATCCTATGATTCTGTTTAAGCACGATACTGCTCTTCAAAGAACAATAATATTGATGAACTTGTAAACAGGGTTCGGAAGGGAAAAACCAAACGATGACACTCAATTTATTAATCAAATACCCTGTTCAAATAAGACACATCTTCAGCCGAGGATATACCCACACGCCCGTAACAGTGGCGTAACAGAGTGGCGGCCAGTGTGGTTGCTGAAGAATTAAAATTACATCATTCACAAGTCAAGAACTGTATTTTCAAATTTCCTTTCGATCGAACGGCATAAATATTGCAAGGTCAAGACACATGCGCACTACGTACGACTATGACGTCATAACCCATAACCCTGTAAAAATGACTTTCAACCAGCCGTTAAATGTCAAGCGCAAAACAATGTTCAAATTCAACACGATGAACAGTTATTCAGGTCAATTCACTCCAACGATGTCCAACATGAATGATCCATACATCTATGCCTGGATGTTGGTGTATGCCAGCGTCGTGCGGACTATGGAATTCGCCTTTTAAAGATAAGTAATATTTAGGCCCAAAGGCAGTTCTGTGTCCAGTGTCTATTGCAGGCATGTTTTTCTTTCAATGTTAAATGTTAAGTGGTTTATAATGTGGTGTCTATGTTTATTTAGCGGGCAGGTTGGCTGGGAATTCTAGATATGTCTACAATGTCGCTTCGCAGACCGTAGAATCTAGAATCGTTCGATAGGAAACAGTTTGACTATCTTCGGCTGACGAAAAATCCGCTAACAGCTGCGGCAGACTTTGTTCGTCCCCGAATTCAGTCGAATATTATTTGTTAGCTGTAAGGTTACGTGATACTTGTCGTATTTTCTCTGTACTAAGTTCTTTTTTTATTCAGTTTTGTCATTTGTTCGTGCTATCAATTGTTAATTCTAACCTGACTATTTTTTATTTATGAATATATATTTTAACGTTTGTCTATGAGTCCATGTGTGACGTCATAGTTTTTAGTTTCCGTGCTTCGACCTACTTCCTTCGTTTCATCACTTCCTGTAGTTTTATTCAATTGTTAGATTCATTTTAATGTTGGTAATTCGACTTGTCTTGTTAAAATTGTATTGTCAAACTCTTTAGTTAATAATTGTATATGTTCTTCATTAATAACCTTAATATTATTATAAGATAAATATATAATACATAATATACCACTTATAGGTGATTAATTTGAAAATATTTGATACAGTAAATATTTTCTGGGTGTTTTTTCTAGTGGTGCAAGTAGCAACTATTTTTTCTGCCTGAGTATGGCATAATATGATAAGATAATTGAATAACATAATTATGGAGGGATGATACCCATAATTATTAAATGATGATATTAGATGCATTAGTAGGCAATAATGATATAAATTATTGAGTAAAAATAATTGTTGAATTGACAAATAGTCATAAAGGAATATTATAATTGGTTATATTGCGTTATTGCACATACATATAATAAGTTAATTTACTCAGAGAGTTATATATATATATATATATATATATATATATATATATATATATATATATATATATATATATATATATATATATATATATATATATATATATATATATATATATATATATACTATGGATATTTTTGAATATTTTCTTCAAGAGGGAGATAGATTGGGTTTAATTGGTGCAAGCTGTGAGGAATATGCCATAGAACATTTCTTAACTCAAATGAGCCATGATCTTGAGGAGTTTGCTTGGAGTGGATGTAGATATGCCCCTTCACAGAAGAAAGCAGTGAGACTCTATAAACTATTATCCACTATTTTTCATGATGAAGGTAAAATGACTACTCAGGAAGGTAGTAGTATTGAGTTGAATGAGTTGAAGGAAACTATAACGAGGCATAAGGATAGGGAGATTGCCCTTACTAATGAGCTGATACAGCAAAAAGGTGAATATGAGAAGAAGCTGTCAGCAATGGATTTTGAAATTACTGGGTCGAATAATCAGGTGTCGGTGTTGATGGTAGATCTTACTAAATGTCGTAGTCAGAAGAAAGAATTAGAAGCCTCATTAGAATCCACCATGGAAAAAAATAAAGCTTTGGAGTCTGAGGTTAAGAAACTTGCATTGAAAATTTCACAAGATAATGCCTCATCTTACCAAAGAAAACTTCATGCACAGTGTGCACACATTCAGTCGTTGTTATCTGAGGTTGAGCGACTGAAATCACTTGATCAGACAAATGTAGCTTTAAAACTAGAAACTATCACACAATGTGTTAAGATTCAAGAGCTTACTTCCGAAGTAGCTCGATTGCAGCCACAGATATTGGTAGAGCAAAAGAAAAAATAAAAGAAAATAGCACGACAGAGGAGAGCAAAGATAGAAAAAAACATAGAAAAGAGAATACATATAGAGTCTCAGTCTCATGCTGCTCAGCTTAATGACTTGAAGTTGGAAGTGAGTCAATTGAAGTTAACTCAGAACGAAGAGATGGTAACTCATGACGATGAACATCCACATGTTCAACACGAAAGTAAGTATGAGGACCAATTGACTACATCAAAATCATTACTGCAGGGTGAGGTAAATGAAAATATTGAATTAAAACAAATGCAGGTCAAGCAAAGTGAGGAAATGTCACAGTTAAATGGTGAAATTATTAATTTAAAAAAAGGGTTGATGGTCTGCTGGATATGATATTGGACAACAAGATATTGTCCAAAAACAGGTATGATAGACCTATGGTACGACATGCCTCATGTACTAAGGGTGATACTAAGGTATCAACACACCCAGCGAAAATTATCAAATCATTTCGAGGCAAGTACACTGTTACGTGCAGTCTTTGATATCTTACAATATTATACATAGGTAATTTTTTAGTGCTTAAGGGAAAGTCATTATTGAGTTACTTCCCTTGAAAGTTGTGTCGGCTCTTTCGATCAAACTCCGCGGATAAATCCATTTTACTGCGATTTATTCGTTGTTTGGGTAATAATAGATTGTTCTTGCTTCAGAATATCTATGGCCTGAATTTATGTGTATTGTTTGTCTGAGTAGGACGAGTCTGTCTTATTTCTGTATATCTTTACATATCTAAGTCGAACTATATGTTCTGTTGTCTCTAGAGAGGTCAAAGGCTATTCGGCGGATGTGTCGCTAGAGTGTGGTGTGATTTGGCTTCGTCCTGATAGGGACTGTGTTTCCTATGTCGGCTTGTCGCCGGGGAAAAAGTGATCTCAGTATTTGTGGGGAAGGTGATAGTCGTCTAAACCTATCGTGTATGCTTTACCCCAGTGTTTAGTCGTATTGCCAAGGAATGGCAGTTTCATATTTCTTATACCAAGGTAATCCAAGATACTTTTATGAACTCTCGTACGAAGCCACCATTTTCGATAAGAGAATATATTTGACTCGATGAAAACGACTTCGATTCCTAGCAGCACTATATTCTGTAGAATGCAGTCAATTGTTCATGATCAAATCTACAGAGCAATGCAATGTTTTATGAATGACTAACTTTAGGACAGATTCATTATCTGTATCCAAACGTGAGTGACAGCTCACGAGTGAAGCCATCTTGGATCCAAACATGTAGTGACTTTCAAGAAGAGAAAAGGGGATGCCCGTATTATCGCTTGTTTAGTCCAGAGATCACTGCTACACATGAGAACCCTTTATCAGCGGTTCAATATTATTATATGGAAAAAATATGTGCTGAACATTATGTGGGAGAATCGTCGCTAAACGAGATTAGGTTAGAAGCCATCTGAAATATTGTTTATAAGCTGACGTGCTCAGTCAGTGAAGTCAGATGATTTATATGTATGGGCGATGCTGAGGGCTTGGCTACTGACAGTCCATTATAATATTAATCTACATGAGTGCCCATGTAACATAACATTGCAAGACCATTTATCCACTGTACTATGATGTATTATGCCAACCTGTGATTTGTCACTATCTGTGCTGTCGAGTGTGTACGTCCAATTAAACTTTAGAAAAGGTACACAGTCGTTGGTGTCGATGACTTCCAGTCATACATGAGTGTGAGAAAAGAACATTTGTCAACAACACGAACCCTTATCATCATTCGCACATTGTACACTCAATCCATGTCTACACACCACTGCGTAGGTCAAGTTGACATTCCATACACTACAGTGGAGCAAACAACACCATAGAGATCTTATCAACTGATGATGATGATGATGTCTGCTTCCATCCACTTATATCTATCTTTTGGTGGATATCATTAACGGGAATAAAAATCCAACATTATATCAACTTTATCAACTGGTGGACCAGCTTTCTGGGTTTGACCTCGCAGAAGTTCAGAAGTCAACAGATTACCGATACCAGACCGTTTCCTGTGGCTGATACGACACACTTGCAGTATTGGTTTGCTCTTTGTCAACACTTCGTCACGTGACCTGTCAGGTGAATGCAGTATGTAGGTCAGCGTTGTTGACATTTTTTACATTAGACATTACAGAGTTTCACAGAACAGTTGGATCAATTCTTGTCAATGTTAACAGGAAGACAGTATTTGTGTACTAAGAAGTCCTATTTTCATCGATGGATCTTCTTGTTTTCCATATATGAACTTTAATATTTAAGGCCAGAATGTTTAATTGAATAAAGTGGCAGTTTGTTTATTTTCATAAAAATAACTTTGCCATTACTGTAAAACTGAGCCTATTTTGCAACACATACTATCATACACATAATTTATATATATTTATGTTTACATGTTATTTGTTTGTATAGTATGTTAGTTTCTATGTCAGCGGGTTGTGTTTAAGGTTGGGCGGCGTCCTCACAACAGAATATCCCACGTCATAGAGGGTCCGTTGTGGGCGTTTTCTATAGGTGCAATTTTCTTGATTGAAAATTTGCTGCGACAACTGTTGCTTTTGTGTTAGCTGTGAAGACTGTAATTATTGTTATTTTTGTAATATTTCTTTGTTCTTTAGTTTTGTTTTGAGTTGTTTGTAATTTGTTGGTCTAACCTTTTCTATCTTTCAGTTCTATTCACAATTTATATTCATATATTGTGACGTCATTTGTGTTGTTATTCTTTGCAGATTCAGTGATTATTTTCATTGATTTCCCTATTTGATTTATTTTGATTTCTGCAAACGTTCTTGTATTGTCAGTCCTATTTGTACTTTATGTATTCTGTTGGTTGACATATGTTTTATATAGGTATATTTCATAAGACACAATTGCCTGTGCACTGCACTTGGATTATGGTATAAACCAGTACCTGATTATTATTACTATTATACAAGACCTTATTAAAGGCTTGTGACCCACAGATATTGGGATAGTATACTGATTAATCAAGTCATTGAGAACTTGTGGTATTATTATTGGTTCAGGTGATTAGTATTATTGTTAGACATCATGTCTACTTTAGAATACTTCATTACACAAGGGAAAGCCCTTGATAAGACTGGTCAACAATTAGAACAATGGGCAGTTGCTCAATATGACAAAGCATTAGCTGCAGAAGAGAGAAGAGCTATGGCAGAAGAGAAAAGATTAGCTGCAGAAGAAAGAAAAGCTATGGCGGAAGAGAAAAGATTAGAAAGAGAAGCTGAGGCTGCTGCTGAACAAAAGAAATTGCAGATGCAGGTGGAGGAAAGGAGATTTGAAGCTGAACAAAAAAAATTAGAAAGAGAAGCTGCGGCTGAACAAAAAAGATTAGACAGTGAAGCTGAACAAAAAAGATTAGACAGGGAAGCTGAACAAAAAAGATTAGACAGGGAAGCTGAACAAAAAAGATTAGACAGTGAAGCTGAACAAAAAAGATTAGACAGGGAAGCTGAACAAAAAAGATTAGACAGGGAGGCTGAACAAAAAAGATTAGATGCTGAAGAGAAAAAAGCAATAAGAGAACATGAATTTGAGTTGGAGAAATTGAGATTGACAAGTATGAGTAATGTTAATCAGGCATCTAGTGGTAATGGTAAACCTTCTACTTACAAGGTTAAGGTTCCACCGTTCAATCAGTCCAGTGACGATATTACATTCTGGCTGGATAGATTTGAACGTTCTTGTCGTACACATAATGTGGATAAATCACAATACGCTAATCAATTATCAGAAAACTTGAAAGGTGAATCTTTGACTAGATTATGCCTTGTAGGAGAAGCAGATAAGGATAATTATGATGTCATTAGGGCGGCTTTGATAAAAAAATATCAGCTAAGTGAGGAAGGCTATCGCCTTTTATTTAAGACGATGGTACCTGAGACGGGTGTAGAATTCTCAGAATTCACTGCAAAGGCACGTCTCACAGTTGATCGTTGGATTGAGCTTTCCAAAACAGAAAAAACGTATGAAGGACTTATGGATTTGTTGCTCAGAGATAAGATTATGTCATGTGTGAACAAACCTTTCCTTGAATTTATACATGAGCGTAAACCCAAATCTCTAAAAGAAATGGAAGAATATTGTTCCCAATATGTCACTGCACACCCCGACGTGACTTTTGGCAACACTAAGATTAAGGAGAGTATGCCAGTTGCTTCAGCAACACCATACAATCCCAATTATTCACACAGATTTCAGGGACCTCAAAACAGATTTGATAAAAAAGGTAACCATAATAGTTATCAAAACCAAGGTAACCAATCATTTCAGGGTTCTTCTTCAAAGAACTGGAGACGACCTGATAGCTCTCGACACAGGGGTGGTCATAATTATAGGAATTTCCGTAGAGGAAGTAATTATAGAAACTATCAGGGTTATCCGTCTTGGAGTCAACAAGATCATAATTACAGAGATACTCATTATAATGAATATGATAATGGTAACCAAGGGAACTATGACTCAAACCCAAATAGGGGTTACAATAGAGGTAACAATAACTACAGAGGTGATAATAACCGAGGTAGATCTCAAAACAAAAGACATAAACCACATTTTCAGGCAAACTCTGTACAACAAGAGTCCAATGAAGCCTATAAACAGAGTAAAGATAATAATGATGCTAGTAATATGGCATGTGCCGCTTTTGATTTTGGGAGAGCATCTCAGTGCCCCCAATGCAAAACGTTATTTGAGCCAACCACAGTGTCTACTTTAAGCTGTGGCCATCCTCTTCCTGCTCTTCCGGCATCAGTCGCGCATGATGGAAGAGGTTCTCTTGTCTTACATAAGGGTTTAGTGAATAACAATCCAGTCTCTGTGCTATTTGATTCTGGATGCACCACAATTGGTGTTAGGCAGTCACTCGTAGATCCTTCCCGTGCCACTGGACAAGTAGTCAAATGTGTAACATTTGGCGGCACATTAGAGAAATACTCTACTGCTATCATTAGGATTGCTACTCCTTTCTTTACGGGAGATGTACACGCATGTCTTCTTCCGAATCCGATCGCTGACCTCATCATCGGTCGCATTCATGGAGTCAAGGAATGCACTCCGCAACAAATTTCCACGTGGGAAAGGCAAAACATGCAGATTGCTAACGCTGTAGTCACTAGAGCTCAGGCTCTTAATGTGCCTCAAACTTCATCTATTGAAGATAATGAAGTGCATAACCAAGATAATCCCTTGGTAATTTCTCGTGACTCGTTTATAAAACAGCAAGAAGATGATCCCACTCTGAAGAAATTCTTCATTCTTGCAACTAAAGGTGATCCGAATAAAGACACAAGTCGTAAATCGTGGATTACAAAGAAGAATGGCGTACTTGTACGTATGGTTCAAGACTCCATTACGTCAAGTCATTCTCAAATCCTGGTTCCCAAGAATTTGAGAGTTAAAATTTTGCAGCACGCTCACGACTCTCAGTGTGCTGGACACATGGGGTTTTCCCGTACTAAGTCAAGAGTCCTTGCGGCTTTCTTTTGGCCATTGGTAAACAAGGACATACGTATTTATTGTCGATCTTGTAAAGTATGTCAGGAAGTTAAATCCAAAGGTCCACGGCATGCTGCACCCATTCAGGCGGCGGACATTCCTATTCGGCCGTTCCAAAAAATGGCTATAGACATTATTGGTCCATTTAAGATCAAGTCTGCCAGAGGACATCAGTTTATCTTGACGTGTGTTGATATGTGCACACGTTGGCCAGAGGCTATTCCTCTGAAGAGCATTACTACTGCTGATATTGCAGATGCTCTTTGGCTTATATTTTCTCGTCTGGGGTTCCCCGGAGAGATATTGTCAGACCATGGCACCCAACTAATATCAGATACCATGTCTCAAGTAATGTCTACCCTGCAGATAGATAGATCTTTAAGTAGTATCTACCATCCAATGTCTAATGGTATGGTCGAACGCCTTAATAGAACACTTAAAAACTTACTGGGGAAGATAACTGAGGATCATCCTCAAGACTGGGACAGAGTTTTACCTGCGGCCCTCTTCGCTTACAGAGAGGTACCCAATGAACATACGGGATTTTCTCCCTTTGAACTCGTCTTTGGCGCGCGTCCGCGTGGCCCTATGTCGTTGCTTCACGATCTCATAACATCTGACAATATTGACGATGACACAAAGTCATCCTACGAATATGTCATCGCGTTGAGACAAAAAATTATCAAAGCATGCAAATTAGCAACTTCTTCTTCTGAATTTGCGAAACAGAAGGCAAGGCAATTTGCCAATAAGAAGAGATGCTTACGACAACTTTGTCCTGGTGACAAAGCATTTGTATTACTACCTTGTAGGGAAAACAGATTACTTATTTCTTGGAAAGGTCCGTACGATATAATATCGAAAATTTCCGATGTCGACTATATTGTCGATATTGATGGGAAGCATAAAACCTTCCACATCAATATGCTTACTGAATTCCATGAACGTCCGGATTATTTGCAACCCATTTTCCAAGCAACGGACAATTCTCCAGTACAACATGGTCATTACTCATCACTGTCCGTGATACAGGATGAGGAAACAAGTTTTTCAGATGTAAATCTTCCTCTTCCAATGATCCCACTTCATTCCAGTGAATCATGGAAGAACGTTACTGTCTCTCCTGATTTGTCTCTAGGAGAACAGCGACAAGTTTCAACTATGTTGCAAACATTTCAGGATGTACTCACTGACATCCCTGGACAAACGAATGTCATTCAACATGACATTGTTCTAACTGACCATACTCCTATTAGGGTTAGACCTTATCCTATACCTATACATTTTCAAGCACAGGTCGAGAAAGAGTTGGATGAGATGATAGATTTGAAAATAATCGAACCATCCACCTCTGCATATTCTTCGCCGATGGTTATTGTGCGTAAAAAAGACAATAACATACGTCTTTGCGTTGACTATCGAAAATTGAATCAAGTAACGAAGTTCGATGCCGAACCTATGCCTTTACTGGAAGAGCTACTTACTCGACTCTCCAAATCTCATTTTTTCACTAAACTTGATTTGTCTAAAGGATATTGGCAAGTTCCTTTATCTGAACGCGCCAAACCTCTCACGGCTTTTTCAACACCTAGAGGTTTGTTCCAATGGAATTTTATGCCTTTCGGTCTTATGAACGCACCAGCTACGTTCGTACGCATGATGCGCCGAATCCTATCTTATCGGTCAGATGTCATTGCATATCTAGACGACATCTGTCTTTTCAGCGATACTTGGGAAGATCACTATTCAGGGTTAGATGAATTGCTGTCTACTTTGCGTGAGCACAACCTGACAGCGAAACCCTCTAAAGCCTATATTGGTTTTAGCGAAATTTCTTTCCTAGGCCACCGAGTTGGTCATGGTTTCCTAAAGACAGAGGACCATAATACTAGTAAGATACTTAACATCTCAATCCCTAAGACTAAAAAACAGGTGAGAAGTCTGTTAGGTCTTATTCAATTTTATGGCAGATTCATTCAGAATCTATCCTCTATCATGGCACCTCTCTCAACACTTCTAAAGAAAGGTTCGCCTAATGTGGTCCACTGGTCTCAGGAATGCCAATGCTCTCTGGATAAGATTAAAACACTGTTTTCAACACCACCTATTTTAGTGCTACCCACTAAAGATAAGACATTCGTTCTTCGTAGTGACGCTTCATCCACTGGGATTGGAGCGGCACTAATGCAAGAGTACTCTGGAACTCTGCATCCTGTAATGTATATTTCCAGAAAACTTAATGCGGCAGAAAGGAATTATTCGGTTTTAGACCGTGAGCTATTAGCTATGGTTTGGTCGATCCTCAAACTACAGAGATTCCTTCTAGGCGCACATTTCATAGTAGAAACCGACCAAAAAGCTCTTACTGCTATACAGAGTAAGAATTTGAAGAGCTCGAGGTCTACTCGATATGCAATTGCTCTTCAACCTTTTCATTTCTCTGTGCGAGCTATTCGTGGATCAGATAATGTGATGGCAGACATTCTGTCAAGATGCCCACATGATTCCACATAACTATTAGGGCTTAGACTTCTTGATATGTCTAGTTCTATAGTAGTTCCTTTTCTATATCATGATAGATACACATTTGTAATTTAATAATATAATGATTGTATCACTACATAGCGGTTCATGGATGTTTATTCACCGCTGTGCTTTGATGATTTTTTCTTCATAAATTATAAATTTAAGATATCTAATACGAAATGATGATATGAATTTTTTAGGCATTGTGTAATTGCCAGAATTGTATTATACTTTGATGACACCTTCCTGGAAAAATATACTTGTAGAGAAATAATTTCTCTCAGTTTATGAGACACATTCTCACCAGTCGCTCCATAAGTCGACTTAGCCTCATATTAGGCGTTATAGGTATTCCTGATATTTTCATCTGCGCATTATTCATGCGTTGTGAGCCTATTGTACGTTGCTCCTAGATGTATTTCAAAAAAAAAAAAATGTTCCATTTTTTTTTTCCCGGGAGGTGTGGTAAGACTGTTACGTGCAGTCTTTGATATCTTACAATATTATACATAGGTAATTTTTTAGTGCTTAAGGGAAAGTCATTATTGAGTTACTTCCCTTGAAAGTTGTGTCGGCTCTTTCGATCAAACTCCGCGGATAAATCCATTTTACTGCGATTTATTCGTTGTTTGGGTAATAATAGATTGTTCTTGCTTCAGAATATCTATGGCCTGAATTTATGTGTATTGTTTGTCTGAGTAGGACGAGTCTGTCTTATATCTGTATATCTTTACATATCTAAGTCGAACTATATGTTCTGTTGTCTCTAGAGAGGTCAAAGGCTATTCGGCGGATGTGTCGCTAGAGTGTGGTGTGATTTGGCTTCGTCCTGATAGGGACTGTGTTTCCTATGTCGGCCTGTCGCCGGGGAAAAAGTGATCTCAGTATTTGTGGGGAAGGTGATAGTCGTCTAAACCTATCGTGTATGCTTTACCCCAGTGTTTAGTCGTATTGCCAAGGAATGGCAGTTTCATATTTCTTATACCAAGGTAATTCAAGATACTTTTATGAACTCTCGTACGAAGCCACCATTTTCGATAAGAGAATATATTTGACTCGATGAAAACGACTTCGATTCCTAGCAGCACTATATTCTGTAGAATGCAGTCAATTGTTCATGATCAAATCTACAGAGCAATGCAATGTTTTATGAATGACTAACTTTAGGACAGATTCATTATCTGTATCCAAACGTGAGTGACAGCTCACGAGTGAAGCCATCTTGGATCCAAACATGTAGTGACTTTCAAGAAGAGAAAAGGGGATGCCCGTATTATCGCTTGTTTAGTCCAGAGATCACTGCTACACATGAGAACCCTTTATCAGCGGTTCAATATTATTATATGGAAAAAATATGTGCTGAACATTAAGTTGGAGAATCGTCGCTAGACGAGATTAGGTCTAGAAGCCATCTGAAATATTATTTATAAGCTGACGTGCTCAGTCAGTGAAGTCAGATGATTTATATGTATGGGCGATGCTGAGGGCTTGGCTACTGACAGTCCATTATAATATTAATCTACATGAGTGCCCATGTAACATAACATTGCAGGACCATTTATCCATTGTACTATGATGTATTATGCCAACCTGTGATTTGTCACTATCTGTGCTGTCGAGTGTGTACGTCCAATTAAACTTTAGAAAAGGTACACAGTCGTTGGTGTCGATGACTTCCAGTCATACATGAGTGTGAGAAAAGAACATTTGTCAACTACACGAACCCTTATCATCATTCGCACATTGTACACTCAATCCATGTCTACACACCACTGCGTAGGTCAAGTTGACATTCCATACACTACAGTGGAGCAAACAACACCATAGAGATCTTATCAACTGATGATGATGATGATGTCTGCTTCCATCCACTTATATCTATCTTTTGGTGGATATCATTAACGGGAATAAAAATCCAACATTATCAACTTTATCATACACCTTCCCTCGACAGAAGAATATTGCCAATTCAGAAAATAAATGTTGGCGACAGGATCAGATTACAACTGATCCTAAGAAAACTGTTGCCGTTGTCAACATTGACAAGGACGTTACGAAGAAGAGTAATATGTTGGAAAATAATGTTGGAGTTAAGAGTGATAGGAAGACACTCAATAAAATTAATACCAGCACAATGAAACAAAAGAATGTATGTAGGTCTTCTGATCCGTCGACGACTACAGGTTCTACAAATGTACTATTACAGGATAAGGTTCATCTTACTCAGTCTCAACATAACAATACAGTCTATAGAAAGAATTATACTTACGGGAAGGACATACATTGCAATGTACCTCATGCAACTAAGGTTGCACATAAATCATTTTCCCATGTTAGTGATAATGATACTACATCTATTGGGAAAAGTGCATATTCTTGCACGGTATTAGTACATAATCTGCCACGAGGTACTACATGACAGGAACTTGGTAATTTTTTTAGTATTCGGCAAACGTTAAGTTTGTTCGCCTTCTGCCATCATTCAATGGTCAGAACAGTAAGGCGTTGGTTACCTTATGTAACAATAGGGATGCTCGTATGGTTGTCGAGCGTGACAATGGGGTACGGTTTCATCACCATTCTCTCCATTTACACATGGTTTTTGATTCTGCTTCACGCAGATATTAGGATTAGTTATCACATTCTTTGATGACTAAGCATACGCAGTCATCAGTTATTCTCTCTCATAGTCATCTATTTTCATCAATATAGATGGGGTATCGACTTTTCTTGTTGTACACATGTTTTCTGTCATTATTTGTTTTACCATGCCAACGATAGACAGTAATATCGTTGATTGTTCTACTCATGTTCAGCCAATGCAGCATGAGCTAGTATCTTGTCTTCCCTCTTGAGGAAAGACAAGCCTACGAAGATCACGGGGAATACAGACTGCAACAAAATTTCTAATTGAATTTCGTCAATTTCTTCCAGGCAACCTATTTTAATGTTGCCAGATATGAATTAAATTTACTATTCTTCGTCAGATGCAGGCAATTTGTACTCAAGTATTGGTCTCCTTCATGACCAAATTTACGGAAACTGGTTCAAGATCGAAGAACAGGGCGACTGACTCATTGTTTCTTCACCTATTATCAACATCATACGACTTACTACGTTTCCAGTGTATACTTCAAGAATGTACGATTCCGCATTTCAAGTCTTCAGTATATCAAACGTTTCGTGATATCGAGGTTACGAAAATGTGATGGGAGACTCACTGTCGCGACTTCCATCAGATTCAAGTGATAACTAACAACTCAACGAACATAAAGGAAATGGATATTCAAGTTTTGTTTCGTTCAGATTCAGAACAAGATCTACGGTTTACGCATAAGGAGCTACGAAGTTACGTTCCTTACGGAAATTTGCAAATTTCGATCCAACTCTTGATAGTCAAACAATATAATTGATTAAAAACATTACGATAGATAACATATATTCATGGAACGATCTCATCTTCAATCAAATTTCAAGGTACTTGGTTCGGTCTTGATACCTCGCCGAAGCAATCAGAGATGGTCTACAAATCTATAATTGATTAAACTTTGAATAGAACGTTACGTTACATGCATTTATATTGGATCGGTGTATTTCAAGAACATCGATTGTGGAACTAATTTTCGGTTTTTATGGAACAAACTATAGTTCACACACAGGAAAGAACTAAGAACAGACTGATCTTCGGAACTTATAATATAAATTTCATTACTTTTGAATTGAATGAAATAAAAGACAGTGTGAAAAAAATACAAGGATATAAAAAAATAAAATATAAAACAAAATATGATCACACAGGTCATTGTAATCAGTACTACAGTGATATAATTAGTTACGATTAATGTAGTTAATTAATTATGTGAATTTGATTATGATATAACACGATATATTTTCTTTTCTTTAACTGATACATTAATTTAAGTACATAGATAATTCCTTACACATCTATTTGAGTTTAATCTTATTACTCTCTTACTACTTAACTATCATTTATTCTCTATCGTACTTTTCTTTATTTTTCTTTACTTCCTTCACTTTAATACAATACTTTGATTTATTTAATTATAATTTCACTCCATTACCTACTACACATATTAAATTAATTAATTAGTTAATTTTACATTTAGTTAGTATATTCTATTATACTACACGTACTTTAGATTACATAGATACTTAGTTACTATCCTTTCTGACAGTTGACTCCTTCTTTAGTTAACTTAGGATTATTTTCATTTATGATATGACATGTATTATATGATAGGTACTATGTTGACATGACTTAAGACATTGTTCCGAGCAGAACATCGTGAGCCATATATCATATTATTAAAATTATATGATAATTATCATGATAATTCATTAAAAAAAATCTATAGGATAGATTTTTTCCCCCGTCGGGCAGGGTATGTTATTATCTTAAGATCAAAGGAATTAGCCGTTGCAAGAAAAGAACACTACCTGCAACATTGAATTTTATAAAAACTTTGGGACATTGAAAATATAAGACTACATGCAAAAAATCATGTTTATCAGTGCAAGGAATATGGAGATATTTGAAGTCAATCGTCGACCGATCTTTTTGAAACGCACTATAGTTATATAATAATAATACATGAAAAAAAACCCAAATTGTTCACATTTAAAAAATAAAAAAAAACCCAGCAGAATTAGAAATGTTGACCTGTGGATGAGATGTTGACAGGCAAATGCTGTATGGGGGTAGATAATCAGTGTTGAGGAAGTGTTTGAAAAGTGCTTTGTTAAATGAATATTGTGTAGGTAGGCTTTGTAGGTGGTGTGGAAGGCTGTTCCATAAGTAGGCTCCAGAGTAGGCTAGACTCTTTTTGAACAGGTCGATCCTAGGTTTGGGCAGACGTAACTGATGTAATTGTAGTCACTCTCTTCTACTGGTTTGAAACAATGATAGTAGGTACGGCGTGGCATTGTTAGATAGAATTGCGTGAGTCAGCTTGGCTTTGTTGTAGAGAAGATGTTTTTTTAGGGACAGTATTTTGAGTTCTTTTCGTGTCCTTGTGTGTGGTATCGTGCAATTATCGGTGATCAGACGTACTGCTCTCTTATGCAGTGAGTGCAGTCTCTTTGAGGTGGAAGCAGGTGTAGAGCAGTAATCTAGATGTGTCTGTATATGTGAGGTGTAGAACAATAGTCTAGTTTCTGCGTCTAAGAAGTGTTTAATTTTGGCTAGCTGGTACGTCTTTTGAGCTAAGTGTTTGATTAAATTCCGTACTTGGGAGTTCCACGTTAAGTGTTGATTCCGCGTGTAGCTGTAGCGATCTTTTGGTGCAGTTTAGGAGTTTCTGTCTGGTGGTAATCGACATAGATTTCGTTTTTGCTGTGTTTACTGGCATACGATTCATATTACTCCATTTTGTTAGATTGTCTACATCGCTTTGAAGAGTCATTTCAAGTACCACGCTGTTATTGTCACTAGTGTAGATAGTAAAATCATCTGCAAAGAGGTCATAAGTTGAATATTTTAGATATAGTGGCAGGTCGTTGATGAACAGTGCGAAAAGTAGTGGCCCAAGAATAGAACCCTGCGGTACTCCTGTATCTATCTTCGAGAAATCTGATGTCAAGTTGTTGTGAAGCACTAACTGTTGTCAATCTGCCAGGAATGATTTGATGATGTTTAGTGGATTAGGGTCTATTCTGAGGGTTTTCAACTTTTGACCAAGATAGTGTGGTCAATCATGTCAAATGCTTTTTTGAAGTCAACAAAAACAGCACCACATAATTTTCCATCATTTACGTTCGACAGCCAGCCGTCTGCCATTTTGGTGAGAGCTGTGTGACAGGAATTGCGACAGGGTAAGGAAATGACAGACACACATAAACAAACATAGATTAGAACACATAACTAAAATGATAAGCATGGTTAAGATAACAAAGTTAAGGTGTAACTAATACACAATGAAACGCGAATGTTGACGAAACGCGAACGTTTCATACGGTAAAACGAAATGCGAAAGTTTCGAGAACGAAACGCAAACGTTTGATGAAAAATTAAACGAAACGCAAACGTTTCATACAGTGGGAAAGATATAACAAGAACGAAACACAAACGTTTACGAAACGTAACCACAACGTTCAGCTATAGAAACATAAACGTTTACGAAACGTAACCACAACGTTCAGCTAAAGAAACATAAACGAAACGCTAAATAAATATTAGACAAACATAAAGGTATGTTTTCAGTCACTCGTTAGAAATAAAGAAGTAGAACACTAGACAACAGAAAAACAACAGACGTGAGTGGCTTACCCAGGACTCGAACCCAGGACCTTCCGTGCGACAACGAAACGCAAACGTTCAGCTGCGAACCAAATACAATTTTTGTTTTTCTGATCTATTTTTTCTGATATAAAAGACAAAGGGTTCTCAGTATTGTCGTGGAACGAGTTGTGTAAACACACTACTTTGTTAAATCCCTATGTCGAGAGCCCAGCCAATCAACGCACAGTTGCTGAGCCGGAATATATTACAAGAAGTTACGCCAGGAAAAAACTTAAGCCCTGTTGTTTTCGGATGTGGGTCGTGGCCATCTTGTTCACGCAAGATGGCGGACGAAACCTGAATAAAATTAGGCTGTACGAGCAAAAGACGAAACTGCAGGAAACCAATCAGCTTGCTCCGCCAGGAACCAACCAAAAGCTTTGCTTAAGCATTCACCTACCTATATAATCGGGCGAGATTTTATGCAAAGGCACGCATCACCGAACACGAAGCCAGAGACGACCGACTGTGTGAGAGGAGCTGTCAACCTTGATTTATAGCTTACCTGAGAGCATTGACCTGCAGCCTGCTTCGCTAGTCGAGTCAAAAACTGGCCTGTTTAAATCTTGGAGGGTAAATATAAATTTACTATAAACTGGTAGGAAAATAGGCCTACAGCAGATACACCTGTATATATATATATATTTAACATATATTGTTTTACTATGAACGTATCAGTTTACTGATTGTATCTTGGGGAAATTAGGTATAATGATTTTATTTCCTAATATGATTGAATAGACGAAGACTAATAGGACTCATACTTCAATCTATTGTCTCCTATAACTTCAGTCTATTATCTCAGACCAACTGCAATATAACCAAAACAGTCCTTGTTAGGACTCAACCTATTGTCTCCTATTACTTCAATCTATTATCTCAGACCAACTGCAATATAACCAAAACAGTCCTTGTTAGGACTCAATCTATTGTCTCCTATAACTCAATCTATTGTCTCCTATAACTCAATCTATTGTCTCCTATAACTTCAGTGTTATCTCAGATAAAACCAACTGAAATATAACCAAAACAGTCCTTGTTAGGACTCAATCTATTGTCTCATCTAACTCCAATCTATTGTCCCATATAACTCCCACCTGATATATCACCAAACAGTCCTCGTCTCATATACTCCTATCATAAGAACATAACAATATTGTTAGGATATATGTTACCAGCTAGTATAGCACTTGTCAGAGAGGGCCTGGTATATTATAGGGGGGAAGAACATTGTTGTATCACACCTAGGTGTACATATTATTGGATGTATTCATGTATTGAATTTATATTATGGGAGGTATTCATGTATTGAATGTATTCATGTATTGAATTTATATTATTGAATGTATTCATGCATTGAATTTATATTATTGAATGTATCCATGTATTAGTTTATCAGAAAGAATGTTTTGCAAGTAGACACCTGTCTTGTCTCGCTATTGCTAAATCATACTGAGCCATGTTGTCGTTCATCCTACATGCAGACACTGAGACACGCTCATATCATATACAATAGAAATAGGTGGGCTTGAGGACAGAAATTAGCCCCTATTTTTCTTTGTTACAGGTTTTATTCGTGTCATAAAAACTGAGATCGTGGGTCGTCAGTCAGCTGCTTGGAACTCCGCAGGAGCATAGAGATTGCACAGAATCTACATCTTTAGTCCCCCTCAGTCTTGGGTGGGCTAAAGGAACGATCTTCAGCCGGTTTTGTGTCAACCAAACCAAGAACTTCTAAGAGATGAGTACACATTAGTACCATTTCTGTCAGCATTGTGAGCAAAAATTAGTGTCAGTGACGAGAAAGTGATTTAGCGTAGAAAGAGACAATAATAACAGCATAGCTGATAAATGTTATATACTTAATTAATAGCACAGCTGATACATTTACTATAAGTGATTAACAGCACAGCTGATATAAATTTGTTTCCTATAATTGGAAGACTTGTAATATATATATATATATATATATAAATATATGTGAATCATATGTAAACTTACAAATCCATTACATTCCATTCTTCAACATTCACCCTTCAGCACAAGAGTAGATAGTGTATATACTAAATAAATAATAAGGAAATTGTATTTGAACGACTTGTCAAATTTTTTAAAATTGTTAAGTGAAATCTGTTTCCTTGTTTTTTTAATATCACAGTTAGTTACACAGCGGAGGTGGCACTTTATGTCGGTCTCCTCTCTACTATTGTTTCGAGATCAGATCATTCACAGCCGTAACTAATTTGTGATACCAGTAGTTCTCTCAGACACTGGGACTTCACCATTTTCTGCAGAAATTCTATTTCTGTAATTGTCAGTACTATACTGATCTTAGAGCCAAATAAAACCTCACGCCACACTGGGGGCTCGTCCGGGATATTTGTGTATATCTTGAGCCATACTTAGTCTATTCATCTATTTACACTCTATCTTGTGCCACCCATAGATAACATAAGGAAATTTTTTTTTGAGAAATTCAATAATATAATTTTTTATTGTTTTCTTAGTAGGAGTACCATTTAGTACTCCGTAAATAGTTGATGCTCACAAAGTTGCACGGAAATTATTTGTTCATTTAATTAATTAAGTTTAATTATAATATTTGGTTATAGTAAATTTACATACCCTATCTAAGTAATGCCATGGCTGATCTAGTGAAGTTCAGGACTGCGATCATGCAGATGGGTAAGGAATTAAATATGACAGGTGATGCTCTTACTCAGTATGTCACAACAGAAGTGGACAAACACATGGATAGGGAAGAAAGAAAATTGCAAGTGGAAGCTGAAAGAGAAGCCAAAAGACTGGAAGCTGAAAGAGAAGACAAACGACTGGAAGCTGAGAGAGAAGACAAAAGACTGGAAGCTGAGAGAGAAACCAAAAGATTAGAAATTGAAGCCAAGAAATGGGAGGCTGAAAATGAGGAAAGGAAATTACAAGCAGAGAGAGACCATCAGTTGAGATTAAAAGAGCTTGAAATTCAGGCAAATACTGGCAATAATAGTGGTAGCTCACCTCACTCTGAGAGTAGCTCCAGCCAGAGCACCTCAAGTGGGGCCATGAATTTTCATCTGGACCCATTTGTTGAGAAAGAAGACGCCATTGAGTCGTACCTGGATAGATACGAAAGACTTGCCACTACCTATGGCTTAGTGAAAGAAAAGTGGAGTCTTAAACTATCTCAGGGATTGAGAGGTGTGGCCTACGATGTATATTTGAAGCTCTCAAGAGATGACCAGGAAGATTATGAAGTCCTGAAGCAGGCACTGCTTGTGAGATATGAAAAAAACTCAGAATCATATAGAAATAAATTCCGAACAGCTAAACTTCTTCCAGGAGAAAACTATCACCAATTCTCTGCTAGATTGGAAACCTATTTGGAAAAATGGAATAGTTTAGGAAAGTGTCAGGATCTGAAAGAAATGGTAATGATGGAGCAATTGAAAGAGTCCATGCCTCAAGAAATGAGGAAGTTTATCATGAAACAAGGAGCAGAGAGATTGGAAGATATTGTAACTGTTGCTGAGAGATATCAAGCAGATCAGGGCAGAATTATTAGGAAATAAGAAGAAGCAGGGTGAAAACTTTAAATCATCACAAAACTATACCAAATATGAACAAAAGGACCATACCATAAGGAACAAACAAAGATTTGACCAAAAGGACAAAAACCCTCTAAGATCGGATAAGACACCTTACCAGAAGGAAGGAAAGTGGTGTAAAACTTGTCTAATGAGTAACCACAATACTGCGGACTGCAGAAGGAAGAATCCTCCTCATCATGCTGCATGTCTTACAACAGGGAATCAGGGAAGAAAGGAAATGGCAGTAAGTCAGAAAGACTTCCATCATCCCCCTGTCTGTGAGGAAGTGACCGTGAATGGCACTCTAGTACTGTGTTTATATGACACAGGATTGGACTTTGATTCAGTTGTGTGCTCTTCTCTAGTGAGTCCTGACCAGATAACCACAGAGACAGTGGAAATCAGAGGACCGATCAAGGGAGTAAGAACCATGACACTACCCATAGCTCGAATCAACATAAGATCTCGCTATGTGGAAGGAGAAATCAAAGCAGCAGTGATGGACGACCCTATTTACCCTTTGATTTTGGGGTGTAGGTATGTTTTCCTTGGAGAACCTATAAAACCTGTAGTTATGGCAACAGTCCAGACCAGGGAAAGCTCCAGGAAAATGGAGGAGAATCCTATCAATACTCATCCAAAAGAGATGAAAAAGGCTCAAGCAGCAGACAGCACATTGAAGCCTTGTTTTGGCAAATTGCCTAAAGCCCATAACCCTCCAGAGAAAGGAGACTTGTATATGAAAAATGGCCTACTATACAGAAAAGCTGGAATAGGACCTAAAGGGCATGGACAGCTTGTAGTGCCAAAATCTTACAGGGAGAAGGTTATGACGCTAGGACATGCTATACCCTTCAGTGGACATATGGGAATAGGGGCCACTGGACAAAGGATAGCCTGTCACTACTTTTGGCCAGGAATTACAGAGGACATAAAAAGATATGTAAGATCCTGTCCAGAATGCCAGAGTAGCGCCTAAGCATAGGACTGCACCAGCAACACTGGGAGAAATGCCTATTATGGGAACCCCTTTTGAACGTGTTGCAGTAGATATTGTTGGACCCCTCACTAGGACCAAGAAGAGAAATGCTTACATCTTAACCTTGGTTGATACTTGCTCTATGTGGGGAGAAGCAGTGGCCATGTCAGCTATAGATTCAAAGCACGTGGCAGAGGCCCTGTTGACAATATTTACCCGATTAGGTTTCCCGCATCAGATATTGACTGACAATGGGTCTCAGTTTAAGGGAAAGCTAACACAAGAAGTATTCAGGATATTTCAAGCCAGGCACTATCATTGTAGTCCCTACCATGCCCAAGGGAACGGTCAAGTAGAGCGGTTCAATGGTACGCTAATTTCAATCCTTAGAAAGTTGGCGAGTGAAAAACCTGATACTTGGGATACATACTTACCCGCTGCACTATTTGCATATAGGGAAGTACCCCACAATTCAACTGGATTGGCTCCAGCTACATTGTTGTTTGGAAGACCAATAAAAGGTCCACTGGAAGCATTGCTGCGGACATGGACTGATGAAAAGGCAGAAGAAACAGTGACTTCCTCATACCAGTACGTCAACGAGTTGACATCTCGATTAAAAGCCGGTTGTAAACTGGCCAATGATAACTTAAGACAGGCCAGGAGAAATCATGCTGCCTACTATAACAAAAAAGCAAAGGATAGGGAACTGGAGGTGGGTGAAAAGGTGTTATTACTGTTGCCACGCAGCAATAATAAATTGCAGATTGGATGATAGGGACCCTATGTCATACTGGAAAAACTTTCCAGGACCAATTATAAGATTGACAAGAAAGGAAAGGAGAAGGTATATCATGTCAATCTTCTTAAAAAATACTATGACAAGGAATCATCAGAAGTTGCACATATCATGACCCTAGCCATTGCAACAGAAATGCACGGTGAACCACTTCACTCTATGGAGTATCCACTCACAACTACAGAGGATTATGTTCAAGTAAATATTAGTGAACATTTAACTCCAGAGCAGAAGAGGGTTCAGAAAGTGTTGGAAACCCATGCTGATGTGCTCACAGATAAGCCAGGTCGTACGAATCTGTTAGAGTACGACATGAAGGTTACAGACCCTACCCCAGTATGCATGAGAACATACCCTATACCCTATGCAAAAGCCCAAGCACTAAGGGAGGAAGTTGATTATCTGTTGAAGGAGAAAATTATCTCGAAGTCAGACTCTCCCTATAGCTCAAGTGTGGTGCTATTGAGAAAACCGAGTGGTGAACACAGGCTATGTATTGACTACCGAAAGCTTAATGCGATCACAGAATCTCAGGTTGACCCATTACCTGACACCAACCAGCTGTTCTCTACACTGAGTAAGGCTAGGTATTTATCGAAGGTAGATCTAAGCAAGGGATACTACCAAATACCAGTGAAACCAGAAGTTAGGAAAATGCTGGCATTTAGTACATCAGACGGACACTACGAGTTTAATGTACTACCCTTTGGGCTGAAAAATGCTCCAAGTATCTTTTCAAGAATGATGAGGAAATTGTTGGAACCTCTACAAAATCCCCATATCACTAACTTTATGGATGACATTCTTGTTGCTACCAACACATTTGAAGAGCATATAGTAGCGCTCTCCATGTTGTTTGACAGACTGAGAGCCACTGGATTGACTGCACGTCCAACCAAGTGCTATATCGGTTGTAAGGAGTTGGAATTCCTAGGTCACACTATTTCTACAGGTCATATGTCTCCTGACCCAAAGAATATAGAGAAGTTAAAGAAGGCACCCAGACCTCAAACGAAGAAAGATGTGAGATCATTCGTGTCATTATGTGGGTTCTATCAGAAGTACATACCCCACTTTAACTCTCTGTGTGCACCATTAACTAACTTAACGAAGAAAGGACAGCCTGACAAAATCCAATGAAATGCTGATTGTGAAAAAGCTTACACAGAGCTAAAAGCAAAACTCACCAGCAAACCAATCCTTACGCTACCCGATATCACACAGGAATTTGTATTAAGGACGGACGCTAGCAGTATAGATATTGGTGCAACTCTCTTGCAGAAATCAAAAGCCCAGCCGGAGGAACTTTTACCAGTCGCCTACGCCAGTAGGAAGCTGAATGCAGCTGAGTTGAATTACTCGACCATAGAGAAAGAATGTTTGGCTCTTATTTGGTCCATCGACAAATTTTCACCTTACCTGTATGGGACACACTTCATTGTCCAAAGCGATCATCAGCCTTTAACATTCTTGGCTGCATCTAAAAAGTTAAATTCGAGATTGTTAAGGTGGAGTCTGCTTCTGGCGCCGTATTCCTTTACCGTGAATTACATTCCGGGAAGAGACAATGTAGGAGCGGATTTTTTAAGTCGACACCCTATTACTCTGGAAGGACAGACGCAAAATGATTAACTACAGCAGGTGTTTACACTTCAGCTATGACAGGTCACAGCTAGGAAAGGATGGGGCTATGTCGTGGAACGAGTTGTGTAAACACACTACTTTGTTAAATCCCTATGTCGAGAGCCCAGCCAATCAACGCACAGTTGCTGAGCCGGAATAAATTACAAGAAGTTACGCCAGGAAAAAAAACTTAAGCCCTGTTTTTTTCGGATGTGGGTCGTGGCCATCTTGTTCACGCAAGATGGCGGACGAAAACTGAATAAAATTAGGCTGTACGAGCAAAAGACGAAACTGCAGGAAACCAATCAGCTTGCTCCGCCAGGAACCAACCAAAAGCTTTGCTTAAGCATTCACCTACCTATATAATCGGGCGAGATTTTATGCAAAGGCACGCATCACCGAACACGAAGCCAGAGACGACCGACTGTGTGAGAGGAGCTGTCAACCTTGATTTATAGCTTACCTG
Source organism: Oreohelix idahoensis (assembly GCA_024509875.1). Classification (NCBI taxonomy): domain Eukaryota; kingdom Metazoa; phylum Mollusca; class Gastropoda; order Stylommatophora; family Oreohelicidae; genus Oreohelix; species Oreohelix idahoensis. Next base: position 997,391 of record JAMPIV010004798.1, read on the forward strand.
AGAGCATTGACCTGCAGCCTGCTTCGCTAGTCGAGTCAAAAACTGGCCTGTTTAAATCTTGGAGGGTAAATATAAATTTACTATAAACTGGTAGGAAAATAGGCCTACAGCAGATACACCTGTATATATATATATATATATATATATATATATATATATATATTTATATATATATATATATATATATATATATATATATATATATTATATATATATATATATATATTTAACATATATTGTTTTACTATGAACGTATCAGTTTACTGATTGTATCTTGGGGAAATTAGGTATAATGATTTTATTTCCTAATATGATTGAATAGACGAAGACTAATAGGACTCATACTTCAATCTATTGTCTCCTATAACTTCAGTCTATTATCTCAGACCAACTGCAATATAACCAAAACAGTCCTTGTTAGGACTCAACCTATTGTCTCCTATCACTTCAATCTATTATCTCAGACCAACTGCAATATAACCAAAACAGTCCTTGTTAGGACTCAATCTATTGTCTCCTATAACTCAATCTATTGTCTCCTATAACTTCAGTGTTATCTCAGATAAAACCAACTGAAATATAACCAAAACAGTCCTTGTTAGGACTCAATCTATTGTCTCATCTAACTCCAACCTATTGTCCCATATAACTCCCACCTCATATATCACCAAACAGTCCTCGTCTCATATACTCCTATCATAAGAACATAACAATATTGTTAGGATATATGTTACCAGCTAGTATAGCACTTGTCAGAGAGGGCCTGGTATATTATAGGGGGGAAGAACATTGTTGTATCACACCTAGGTGTACATATTATTGGATGTATTCATGTATTGAATTTATATTATGGGAGGTATTCATGTATTGATGTATTGAATTTATATTATTGAATGTATTCATGCATTGAATTTATATTATTGAATGTATCCATGTATTAGTTTATCAGAAAGAATGTTTTGCAAGTAGACACCTGTCTTGTCTCGCTATTGCTAAATCATACTGAGCCATGTTGTCATTCATCCTACATGCAGACACTGAGACACGCTCATATCATATACAATAGAAATAGGTGGGCTTGAGGACAGAAATTAGCCCCTATTTTTCTTTGTTACAGGTTTTATTCGTGTCATAAAAACTGAGATCGTGGGTCGTCAGTCCAGCTGCCTGGAACTCCGCAGGAGCATAGAGATTGCACAGAATCTACATCTTTAGTCCCCCTCAGTCTTGGGTGGGCTAAAGGAACGATCTTCAGCCGGTTTTGTGTCAACCAAACCAAGAACTTCTAAGAGATGAGTACACATTAGTACCATTTCTGTCAGCATTGTGAGCAAAAATTAGTGTCAGTGACGAGAAAGTGATTTAGCGTAGAAAGAGACAATAATAACAGCATAGCTGATAAATGTTATATACTTAATTAATAGCACAGCTGATACATTTACTATAAGTGATTAACAGCACAGCTGATGTAAATTTGTTTCCTATAATTGGAAGACTTGTAATATATATATATATATAAATATATGTGAATCATATGTAAACTTACAAATCCATTACATTCCATTCTTCAACATTCACCCTTCAGCACAAGAGTAGATAGTGTATATACTAAATAAATAATAAGGAAATTGTATTTGAACGACTTGTCAAATTTTTTAAAATTGTTAAGTGAAATCTGTTTCCTTGTTTTTTTAATATCACAGTTAGTTACACAGCGGAGGTGGCACTTTATGTCGGTCTCCTCTCTACTATTGTTTCGAGATCAGATCATTCACAGCCGTAACTAATTTGTGATACCAGTAGTTCTCTCAGACACTGGGACTTCACCATTTTCTGCAGAAATTCTATTTCTGTAATTATTATTATTATATTATTATTCCTTTGACCGCCGACCGACTAAGCAGTCTTCAGCCATAACACCTTGCGGCGTCATTAGGGCAACAAGAAATCGTCCGTTGTTTCGTCACACCTAGCGGCGTATATTGGTACAGCAGACTTTTAATTGTTGTTTCTGTGATCAATGTGACAAGCAAGCGGTAGATCAGTCCGCTGTGCCCCGAACTTGCCCTCATGTGTACTCTATTCCTGTCGCTATAAAACCATTTCGCCATGTCTCCCAGACGCCCGTCCAGCCAAAATCCTTTCGGGACCGAAGGTCTTCGAAAAAGGGCAGTCTGGCACAGACACAGTTCCCACTCACTGCCTCTACTGCGCTGGGAGGACCCGGCAACCGGGACCACACACAGCTTTAATCCATTCATGCGCGTCACTAATTAGATGACGAGGCATTTGGCTACCTTAAGAGAGTCATAGTTACTCCCGCCGTTTACCCGCGCTTATTTCTGTAATTGTCAGTACTATACTGATCTTAGAGCCAAATAAAACCTCACGCCACAAGTATTGAAACACAGTCTGATGTAGTTCTCACAAGACGCATGTCAACACCTAGGCGTTCTTGTGGTAGCAAGCCTACAGGCATCTGGTATAACAGATAGTTGATTGTGCAGAACAGTTTTTTGTTCTATTTCAAAACAAAAAGTACAAACTCGACAACTATTGACTCCAGACGGAGTTTAAGGGCTTCAGGTTAGTTCTTCTTCTTCTTCTTCTCGTTCGCTGTTGTTTAGAAATGTCTACACAAGAAGTTTCAGGTTAGTTGAAATGCACTAACGTATTTTATTAACTTTTGTGAAATGGTGTCGAATGTCCGATAATGTGCAGATCGCTTTTAAATTTTAGAGAAGCCCTAGCGTGAATATGGAGCAGAAACATTTATAGCTACAGAATTGTGAAAAAAGTGATCTTAATTTTTAGAAGAACTCACTGAATGTTTTGCTTCGTTAAGAGACATTTTTATTCGTGTTGTGAATATCTGTTATGAATAACACTGGTGCCTAGAGAATCTGAAGTTCCAGTAGATAGTCATGCCATCATACAAGAAGCATTAAATAATGCTGAAGAAGCTGGAATTATAGAAGCACAGCCAAACCAAGAAGAAATGTTAGATGAGGGCGCCTTTTAATTTAACGCTAATTACGAAGGTGAAATTTATCGAGACGAGTACATTGTAGTTCATTTTGATCATAGTGAAGAAAGAGAAGAACAACCAGTTGAGATCCCACATTTGGAAGTGTTAAAAGTTATTATCTCTGAGCATATCAATGACACTGATGAAGAGTTCGAACATTTATTAGACATTTGAGGTTTTCAAGAGGGAAATTAAACTAGTAGAGTGTATTCTCGTTATTCTACATATACTAATACTTATTGAGCTGTTGTGAACTATTTTATTGAAGTTTGAATTCTCAAAGTTGAACAGTCATTAAATGTTAACACAATCTGAAGACCTCGTTCCTAGATTCTGTGAAGTTCACGAGTTGAGAGTTCTGAATTGATATAGTGTTATCTAAGAGCGTATTACCAAGAAGAAAGTTGAAGATTGAAACTGAAACCACTACTCACGTTAGATCCAGCACAGATTGTACTAATCTCGTGGGCCAAGTAATTCCTGACAGTAAACCTGGGTTGAACACAAACAAGGAACCTTCCATCTCTGGCGGTTAGCTAGCGTTACCTTGAACCAAAACGGAACTGAAGGAAGACTGAACTTTCTGAAGGGACATTTTATGTGGAGACGTATGATATATAACATAGACTCCTTCACTATCTCAGAAGAGCTTATATAAATACTGACATTAAAATAATCTCATACATTACAAACACCACCCTGCAACAGAATGTTTGGGTCTGAAACCTGACTGGCTGTCAATGAGCAGTTTGTTGTTAAGTGTTGAAATGTGGTGTTGTAAATGTGTTTCTCTAGTGGTTTTGAAAGATATGATAGAAGGGATATTGGTCTGTAACTGTTGGAATCGCTATGTGAGCCAGATTTATAGACAGGATACACTTTGGCAGATTTAAATGCTGTGGGGAAGTAGTTGTGTGCAATACATTGGTTGTACTCATAGGTTAAGGAGTCGCAAATGATGGGTGCAGCGTAACGTAGAATTTTATTGCTGATACCATCAAGCCCAGATGAATTGTTTTTTTTTAAATGCCAAGATATATTTGAGAACTTCATGTACTGTTAGAAAAGGAATATCTCTAAGATCTGTTATGGTATGTTCAGTGTTGCAGAAGGCTGTCAGTTTACTAATATCGCAGTCCATTGGCTTTAGTGTCGACTTGTTATGGTTAATTTCTGTTTTGAAGTGGTTACTAAAATGAGTTGCCGTGAGGGAGCAGCTTTTTGGTAAAGAGTTTGGTGACTTTGTTTTGTGTGTTAGTGTTCTAATGGCTGCCCAGACTTTTTTGCTGTTTGCTTTGTCTTGAATCATCTTTCTGAAATGTAGTTTCTTTTCCTGACGAATGAGGTATTGTACTTTGTTTCTAAGCATCTAATACCTGCTGAAATCTTTGAGCTACAGAAACGTGAGACAGACCACCAACTTTATGAGAAAAATAGATGTGGTTATATGAGAGTGATGAGAGAAACCTGAGATAGACCACCAACTTTATGAGAAAAATAGATGTGGTTATATGAGAGTGATGAGAGAAACGTGAGACAGACCACCAACATTATTGTGCCCGTAATCACAGCAGATAGTATTTGGAAAACTGGTTCTGGTTCTGTTTTATTTTTCTTCTCTCTAGCTGTTATATATTTTCCGTCGGAAATTATTTGAGAAGATCGGAACAGAATGATAGGTGTATTTGTATAAGCAAGAGTTGCGTGTTACATTGACATACCAACTATGAAGCTGGTGTTGTGCCAATGTATATTTGTGCCCAGTAATTTAGGAACTATTCTCCGTTGAAAGAATATAGGAAAGAGTAGAAGAATTTCCGGCGTTATTCTAACGTAGGTAATATATCAAGTTTGTGTTTACTGGATGTTCTCCAGAGATGTTATTTTACTTGAGCCATTTGTACGGGTTCCAGGTTCGGTTTAGATTTTGAATTGGGATTAGCTCGCGTAGTAGTAATGGCAGTACCTATATAGTCTCTTGATCACTGAATTTTAAGTAATTCAAATTAACAATTATATTTGTAGTGAAGTAAAGCCTGTAGAATAAATATCAATGGAACTTTTATTTAGATTCCTAAAGATGTACAACTGTAGTTCAATGCGACGCCAATTTTTGTTGTTGCCATATTTACTCTTGACATCAAATGGCTAATTCAATAGATACATTAAAATCCGTTTTTTTTTCATAAACCAGTTCTTTTCTGTAGCATAAATTCTTCAATATGAAATGTCTCATCAATTTGAGGTCCCTAATTTTGCTGAACAAATGGACATTATACACTTGTCTGCTATGTATCGAAGTCGAATTACTAATCGAGATTTTTACCCACCTGAGGAATAGGTCATACTGACTACCAAATAAGTCCTGTAATCAAAACCTTGAAAATATCTCTGTTGATTACTTGTTAGAGAATAAACGACACCTAAGCTGACAGGCTGGCATAGGGCCAGGGGTCGGGTCAGCCATTATTCTCTTCACTGGAGTCTCTATGAAGTTATAAAAATCTTGGTGAGAACTGCTCTGCTAGAGGTTTGGGCGGTTCATATATCTAAAACTGGTTTCTAAGACTGTTGGGGGACGTTATTGTGATTTGTCAGTCTACTGGATATCCTTTGGGATAATCTGTTTCATTGGCTAAGCCACTAGTTAAGATGGATAGTCCACTAGTTATGTCTATGTCATATTTACGTCACAGTTACTATACAAGTTACTATGATAGCAAATGGTATAACATTTTATTCGAGGGTATATTTAATTCTGTTTAGAGATTTCAGGTTTCGTATTATTTCCTGTAACTGTCTAGAAGGCTTTATTAAAAATGTCAATAAGAGGCTATGTGATAATGACGTCATCAATTTATGTAATAACTTGTGTACTCAAATAATTTAGAGGATAATTGCTAACTATAATGTCGTCATCATTCCGGTTACATTATGAGAGAAATAGATGTGGTTACATGACAGTGATGAGAGAAACGTGAGACAGAGCACCAACATTATGAGAGAAATAGATGTGGTTATACTAGAGCAATGAGAGAAACCTGAGACAGACCACCAACATTATGAGAGAAATAGATGTATTTATATAAAAAAAGTGAACGACGAGTAATAAGATGACTAACTATAATTATAATACTGTATTAAACTGCACCGAAGACACGCAATATTTCTCTATTATGGCGTGAACTAAAGTATTTGGGCTGAATGAAGAAGCTGACAATTGAATGTAATCTATGATGTTCTCAGTGAAAGAAAAAAGTTTACGGTATTTAGTTAAAAATAAACAAAAAGTGATGCGACCTAATAGGACAAAGGGCAAAGAGAATAGCCGACGTTACGACCACAGTCTTCGCTGGGGACAAGCAAAAACAGACGAGGGAGAAAGTAAGAATAAGTTAAATAATTAACAGTTAAAAGCAAAGATCAAATCAAACTCCATAATTCTCGCCGTTTGTACGTCGGTCACATCTAAGGGATGCAACTGTGGTTGAAAGTTAGACATTAATAGTATTGTTTCCCTTATATGTACTCTCCCGAAAATAGCAACACTCAACGAAGAAAAGTCGGTGTAGAACCCAGTTTCATTCCGGAAACGGATTTAACTCATCATTTTGTTAAAAATAACCTTAAAATGTAAGTTTTTGATTGTTTCTTCAATCATCATGTGACGTATTCTTTCCAGAACGTTGTCTCCATTACAGCTGCTCTGAACGCATCACGATTCTGGGCAAGTCGACCTGCATCAGCCAAAGACAAGTTCAGACTCTCTGTGATGTCCTGGGTCCACCGTCGTCTAGGTCGACCCCTTCCCCTTTTTCCAGGGACCATGCCTTCCATCACTGTTTTTTCCAGACTATTATGTCTTTTTATATGACCGAAAAATTTCAGCTTCCTTATTGCGATGGTATTTAGGAGCCAATGTTCCTGTACATTTAGTGAGTGCAGTACTTCTCTGTTGGTCTTTTTTTCTGTCCAGGGTATTCTCAACATCCTTCTGTAGCATTTCATTTCGAATGATGTAATCTTTTTTGCAACTGTTTTATTGAGTGTCCAAGTCTCGCAGCCGTATGTTGCTACTGGGAATATACATGCTCTGATCAGTTGTAACTTTGTTTCTTTGCTTGTGCCTTGCCATAGGTTTTTTTCATCTGTATTAGCTTATGTGAAGCAATTGCAAGTCTTCTTTTAATTTCTACTGCACAGTTGCCAGAGCTGTTAATGATTGATCCTAAGTATTCGAATTCATTGACACTTTCCAGTTCTTCGTTATCAATTTCAATTTCTGGTTTGGTCTTTACTTTGTCTGTTGTCAATACTTTGGTCTTCTTGGTGTTTAGGTATAGATTCTGGGCCTCGCTGTGTTTTTTGGTGGACAGAAGTAATTGTTCAAGTCCTTCTGGGTTGGTCGATAGGAGGACTGTGTCGTCAGCATATCTGATTTCCGGGATCTGGTACCCGCTGATGTTAAATGAGTCAAACTCTGTGTGTTCTTGGTCATCTCTTACGTTTCTCATGATATTCTCGGCATAAATGTTAAACAGGTAAGGGGAAAGGGTACAGCCTTGTCTTACTCCTTTCTGTACTTCAAACCATTCTGATGTTTCCCCCTCTATTCTTACGGCTGCCTGTTGTTCTTGGTACAGCAGTGCGATGAGTTGTATAAGGTGGTTTCTTCAATACAAAATTTTAATTTAAAGTATTGCAGACTTACTATTATGGATCAAAATGATAAGTTGGCTGCAAAACGAGCTGCAGATGCTAAGAGGAAGAGACGATCGCGTCAATCACAACGAGCAAGCGAGACTCTAGAAGAAGCAGCAATACGACGACAACATGAAGCGGCACAAAGACCAGCACAGCGTCAATCACAACGAGCAAATCAGTCTGCAGAAGAGCATGAACATTCTTTGAAACAGATCCACGCACTTTCACAAAAAATGTTGTCATCAAAGAACATTTATACTGAATTTAAAAGTATTTTAAAAATATTTTACAGTATTTGATTTACTTCCGACATTATTGACGGGCTATTGCTAGTATATAAATAATTTTAAAGCCGTAGTGAGACGGGGGCTTCTCGGAACGGATTATTTCATTTACTTGTCAATTTAATTCGTTCAAGTTATTTTTGAAGCTGACTTGTCTTAAAGTGTTAGTACTGATATTATGTACATACACCCCATATTCTCTAAACGGCCTATAATTATTATATCATGGCAATGACTGAACATTGTAGTCTTAAATGCACCCGAGCGGTAGAGTGGTTAGAGGACGTGCTTCTCGAGGCAAAGTGACATGATTCGAAACTAAGGTGTTTCATATTGCTAACTACTCAGATGTAAAAATGAATGTACGAATCTGCTCCTGAGTTAGGCAAGGCAGAAACAGCGAGGAAGGGAAATGTTCACCCCAGCTCATAAAGCTGTGACCTAGTGTATGAGAAGTCTCTAACACCTTGCTCCCTACAGGCAGCCATCTGATATGGAGCTACCGTTACCTCTTTACTTTTAAAACTGAGAAGGTAACCTAGTTCAGATTGTGAGAAGGTAACCTAGTTTTGATTATGAGAAGGTAACCAAATTCAGATTGTGAGAAGGTAACCTAATTCAGACTGTGAAAAGGTGACCTAATTCGGATTAAGAGAAAGTAACCTAATTCAGATTGTGAGAAGGTAACCTAATTCAGATTGTGAGAAGGTAACCTAATTCAGATTTGAGAAGATAACCTAATTCAGATTGTGAGAAGGTAACCTAATTAGGATTTGAGAAGGTAATCTAATTCAGGTTGTGAGAAGGTAACCTAATTCAGATTTGAGAAGGTAACCTCGTTCAGATTGTGAGAAGGTAACCTAATTCAGATTGTGAGAAGGTAACCTAATTCAGAATGTGAGAAGGTAACCTAATTCAGATTGTGAGAAGGTAATCCGATTCAGATTGTGAGAAGGTAACCTAATTCAGATTTGAGAAGGTAACCTAGTTCTGATTGTGAGAAGGTAACCTAATTAAGATTGTGAAAAGGTAACCTAATTCAGATTGTGAGAAGGTAACCTATTTCAGATTGTGAGAAAGTAACCTAATTCAGATTGTGAGAAGGTAACATAATTCAGATTGTGAGAAGGTAACCTAATTCAGATTGTGAGAAGGTAACCTAATTCAGATTGTGAGAAGGTAACCTAATTCAGATTGTGAAAAGGTAACCTAATTCGGATTGTTAGAAGGTAACCTAATTCAGATTGTGAGAAGGTAACCTAATTCAGATTGTGAGAAGGTAACCTAATTCAGATTGTTAGAAGGTAACCTAATTCAGATTGAGAGAAGTCTTGTGACTATTTAAAAGGTTGTCAATGCGTAACACAAGATATAACAAAATCAACTGTTTGATATATCAGAAATATAATGTGTTAGAAAAGATCTAATAAATTACGAAGACTATACTACATCCATAAACATTGATCTACAGACGACCATTAGATATACAGAATGACTGGATCTACAGACGACCATTAGATATACAGAATGACTGGATCTACAGAACATTCCAGACTTATCTCTGTTACTTCTTGTGAGATTGGTTTATTTTTATGAAATACTTTTCTATTTCTTGATTTGCTTTTTATTGCTTAAGCTAATTTTTCAAAGTCTTGTAAAATGATAGAAATTTGCTGTTTCTCTATGTATGTCTTGTTGTATTTAATAAATGTTACACGTAAGAACGATTGCATAGCTTAAACTTGTTTCTTGGCGTGGCATCTACTCGTGACATTATTTTTATGCATCACTGCCTCAGTCTATTTACGTACCAGAGTTAGTAGCTGTTGTGTGACATCTATTTTTAGACGCTGTGTCTCAATAGCTGTTATTTGCAATCTATTTTTAGATACAGTTTCTATTAACTTTCGAGCTTACTACTGTTTAGCGTAGATTTTCGGGGTTTTTTTAAGGTGTGTTATTGTTATGTGTTTATGTTTAAAAGGTAATTTATTGTGTTTCCCGGAACACTGTGTCATGTTTGGCTTCGTTTGGTTTTTTTAAGGGCTATCTTCATTGCACACGGACAACTCCATCAGTGCTCCGATCTCCTCTCTTAGATCACACAAGGAGGATCTCAGCACAGTGCACGAACACCGTTTTACACATCATCGTTTGCCATGTTTTACACAACGCTATGTGTCATGTCTTACACAACACAGTCATGTTTTACACAACTCGTGTTTCATGTTTGACACAACACTGTCATATTTTGTACAATACAGTGTATCATGATTTACATAGCACTGTTTACACAACAACATGCGTCATGTTTTACACAACACCGTGTACCATGCTTTTCACAACACTGTAAAGAATTATCCAGACACGGGAAGACTTGACAGAAAAGTTGAAGCAAGATGTCAAAAAGCCAATGCAGTGACTTACCAACTGTCTTCTCTACTCAAATATCAGTATGAAAACTAAAAGGCAGCTGAAAAATAGTACATTCTTACCAACTCTTTACTATCAGTGTCAAACATGGCACCTGATCAAAACACAGGAGCGGAAAATCATATCCTGCTAGATGAGACTTAAACAAAGCCATTAATGTTACCGGGGGAGACACAATAAAAATGAAAAATTGTTGGAACTAGAACCTGATTAAGTGCACAGGTAAAGGTACAGGATCCCGTTACTCGCCCTTTGAGGCATATTGGGAATATGGTGCTAGGCCCATATTTTCTTGACCATCGGCACACTTAGGTTAACCCGGTCAACATCACGCCGGCCGCCTTAACCTTTCCAGAGTTGCTCTGGTACCCAGTTGGGGCTGGGTCGACCCAGGATCCGTTTGCGGCCTAAAAAAAAATCCCACCTCATCTGGGGATCGAACCATAGACCACTGAGCTAGGAAGCCAGTGCACTAACCACTATGCTACCGCGGCTCCCAGAGAGTACACAGAGAGACTCGTAAATTATTTGGCTAGGATACCCTAAGGAGAATGGACCCCAATAGATTGGCACTTGGAGTCTACAACAGCGGGAGATTGGTTTCTGGGCACGGGGAACACCAAGAGGCGGATGAATATACAACATCACAGAAATACTACAACAACGCCGGCATACAGCAGTCACTGCAACACACAAGGATCAACAGCGCAAGCCTCAGCTTCCGAAACATTAACAAATACAGTAAGTAAGTAATTAAGTACCCAAGTACAAAACCCCAAATACGTAAACAGTATTGCACAAAACTCCACATCTGTAAATATGTTTCTACAAAACCCCAGGCATGTAAACATAATTACCCCAAATATGTAAACATTGTTGTACTAAGCCTCAAATATGTAAATGTGTTTCTACAAAACCTCAGGTATGTAAACATTATTGTACTAAACCCCAAAAATGTAAGCATTATTGTACAAAACCCCAAATATGTAAACATAATTGTAATAAAACCCAAATATGCAAACATTAGGACCTATTGTACAAAACTCCAAATAAGTAAACATCAATGTTCAAAACCCCAAATATGTAAACATCATTGTAAAAAAACCAAAATATGTAAACATCAATGTAAAAAACCCAAAATGACTCGTTTGTAAACTTCATTGTAAAAAAACCTCAAATATGTAAACATCATTGTTCAAAACCTCAAATATGTAATCATCACTATAGAAAACTTTATATATGTAAAATTCGCTGGGGCGACTAGTGCACGCACTGCGAGAGGCAGTTTCCAAGTAAACCGCTCCTCTGACCGTAACGACGGGGTTAGAAGGAACCGCTGAATAATGTGTAGCTTATAGAGCAAAGCAAGACAGCATGAAACAATAGCAAAGTTACTGCATTTACTTCGTTTTTCGCTCCTTAAGATGCATGGGGTAGTCCCTGTGCCTGTTCTGCTTGCAAAAAAACTGTACCACAGCATTAGTATGTTCTAGAAGCAGTGGTTTCGCCAAGAAACATAAGCCTTCAACAAACTTGTGCCAAGTCTTCCTATCGCGTGCCATCAGTCAAGGTCTTTCCTCATCATTTTCATTTCTGTCACCAGTTCTGTTCTCTATGTGTTTTTCTGTGTACCTCTGTGGATTCCATAACAAGGACTACCCGGTAATGCTATCAACAGGTCCGCTCAATGTGTGTCCTATCCATCGCCAGCGTCTTCTTCTCATCTCTTGTTCTACTAGCACTTGTCTGTGTCTTGTCATCAATTTCGCATTGATTACTTTGTCGTACCCTTTTAATCCTTCTATTCTTTCAATCCTTCTTTTCTTTCAATCCTTCTGTAGTAACTGTATATTGGTGCAACTACAACATTAGTTGTCGCTGGGGATGGCCTATGGAATATTATCAAGAAGGTCTCCAGAAATTGGCTCGTTAAAAAAGAAAGAGACCTATTCGAGATAAGGACAATACAAAGAGAAGGCGAATGCTCTCCACTAAATAGTGTTTTCTAATAAATTATGGAAAGTGTTCTATTTCCCTGCGACCTTAGCTTCTGCCCTGAGATCTTGATAAAGAAAGAGCCCTGTCACGGATTGCCTCCCTTCGCTCTGCAGTGATGGTCCAACAATGGTCAAAACCTAGAGTATCTCATGTGGGTCTTCAAAGGTATCTACCTTCGCACAAGATAACTCTTGGCAGAGATACAGATAGACGGATGATGATGCTTCTACCTTGAGGGAGTATTCACAAGATATTTCAGAAGTCAAGAACAAATCTGAAAATGTCTTAGCAATGTTAACTTTTATCTGCCCGGCAACTTTTGTGAAGAGGTATTATAAATTTGAATTTAGCTCGTACAAGCCCCCAATTGAATTAAGAGTGAAATTCTTCTTATTATTTGGCTCTATAAATATAAATATCGATATATTAAAGATGCTGATTCATCCGTGTGCACATCTCTGTAATAACTAAATCAACTATGAATTTGTAAAAAACAACATACAACAAATTTAATGATCAATTACTTTGGATCAAATGTAAATAAATATGAACTGGTGATTACTGTCGTGTGGTGCGTATTGGGGCAACTACGACAGTAGTTTTCGCCAGGAATAGCCTATGAGATATTATGAAGAAGGTCTTCAGAAATTGGCTCGTTAAGAAAAATAGAGATCTACGAGATAAGGACAAGAAGAAGAGAATGCGAATGCTTTCCACTGAGCAGTGTTTTCTGGTAGAATATTCAAAGAGTTCTGTTTCCCCACGACCTTAGCTTCTGCCCTTAGATCCCGTAACAGAAAAAGCCCCCAACCTCCCCTGAGAGTAGAGATTTACCTATTTGTAAATATTTAACACCGACAGCACGAGTGATACATTAACAAACTAGATAATGATCAAACGATTAGTGGGTTTATTAATTAAATTCCTACACAGATAGGGTTAGTAGTGATTAGAACATGATGATGGTACAAGACGATTCACACAAAACACACAGATGAGATATTAGTATTGTAGTTAATTAATTAGAAGAATGAGCTCGTGTAAAGCGAAATAATGATGATGTGATATGATACGTGTTACCAAAATGGTGAGTAATCTGGATGTCCTATGGCGAATTCTGCTAGTCAAATGTCCGTTTTGATAACTTATTTCTGGTTAGACGTCAGACACATTACGTGTAGACTCAGACTTCTGATGGACTAAAGACACACAAAAACGATCGTAAGTTTTCACACTTAATATCACTGGTTGACTTTCATTTATACTACTCTTCACTATTGATCTCTATGAGTCAATTCTAATGACGATAAATATATTGTGCATGGAGAACAACAAAAACAACAACCAAAAAGCTACAGACTTTTATAAACGGGTGCTTGCGTAGAATAGAACGACTGAAATGGTATGACAAAGTCACAAATGTAGAATTGATGACAAGACCCAGACAAGTGCCAGTGGAACAAGAGTTGAGAAGAAGACGCTGGCGATGGATAGGACACACATTGAGGAAACCTGTTGATAGCATTACAAGGCAGTCCTTGTTCTGGAATCCACAGGGAAAGAGAGGCAGAGGTAGACCAAAAAACAAATGGAGAAGAGAACTGGAAACAGAGGTGAAAAGGATGAGGAAAACATGGAAAGAACTTGAGCGGATGGCACAGGACAGGAAGACTTGGCATGTGTTTGTTGAAAGCCTATGCACCTTGGGGAGCTAATGGGTATTGAATTGAATGAGAGTATGCGCGCATGGAAGACTGTGATGATGATTTAACAAGCTAGATGAAGGTGAAGTATGAACTATTAATTACTTCATATCAAACTATCATCTTAGAGGAAAATCTTCTGATTTTATTAATCATTTGTGAAAAGAATTAATTGAAAAACTATTTTTCGCACATTTAGCTTTGAGGTTAAAATGAATAAGAAAAAAGTATTAATAATCTGTATAAGATCTACTAACCTTCTTGTCCCTTCGCAAAATCCTTTAAGAATACAATACACCACAGATATGAAATATTTTATCCACACTGAATTAACTGCAGGCTATGCTTTAGGGATTTTTCTCTACACCACAATGTTGAAAAAACTGGACTCCTCTCTCTAACGAACTGCGCTGTACACATATTCCTAAGACTCCCATATGTTCCTAAATCTTGCCTGTGACGTGAAACTCCGCCCATACAACCAATAGCTAAGAGTCCATATGGTCTCTCGTACCTAGAATCTCTCTTGTCCCCTGTCAGTTTAAAAGTGGGTGGGCCACTCGCTACCAACTTTCAATGCCGTGCTTTATGACAAACAGATGCAAAGAACGAACGAACGAACAAACGAACTTTATTTTCAAAGGGTTAAGAATTGGGCACGCAGGCCCGTCTGACATTCTGCCCTTCCTCTCTCTCTCATCATGTATACTAATATCCTTTCATCCTCACATTTACTTTAAGCATTATTAAGGCATTTATCATTATAAAAGTAATATTACATTTGCAATAATTATCATAATTAAAGTGTTTTTAAAATAAAATTAAAATAATAAAAAAAACCCAAAAAAATTTAATAATAATAATAAATTTGAAAAAAAAAAAAAACACAACCAAAAAACAATAACAACAAGACATAAGAGTCGAATTCTTCGTACTGTAAATTAGTGATTTGAGACATATTCAGAGGTATGTTATGAGAACTTGTAAAATGTTCATACGATTTTCAACTGAATGACTCAGGGACATTTTTTTTTTTTTTTTTTTTTTAGGTTCATCAAGATGAGGTGGGTAGACAGTTACTTTCCTCGCTGTCTTTGCGTCCCAAACTAAAGACCAGAATCAGACAAGATCGATAGTTAGATAGACATATATGAAAGCAATTAATTTGCCAAGAGTTGAAAATCGGACACAGTTCCCTCTTGCATTCTTCCATCCTCTTGCTCATCTTTTATTACTGTTACTCAAACATTCTCCAGCGTACTGAAAGTATTAAATTAAGGGCAGTGCAACATTACAAGGAAGTATAACAGCATACATTAACAGTACCTGATCATAAAATTAAGAATATAAATTATTAAGAATATAATATTAAGAATAAGTATATTGTAATGAAAACTAGATCATCAGAGCCTCCATACAGTATATTAGATAAAAGTACAACACAGTCAGTTAGGGTGGCATATAATCAGCACTCATAACGTATTTGAACAATATACGATTGTATGAGTAAGGACTGTGCGTGTTTTTCAGGTCATTGGGAAGATTGTTCCAAAGATGAGCAGCTGAGTAAGCCAAACTAGTTTTAAATAGGTCAAGCCTGGGCTTGGGTACTTGCAATTTGTTTAAGCGCTGACTACGTCTGTCATTGTATTTTAAAAGCGGCCAAAGATACTTTGGAGCATTCTGTGACAGGATTTTGTGAATAAATTTCCCTTTGTTAAAGAGGAAGCTCTTCCTGAGGGGTAATATTTGAAGATAATTATATAAATCTATACAATGTGATTGGTGTTTATCAGCAACAAGGCGCATTGCGCGTTTTTGAAGTGAGTAGAGCCTTTTTGTGTTGGAGACAGAACAACCATCCCAGATTGTGGAACAGTAGTCTAGATGCGTTTGTATATGAGATATGTAGAACATTTTCCTTGCCTCTTCATCCAGGAAATGTTTAATTTTGGCTAATTGGTAAACTTTTTGTGCTGTTAGCTTTGTGAGTGCATGTACATGTGAGTTCCAACTTAGGTGTTGGTCAACAGTGATACCTAGAGTTCTGTGTTCATTTACGTTTTCAATTAGTGATGTTCCAATGAAGAGCTGAAGTGTTGTTTTCTGCAAGTTTTGTAGTTTTTGTCTGGTTGATATTAACATACATTTTGTTTTACTAATATTTATTTGCATGCGATTCTCGTTGCTCCACGTAATAAGATTATGTGTATCGTTTTGTAAAGATTGTTCTAGTGTGGTGCAACATTTATCACTAGTATAGACAGTACAGTCATCGGCAAAAAGGTCACATGATGAGTGTTTGAAGTATAGAGGAAGATCATTAATGTATACGGTAAATAGAAGAGGGCCGAGAATAGAGCCCTGAGGAACACCTGTATGGACAACGGTTGGGTTCGACAAGGAATTATTATAAGAGACTATTTGTTGTCTGTCTGACAGGAACGATTTAATTAACTTTACCAGCTTAATATTTACTTTCATTGTTTCTAATTTTCTGATTAAAATAAAGTGATCTATCATATCAAATGCTTTTTTGAAGTCTGCAAATATTGCTCCACATATATTATCGTTATTGATGTTTAGGTGCCAATTGTCTATCATCTTTGTTAAGGCTGTGTGGCATGAATGCTTTGGTCTAAACCCCGACTGACTGTCGATTAGCAGGTCGTTATCTACTAGGTGTTGTAGTGTTGTTTTGTGGATGTGTTTTTCCAGTGGTTTGGACAGCGACGATATAAGAGAAATGGGCCTATAGTTACTAAGATTACTACTATCAGATGAACCTGGTTTGAGAAGTGGGTATACTTTAGCGCTTTTAAAAGCGGATGGAAAGTAACTCCTTGCGATACATTGATTATATATGTATGTCAGTGAATCACTAATAGCAGGTGCGGCAAAACGCAGTATTCGATTACTGATTCCATCAAGTCCCGATGAGTTATTATCTTTAAGGCCAGTAATATAGTTGTAAACTTCGTTAACTGTTATAAAAGGGATGTCGGGTGGAATTGTGTTAGTACATTTGTTCTCGCAGAACGTTGATAATTTGCTTAAGTCACAAAGGGGAGACGGAATGGTGGATTTTATATTGTTGATGTCTGCCTGAAAATGATTGCTGAAGTCAGTACAAGTAAGTGGCTTATTGGGAGTATGTGGGTCTGGAAAATTTCGTTTGTTCACTAAAGTGTTGATTGCCTTCCATATCTCTTTACTGTTTGTTTAGAAACACCCGACTTCCAACTGTCACAAAGCCCTCCGTCAACTTCTGTTTGTCTATCGCCACGCGTGTCAGCTTTGTTCTATGTTGCTGGCGGCGCCCTTTGTTCCCTCGGTCAATTGTCGCTTGCATGGTAACAAGTCCCTTTGTCGTGCCGGGCTTATTGTATTCCATCTGGAAGCAAAGGTTGTTGTTCCGCGTCGAGGGCCTTTGATATCACACTCCCGGAGTCATTGTTGCCGGGTCTATTGTATTGTGCGAGACGGTGACCGTGTTGTGTTTAAACAACGGCTTAGACTAATCTTTTGTGTCAGCCGCGCTCTCCTCGTGTAACCAGATGTGTTTAACAAGGTGGGGAACTGAATCAAAAGAATTTCTTTACCACCGATGAAAGAACAAATGTGGTTCTTTAGATACCAGATGCGAGTAATCAAGATTACAGTCTACAGATAATAGCAAAACGTGGGATGAAAGAGCACGATGTGGGAGAAAATAAAATAAGAAAGATGTAGGAAAAGATATGGCGATAAAGCTTTGTTACTCATTTATCACAATAACTAAAAAAATGTTTCGTCATTGAAACTGATATCGGCTTTAGGAAGCTTAGTTGTGGAATATAGATCAATAAGTTGTATTGGCCTGCTAAAAATGCCACTTAGCTTCCAAACTGCTGGAGTGTTACTGTTGCAGTTTCCGCCAATTCGTCTCTGTGGCGAGGGCACGTCTCCTGGTCAAGGCAGGCATCTTCACAACCCGTGTAATGTAGGTTTCATTTGTCGATAGCAAGCTTTGAAGAACAGCAGTACAGCTGGTGTCGCAGAATCGTACCTCAAATGGTCTCGTAAACTCCAACCACACATTTTAGAGGGAATAAAAGAACAAATTCCGTTGCTAAGTCTTTGTTTTCTTGATATTAATCAGGCGCCTTTTCTGCCGTCCGTCAACCGATTGTTTTCTCTGAATTTTTACTCTCCCTGCGCGTATATCATATAACTCAGGGGATATAATGAAAATCACCATTATTTTAGTTAATTTACTGGAAAAATTTCGACTGGACAGCGGCAAGTGGCTTGTACCAGGTTGGACAAGTTTAAATATACATACACTTATTACAAATGATAGTAAATATATACATGTGATATCATCATCATCCACTCCCTTCTCCACTTGGAATCTGGGGTTACCTCTGCTTTTGGCTCCCTGAGAGAACTAGCACGAATCAATCGCCAGCGCTTTACTGTGGTGGTTCATGAATACATCATTTTCCCATGCTGAGGATGCCAGCCTCGTAAGGACCTGTATAATCATCAGCAAGTTCAAACATGTTAAATTCAAAGTATACACAATTTTTACAACTCACCCCAATAACTGGGACATAGACATCTTGCTCAGTTGAATAGTTTTATCAACTTGATAACAATGCCTCGAACACGCGTCTGGGGTATTTTTTCTAGTATAGAATTCCTCTGTAACTTTGTGAGTAGGTTCTGAAGGAGTCCAGTTTCCGTATTAAAAAGTGGAGTTTCCTTATTGTATTATTCAAAAGTGCTGCTATACTTGTTTTCCGTTTCCATAAGTTCAGAATCCAAACTTCTACTCTTTCATGGCTTCAGTCCAAGCTGTTGGCGATTCTGGAACGCAGTGTTATATGTCTAAAATGTTCTACGTTATATTGCATTTTTCCTTCCCACACTCACACCTGGCGTTTCCGACAAAACTTCCAATCGACGTGAATGTTTATTAGCCTCTAAACTGCTTAGCTCATAGCAGTCGAAAGGGCATGTTATTATAACTTTCCTCATGAACTTTTCTGCATTGTGGCTGGCTGATTATATTGAATGTGAGGTGGATAGATGGAAGAAAATGAAAGTATGAATAAGTACCAGAACTGTCCAAGATAATCTCACTGAAATTTGGCTCGAGGAAAATCTGCGGAAAATGTAAGTATAAGTTCCGCAGGAAGAAAATAGAGTGAGAATCACTGGCAGATCTATTTATAGGGATACTGGAAATTAACTGTCTCTTAGCAGGTTGAGAATCCTCTGAGTAGACTAAGAGCTAGTAGGTATCCAGGCCACTTTTCCCTAAGGTACTGAATTATTAGAAAGAGCCCCCATTAATTAAATACAAATATGACATAATCTTACAGTATTAGACATCACTGTAACACCAAAGAAAAGTCAATAACTAATCTTGATGTTAGAAAATTACAATGAAATTTGTACTGATGAAAATAAAAAATCTGTCATATATATAGAATGTATCAATCAAATATGTATAGAATTTAAGAGAATAAAAAAAAATGACAAAAATGCAATAGAGTCGATAAAGTTACTGACAATTTGTCTCAGGACTTATAGAATTTGACTTGAGTTTAGTAGCCAAAACTATTTATATCTCATCCTTAATGACATTGGTGAAGTTGTGTTTAGTTAAGTGGTTTACAAAACTGTTGATAATTCATCATTAAGGACATTCCCGACGTTCGATTGAATATAGTGGTTGGTTCTTGTTGGTGTAACTTATCATGATTCCTGACTGCTATGCTGGTCACTCGACTTTGTGTGTTACGTGCAGATCTATCTCAGGGGTTGGAAGTTCTCTTAATCTGATCCAGGTTTCGACGTCATCGATGAAGACGGAAGCTCATGGTGTAGACTACCCTAAAGAACTGTTGAAGATACAACACGACTTCGGTAATCCTCCATTTGGGAGAGATTAATTATCAAGTCTTTGTGTCGCCCGTCCCTCAGAATTCACAGTACAGACAAACATTTGTCTTTTGTACTGCTGCCCTACAGTTTATGCATGTGAAACAAATACCATGTAAGCATACTACACATCATAAGGGTATTTACCGGTTTGCTTAAGTCAAAAAATCAGATATATCCTAAAGGACAGTCTTCTACATGTACAAATAAGCCACCATCACTAATAGTCCTTCATAGCACATGGTGTCTGCTTAATCTCTACCATGTTCACTAAAGTATTGCAATAAATCAAATCTCTTGAAAGAATTGAAATGTACAATCTTACAAAGCCATTCATACTTCTGCATTAATATGATTATTATTATTATTATTATTATCATTATCATTAACATGCACCAGCTGGATTTGAGCCTCTAGCCCAATACACTTTGGAATTGAATTACTCCTTAAAAAAATTAGAGCATTAAAATAGTGTCTCCGTACACCCAAAAGTTAGCAAATATGCTCTACACTGAAATATGCTTTAAATTCCATTCAATGGCAAAACCACAGGGGAGATAATTCATCCATAAGATTATAGTCAACAATGACATCCAGGGGAGATAATTCATCAAAATAGAAACTAGTCTGGTATGACACTCAAGGCAGATATGTATCTATCAAATGCACACAAAATTCAGTCCTACCAGTTGGTTATACTCATGAAAAATAACAATCTATAATGATATTAAATACATGTAAAAGAATGTAATCAATTTAAATATATATATATATTTATATATATATATATATATATTTATATATATATATATATATATATATATATATATATATATATATATATATATATATATATATATATCACTCACCCACTCGGCTGTACTTTTGCAAAAAAGCGAAGCTTTGTCAATAGGAAGACTTACGCCTAAGCACAGGCTGCTTATCATTCGAGTTGGGTTCTTTCGTGACCAAAGTTTTTGATGGCAGTGCCGGAAAATGGTTAGTAAAAATCTTAAATACTGAGAAGCAGTGAAATCCCATTTTACTAGAAACAGATTTATGGGACCACACACCAATTTTCCATCTTAGTTTAATTAACTCGTGGGCACTGTTGACATTTGAACACTGTCCCAAGGATATACATTACTTTACCGGGGAGTGTGAAAAACTCATTACATTCGCTACTACCACAAAGAAAGTCCCCGATCCTATTACAGTCCATTAATGATTGCGAGATACCGAAGACCTGTTCTGGGCAACCGATTTGCACAGGTGCATGAAATTGATACTATCATCCAATTATGAAGAAAGGGAAAGACCGCTTAGTGCGAAGTCCCTATGTGACCGGATGGACCGGGTAAGGTAAGAAAGGGAATATAATGCCTACACCTTTAAGGAAATAAAATTAAGGAATTGAGAAGAAGAGAAAAATAAATCGCCTCGTCACATGCATGACTCATGCGTTTGTAAAATTCAAACAGTCACTCTCCATACATACAATTGGTATTTACGTCAATTCTCGGTAATGATTACCACTGCACCTTCTTACATTTATCTTGCTTATAACAAGCGTGTCCGGGAGTTTATTATAGCATTTCCGACGTCTCAGGTGTGTCTGTAATTTGCCGCCAGATCGATAATTAACCGGCATCCTTATGCAAACAAACACTGGGCGTCATTACTCGAAAATGACTTGTCGCCAATCTGGGTTTACCTGTAACTCATCTCCGCTGGGATAGACTGGCAGACATGACACGTATGAATGGAAGAAGTGTAAACATTGACACGAAAATGTCAAATAATGTCGGAGGTAGGACAATAGAACGTGCCAACAATCGAATGGCGCAAATAATTAGTACGTATAATAAAGGTAGATCAATACTGCCGGAGAGGAAAAGAGAGCGAACAAAATTATGTGACAGGCCCCCAACCTCATCTAAATGAGGGATCTTACCTATAAATATATACTTAACACACACAGCACGAGTGATACATTAACGAACTAGGTAATGATCAACGCGGCTGTATAGTTTATTTGTTAAATATATACACCTATAGGGTTAGTAGAAAATGAAAAATGATGATGGTCAAAGACAAGACTCACACACACACACACGCACGCACGCACGCACGCACGCACGCACGCACGCAAGCACGCACACACACACACACACACACACACACACACACACACACACACAAAGGAGATGTAAATAATGTAGTTAGTTAAATGTGAGAGTGAACTTATGTGAAGAGTGAAATGATGATATTGAGTGTTATCACACTGATGTTCAATCGACACTGTCTATGTGTCTCTCAATTTTCCACCAGTGTATGATTATACACAGGTATACACAGACTGTACAATGTAGGTGTATGGTATGTCGGGTGGATTATCTCCAAGACGAGGACATACTGATGAAAACATTTGAAGTACTGAGAACGTGGACGATATTCAGTCCTTCAATGGTTAAAATCGCTCTAGCGTTGACAAACCCTTTACCGTTGTCTCATGAAAATGTATGATGTCTGATATTGAAAAGGCACTGATTAGACTGGAAATCTTCACGAAATGATCTTCTGGTAACCAGTGAGTTTCGTGCAATGAAGTTGGTCTGAATGGATTTACGTCATGCAATATACGATGAAAGTAGATAACTTCACTTCATGTACTGACGTAGTGAGTAGCTGAACGTGGTAATTTGAGCTTGATATCTTGGCTAATCAATTTGCCACTAACTGATCTTGGTAGGTGATAAGATCTTTCTTTGGAAGACAGACGTCATCATCATCAGTTGATAAACTCTTAATACAAGACCCTTGCCCTGAACAAGAGACATGCTGAGAAATCTGAAGCTCGCTCGAACATCACCAGAGTTAAATACTGTGTTGTTGTGTATCTCGTGGTTCGAGTATGGAATGTCAACTTGACCTACGCAGTGGTGTGTAGACATAGATTGAGTGTGTAATATGCGAATGATAGGAAGAGTTCGTGGTGTTGACAAATGTTCTTTTCTCACACTCATGTATGGCTGGAAGTCATCGACACCAACGACTGTGTACCTTTACTACAGTTTAATTGGACGTACACACTCGACAGCACAGATAGTGACAAATCACAGGTTGGCATAATACATCATGGTACAGTGGATAAATGGTCTTGCAATGTTACATGGGCACTCATGTAGAATAATAGTATAATGGACTGTCAATAGCCAAGCACTCAGTATTGCCCATATATATATCATCTGAGTTTACTGACAAAGCACGTCAGATTATAAACAATATCCAAGATGACTTCTAGACCTAATCTCGTCTAGTGAAGATTCCTTAACATAATGTCCAGCACAGATTTTTCCATATAATCAAATTGAACCGCTAGCAATGGGTTCTCATGTGTAGCAGTGATCTCTGGACTAATCAAGCGATAATACGGGCATCCCTTTTCTCTTCTTGAAAGTCACTAAATGTTTTTACAAGATGGCTTCTCTCGTGAGCTGTCACTCACGTTTGGATACAGATAATGAATCTGTCTTAAAGTTAGTCATTCATTAAATGTTTCATTGCTCTGTAGATTCTATCATGATACAATTGACTGCATTCTACAGGATATAGTGCTGCTAGGAATCAGAGTCGTTTTCCATCTAGTTAAATGCATCCTCTCAGATGTACAAGTCATACCTATCGAAAAACGGTGGCTTCGTACGAGAGTTCAAAAGAGTATCTTTTATTACCTGCGTATCAGAAATATGATTCTGCCATTCCTTGGCAATAAGAATAAACACTGGGGTAAAGCATACACGATAGGTCTAGACGACTATCACTTTCCCCATAAATATAGAGATCACTTTTTCCCGGCGACAAGCCGACATAGCAAAACACAGCCCCCATGATCAGGGCGAAGCCAAAACACACCTCTCTAGAGACACATCCGCCGAACAGCCTTTGACCTCTCTAGAGACAAAAGAACATATAGTTCGACTTAGATATGTAAAGATATACAGATATAAGACAGACTCGTCCTACTCAGCCAAACAATACACATAAATTCAGGCCATAGATATTCTGAAGCAAGAACAATCTATTACTACCCAAACAAAGAATAAATCGCAGTAAAACTGGATTCATCCGCGGAGTTCGATCGAAAGAGACGACACAACTTTCAAGGGAAGTAACTCAATAATGACTTTCCCTTAAGCACTAAAAAATATCTATTTTGTTTACAAAATATTTGCGAACATAACAAGTATACCAATGTATAATATTGTAAGATATCAAAGACTGCACGTAACAGTCTTACCACACCTCCCGGGAAAAAAAAAATGGAACATTTTTTTTTTTTTGAAATACATCTAGGAGCAACGTACAATAGGCTCACAACGCATGAATAATGCGTAGATGAAAATATCAGGAATAAATATAACGCCTAATATGAGGCTAAGTCGACATATGGAGCGACTGGTGAGAATGTGTCTCATAAACTGAGAGAAATTATTTCTCTACAAGTATATTTTTCCAGGAAGGTGTCATCAAAGTATAATACAATTCTGGCAATTACACGATGCCTAAAAAATTCATACCATAGTTTCGTATTAGATATCTTACATTTATGATTTATGAAGAAAAATCATCAAAGCACAGCGGTGAATAAACATCAATGAACCGCTATGTAGTGATACAATCATTATATTATTAAATTACAAATTTGTATCTATTATGATATAGAAAAGGAACTACTATAGAACTAGACATATCAAGAATTCTAAGCCCTAATAGTTATGTGGAATCATGTGGGCATCTTGACAGAATGTCTGCCATCACATTATCTGATCCACGAATAGCTCGCACAGAGAAATGAAAAGGTTGAAGAGCAATTGCATATCGAGTAGACCTCGAGCTCTTCAAATTCTTACTCTGTATAGCAGTAAGAGCTTTTTGGTCGGTTTCTACTATGAAATGTGCGCCTAGAAGGAATCTCTGTAGTTTGAGGATCGACCAAACCATAGCTAATAGCTCACGGTCTAAGACCGAATAATTCCTTTCTGCCGCATTAAGTTTTCTGGAAATATACATTACAGGATGCAGAGTTCCAGAGTACTCTTGCATTAGTGCCGCTCCAATCCCAGTGGATGAAGCGTCACTACGAAGAACGAATGTCTTATCTTTAGTAGGTAGCACTAAAATAGGTGGTGTTGAAAACAATGTTTTAATCTTATCCAGAGAGCATTGGCATTCCTGAGACCAGTGGACCATATTAGGCGAACCTTTCTTTAGAAGTGTCGAAAGAGGTGCCATGATAGAGGATAGATTCTGAATGAATCTGCCATAAAATTGAATAAGACCTAACAGACTTCTCACCTGTTTTTTAGTCTTAGGGATCGAGATGTTAAGTATCTTACTAGTATTATGGTCCTCTGTCTTTAGGAAACCATGACCAACTCGGTGGCCTAGGAAAGAAATTTCGCTAAAACCAATATAGGCTTTAGAGGGTTTCGCTGTCAGGTTGTGCTCGCGCAAAGTAGACAGCAATTCATCTAACCCTGAATAGTGATCTTCCCAAGTATCGCTGAAAAGACAGATGTCGTCTAGATATGCAATGACATCTGACCGATAAGATAGGATTCGGCGCATCATGCGCACGAATGTAGCTGGTGCGTTCATAAGACCGAAAGGCATAAAATTCCATTGGAACAAACCTCTAGGTGTTGAAAAAGCCGTGAGAGGTTTGGCGCGTTCAGATAAAGGAACTTGCCAATATCCTTTAGACAAATCAAGTTTAGTGAAAAAATGAGATTTGGAGAGTCGAGTAAGTAGCTCTTCCAGTAAAGGCATAGGTTCGGCATCGAACTTCGTTACTTGATTCAATTTTCGATAGTCAACGCAAAGACGTATGTTATTGTCTTTTTTACGAACAATAACCATCGGCGAAGAATATGCAGAGGTGGATGGTTCGATTATTTTCAAATCTATCATCTCATCCAACTCTTTCTCAACCTGTGCTTGGAAATGTATAGGTATAGGATAAGGTCTAACCCTAATAGGAGTATGGTCAGTTAGAACAATGTCATGTTCAATGACATGCGTTTGTCCAGGGATGTCAGTGAGTACATCCTGAAATGTTTGCAACATAGTTGAAACTTGTCGCTGTTCTCCTAGAGACAAATCAGGAGAGACAGTAACGTTCTTCCATGATTCACTAGAATGAGTGGGATCATTGGAAGAGGAAGATTTACATCTGAAAAACTTGTTTCCTCATCCTGTATCACGGACAGTGATGAGTAATGACCATGTTGTACTGGAGAATTGTCCGTTGCTTGGAAAATGGGTTGCAAATAATCCGGACGTTCATGGAATTCAGTAAGCATATTGATGTGGAAGGTTTTATGCTTCCCATCAATATCGACAATATAGTCGACATCGGAAATTTTCGATATTATATCGTACGGACCTTTCCAAGAAATAAGTAATCTGTTTTCCCTACAAGGTAGTAATACAAATGCTTTGTCACCAGGACAAAGTTGTCGTAAGCATCTCTTCTTATTGGCAAATTGCCTTGCCTTCTGTTTCGCAAATTCAGAAGAAGAAGTTGCTAATTTGCATGCTTCGATAATCTTTTGTCTCAACGCGATGACATATTCGTAGGATGACTTTGTGTCATCGTCAATATTGTCAGCTGTTATGAGATCATGAAGCAGCGACATAGGGCCACGCGGACGCGCGCCAAAGACGAGTTCAAAGGGAGAAAATCCTGTATGTTCATTGGGTACCTCTCTGTAAGCGAAGAGGGCCGCAGGTAAAACTCTGTCCCAGTCTTGAGGATGATCCTCAGTTATCTTCCCTAGTAAGTTTTTAAGTGTTCTATTAAGGCGTTCGACCATACCATTAGACATTGGATGGTAGATACTACTTAAAGATCTATCTATCTGCAGAGTAGACATTACTTGAGACATGGTATCTGATATTAGTTGGGTGCCATGGTCTGACAATATCTCTCCGGGGAACCCCAGACGAGAAAATATAAGCCAAAGAGCATCTGCAATATCAGCAGTAGTAATGCTCTTCAGAGGAATAGCCTCTGGCCAACGTGTGCACATATCAACACACGTCAAGATAAACTGATGTCCTCTGGCAGACTTGATCTTAAATGGACCAATAATGTCTATGGCCATTTTTTGAAACGGCCGAATAGGAATGTCCGCCGCCTGAATGGGTGCAGCATGCCGTGGACCTTTGGATTTAACTTCCTGACATACTTTACAAGATCGACAATAAATCCGTATGTCCTTGTTTACCAATGGCCAAAAGAAAGCCGCAAGGACTCTTGACTTAGTACGGGAAAAACCCATGTGTCCAGCACACTGAGAATCGTGAGCGTGCTGCAAAATTTTAACTCTCAAATTCTTGGGAACCAGGATTTGAGAATGACTTGACGTAATGGAGTCTTGAACCATACGTACAAGTACGCCATTCTTCTTTGTAATCCACGATTTACGATTTGTGTCTTTATTCGGATCACCTTTAGTTGCAAGAATGAAGAATTTCTTCAGAGTGGGATCATCTTCTTGCTGTTTTATAAACGAGTCACGAGAAATTACCAAGGGATCACCTTGGTTATGCACTTCATTATCTTCAGTAGATGAAGTTTGAGGCATATTAAGAGCCTGCGCTCTAGTGACTACAGCGTTAGCAATCTGCATGTTTTGCCTTTCCCACGCGGAAATTTGTTGCGGAGTGCATTCTTTGACTCCATGAATGCGACCGATGATGAGGTCAGCGATCGGATTCGGAAGAAGACATGCGTGTACATCTCCTGTAAAGAAAGGAGTAGCAATCCTAATGATAGCAGTAGAGTATTTCTCTAATGTGCCGCCAAATGTTACACATTTGACTACTTGTCCAGTGGCACGGGAAGGATCTACGAGTGACTGCCTAACACCAATTGTGGTGCATCCAGAATCAAATAGCACAGAGACTGGATTGTTATTTACTAAACCCTTATGTAAGACAAGAGAACCTCTTCCATCATGCGCGACTGATGCGGAAGAGCAGGAAGAGGATGGCCACAGCTTAAAGTAGACACTGTGGTTGGCTCAAATAATGTTTTGCATTGGGGGCACTGAGATGCTCTCCCAAAATCAAAAGCGGCACATGCCATATTACTAGCATCATTATTATCTTTACTCTGTTTATAGGCTTCATGGGACTCTTGTTGTGCAGAGTTTGCCTGAAAATGTGGTTTATGTCTTTTGTTTTGAGATCTACCTCGGTTATTATCACCTCTGTAGTTATTGTTACCTCTATTGTAACCCCTATTTGGGTTTGAGTCATAGTTCCCTTGGTTACCATTATCATATTCATTATAATGAGTATCTCTGTAATTATGATCTTGTTGACTCCAAGACGGATAACCCGGATAGTTTCTATAATTACTTCCTCTACGGAAATTCCTATAATTATGACCACCCCTGTGTCGAGAGCTATCAGCTCGTCTCCAGTTCTTTGAAGAAGAACCCTGAAATGATTGGTTACCTTGGTTTTGATAACTATTATGGTTACCTTTTTTATCAAATCTGTTTTGAGGTCCCTGAAATCTGTGTGAATGATTGGGATTGTATGGTGTTGCTGAAGCAACTGGCATACTCTCCTTAATCTTAGTGTTGCCAAAAGTCACGTCGGGGTGTGCAGTGACATATTGGGAACAATATTCTTCCATTTCTTTTAGAGATTTGGGTTTACGCTCATGTATAAATTCCAGGAATGGTTTGTTAACACATGACATAATCTTATCTCTGAGCAACAAATCCATAAGTCCTTCATACGTTTTTTCTGTTTTGGAAAGCTCAATCCAACGATCAACTGTGAGACGTGCCTTTGCAGTGAATTCTGAGAATTCTACACCTGTCTCAGGCACCATCGTCTTAAATAAAAGGCGATAGCCTTCCTCACTTAGCTGGTATTTCTTTATCAAAGCCGCCCTAATGACATCATAATTATCCTTATCTGCTTCTCCTACAAGGCATAATCTAGTCAAAGATTCACCTTTCAAGTTTTCTGCTAATTGATTAGCGTATTGTGATTTATCCACATTATGTGTACGACAAGAACGTTCAAATCTATCCAGCCAGAATGTAATATCGTCACTGGACTGATTGAACGGTGGAACCTTAACCTTGTAAGTAGAAGGTTTACCATTACCACTAGATGCCTGATTAACATTACTCATACTTGTCAATCTCAATTTCTCTAACTCAAATTCATGTTCTCTTATTGCTTTTTTTTCTTCAGCTTCTCTGTCTAATCTTTTTTGTTCAGCATCCCTGTCTAATCTTTTTTGTTCAGCTTCCCTGTCTAATCTTTTTTGTTCAGCTTCCCTGTCTAATCTTTTTTGTTCAGCATCACTGTCTAATCTTTTTTGTTCAGCTTCCCTGTCTAATCTTTTTTGTTCAGCAGCGGCTTCTCTTTCTAATTTTTTTTGTTCAGCTTCAAATCTCCTTTGCTCCACCTGCATCTGCAATTTCTTTTGTTCAGCAGCAGCCTCAGCTTCTCTTTCTAATCTTTTCTCTTCAGCCATAGCTTTTCTCTCTTCTGCAGCAGCTTTTCTCTCTTCTGCAGCTAATGCTTTGTCATATTGAGCAACTGCCCATTCTTCTAATTGTTGACCAGTTTTATCAAGGGATTTCCCTTGTGTAATGAAGTATTCTAATGTAGACATGATGTCTAACAATAATACTAATCACTTGAAACAATAATAATACCACAAGTTCTTAATGACTTGATTAATCATATACTATCCCAATATCTGTGGGTCACAAGCCTTAATAAGGTCTTGTATAACAGTAATAATAATCAAGTACTGGTTTATACCATAATCCAAGTGCAGTGCACAGGCAATAGTGTCTTATGAAATATACCTATATAAAACATATGTCAACCAACAGAATACATAAAGTACAAATAGGACTGACAATACGAAAACGTTTGCAGAAATCAAATAAATCAAATAGGGAAATCAATGAAAATAATCACTGAATCTGCAAGGGATAACAACACAAATGACGTCACAGTATATGAATATAAATTGTGAATAGAACTGAAAGATAGAAAAGGGTAGACCAACAAATTACAAACAAATCCAAACAAAACTAAAGAACAAAGAAATATTACAAAAATAACAATAATTACAGTCTTCACAGCTAACACAAATAGCAACTAGTTGTTGCAAGCAAATTTCCAATTAAGGAAATTGCACCTAAAGAAAACGCCCACAACGGACCCTCTATGACGTGGGATATTCTGTTGTGAGGACTCCGCCCAACCTTAAACACAACCCGCTGACATATAAACTAACATACTGTACAAATAAATAACATGTAAACATAAATATATAAATTATGTGTATGATAGTATGTGTTGCGAAATAGGCTCAGTTTTACAGTAATGGCAAAGTTATTCTTATGAAAATAAACAAACTGCCACTTTATTCAATTAAACATTCTGGCCTTAAATATTAAAGTTCATATATAGAAAACAAGAAGATCCATCGATGAAAATAGGACTTCTTAGTTCAATAATACTGTCTTCCTGTTAATATTGACAAGAATTGATCCAACTGTTCTGTGAAACTCTGTAATGTCTAATGTACAAATGTCAACAACGCTGACCTACATACTGCATTCACTTGACAGGTCACGTGACGAAGTGTTGACAAAGAGCAAACCAATACTGCAAGTGTGTCGTATTAGCCACAGGAAACGGTCTGGTATCGGTAATCTGTTGACTTCTGAACTTCTGCGAGGTCAAACCCAGAAAGCTGGTCCACCAGTTGATAAGATCTTTCTTTGGGAGACAGACGTCATCATCATCAGTTGATAAACTCTTAATACAAGACCCTTGCCCTGAGCAAGAGACATGCTGAGAAATCTGAAGCTCGCTCGAACATCACCAGAGTTAAATACTGTGTTGTTGTGTTGCTCGTGGTTCGAGTATGGAATGTCAACTTGACCTACGCAGTGGTGTGTAGACATAGATTGAGTGTGTAATATGCGAATGATAGGAAGAGTTCGTGGTGTTGACAAATGTTCTTTTCTCACACTCATGTATGGCTGGAAGTCATCGACACCAACGACTGTGTACCTTTACTACAGTTTAATTGGACGTACACACTCGACAGCACAGATAGTGACAAATCACAGGTTGGCATAATACATCATGGTACAGTGGATAAATGGTCTTGCAATGTTACATGGGCACTCATGTAGAATAATAGTATAATGGACTGTCAATAGCCAAGCACTCAGTATTGCCCATATATATATATCATCTGAGTTTACTGACAAAGCACGTCAGATTATAAACAATATCCAAGATGACTTCTAGACCTAATCTCGTCTAGTGAAGATTCCTTAACATAATGTCCAGCACAGATTTTTCCATATAATCAAATTGAACCGCTAGCAATGGGTTCTCATGTGTAGCAGTGATTTCTGGACTAATCAAGCGATAATACGGGCATCCCTTTTCTCTTCTTGAAAGTCACTAAATGTTTTTACAAGATGGCTTCTCTCGTGAGCTGTCACTCACGTTTGGATACAGATAATGAATCTGTCTTAAAGTTAGTCATTCATTAAATGTTTCATTGCTCTGTAGATTCTATCATGATACAATTGACTGCATTCTACAGGATATAGTGCTGCTAGGAATCAGAGTCGTTTTCCATCTAGTTAAATGCATCCTCTCAGATGTACAAGTCATACCTATCGAAAAACGGTGGCTTCGTACGAGAGTTCAAAAGAGTATCTTTTATTACCTGCGTATCAGAAATATGATTCTGCCATTCCTTGGCAATAAGAATAAACACTGGGGTAAAGCATACACGATAGGTCTAGACGACTATCACTTTCCCCATAAATATAGAGATCACTTTTTCCCGGCGACAAGCCGACATAGCAAAACACAGCCCCCATGATCAGGGCGAAGCCAAAACACACCTCTCTAGAGACACATCCGCCGAACAGCCTTTGACCTCTCTAGAGACAAAAGAACATATAGTTCGACTTAGATATGTAAAGATATACAGATATAAGACAGACTCGTCCTACTCAGCCAAACAATACACATAAATTCAGGCCATAGATATTCTGAAGCAAGAACAATCTATTACTACCCAAACAAAGAATAAATCGCAGTAAAACTGGATTCATCCGCGGAGTTCGATCGAAAGAGACGACACAACTTTCAAGGGAAGTAACTCAATAATGACTTTTCCTTAAGCACTAAAAAAGTATCTATTTTGTTTACAAAATATTTGCGAACATAACAAGTATACCAATGTATAATATTGTAAGATATCAAAGACTGCACGTAACAGTAGGTAGGCTAATCAACCTGTTAGTAAGTACTCTTGATTCAGGGAATACGCTTTTGAGCGAGCTGAAATTGATTTTGATATATGAGAATGATCTTGTGCGTGCTTTAACTGGATTTATTGTCGTAATTTTATCTGAGAGAATTCTGATGGATATGGTTCCTTTAGAGTGTAGAATGATAGTGAAGGCTCTGTGAGAATAAGGATTTAGGAAAGTGAGGTAGTAGATTCAAAAGTGCTGGGAAGAATAAGGACAGTCTCATGTACGACAATATTTGTCTCTCAAAACTACTCCTACCACCCTTCTGTACAAACAATTGTTTGTCAGTTCCAGTCACTCAGGCGCACACACCGATTTGGTGATTCTGACGCACAACGTACATGAATACAGACTACGATAACGAATATGGGAAATGTTGGGTTTTGGCCAGCCGACACCAATGCTAATAAAGTTTTAATACCTTTATTATCATAAAATCAAGTCACAAATAATTATCAATTTACAGTCAGAAATGATGGGTTACAAAATACAAAAATGACAAGGGAGAGGGGGTTTTGCGGAGAAGTATCCACTACACCTTTCCCGCTTGTATTTACTAACAGAAAAGACCCGGTCCCAAAGACAGGGGGGGGGGGTGGTGATGATGATCAGAGATAGGCAATTTAATCCAACGGTAAATTTATTACTCTGAGACAAGGGGTTACAGTAATAAGGGGTAGAGGAAAAGCTAGGGTTCTCAAATGTTTCCCTTTATTCAACAAATTTTACGGGAGAGGGAATGCTCACAGTTAAACAATCCCGCTAGGAGAAATCCCGTACAATGAATACAGTACAAAATCAATGCTAGATCGAACTAATTAAATGGTAGCAAGATCAAATCTCCTTTCATTTAAAAAAAACACGCTTGTGAAGGCCTACACACAGTCACGCTCACAGACTTACCGAATCGTGGATTCTGACTCTTCATAGGAATTACACCAAAAACAGCACTAAACCTTGGCTTAGGTAAATGTATTTTCTTCCGTGTACAGCCCCAGATTAGCGGGTTGTTGAAGTTAACAAAGTGTCCCGAAATCGCTGGACGTTGAAGTCTAACGGTACTGTTTGTTTATTTGATAAAGTTCTTAAAGAATGGCACAGGCACTTGGCTAGGTGAGAGGTATGGTGTGGTTTCTAAGATTGGCACAGCTGGTGGAGATAACTTTCTTTTGCCGTAATGTCACAAACTACAAAAACACTGAGGTAGATTCTTCTTCGAGGGGCGAGGGGGGGGGGGGGGGGGGTAAAATCCACTGAATATACTTGACAGACAATGTTCAGGTAAATCTATGTTCTTCTTCACAAATAGAGCAGTGAGTAAAATATTGCTACTGGCAACTGTTCTTCTTCCAGTTTGTTAACTTTAAAACGACTTTATGAATTGGGATTTTAAAACAGTCTTTGGGTTTGCTTTGTTTCTGTATACTTCAGATAGCTGAATCACAACAGGATCGCCACAAAGATTAAATTTTAAATATGTTCATAAGTCACTGGAGTAATCGAACTGAGTCGGCAGGACTCTGTATATATTTTATTGCTGCGTAATGGCTGCTTAATTGCTGCTTAATTGCTGCTTAATTGCTGGGATGCTAGGTTCGAAAGATCATTCTGGATGCAAATAGAAAAACATGAAATGCAATGAAATCATATTAAAATCTACCGCGCGATACATTTACGGTTAGACTATTTTCTGCACTCGCGTCTTCAATTAATAAAATTCAAGAAAAGCTCCCCGTGAAGTTAATAGTTAAAAGCACATCTATCTATACAGAACTAAACTGTATTAAAGTTATAATTCCCTTAACGACTGCAAAATTAATTTACGCGGCTATTGTATTAGGAAATTAACTTATAGATGTAACATTTAGTTTGCACTAGAACTTTGAAAATGGGTTTATTTAATAAGGTTAAATTTACACCACAATCCAGTGAAATAAAAATGAAATAACTAGACCACTGATCACTCGAAGCTAATGTATAAATTACCGTCTGCACAGAAAACAATTCACTCCAATAGCCAACAATTTAGATGAAATCTAGCAGGAATCCAACTATATGCTAGTGAATCTTAGAATTCTGTCATAACGAATGATAAAATGCAGTGTCCCAGGTTCTCTATATATTTAATTGGAATGCAAGATGAGTGGGACATGTTAGATTCTAACACCTTTCTTCATCTTGAGAAAAATCGAGGTTCTACGCCGTTGTGTTAACCGCGATGCCCCACTGGCTTCCGATCTCCGTTCGTCTCAGGCTGCTCGCATGAGGGTGCGAAATCTCTGCGAGAAACTAACTTTGTTAGCTGGGAGTTCCCTGATTCCTCAGATCGTATACCGCTTCTACGTTGATTCTGAAGACCAGCCTGGCTTTGATGGGACTGCTTTCCCCGAGAAGCTTTGGCAATTCCCACTAGGCGGGGTGACAGCAAGGTAAGGAAAATGAACTGCTGTTAATTGCTCTAAAAACCGGGGTGAGTCTCTGGCCACGTCCACTTTGGGCCGGCGTTTAAGGAAAAGATTGCTATAAATCGTTCTCAGAGATGGTCGTGGGCGTGATTTAACCTCCCATCAAAGGCCATGCGATCTCAAAATGCACAGAAGGTAGCAGTTCACATATTAATGATCCAACGTGTAGAATCCTCGTGGAAATGCGGCATGCTTAATTAGCCCAGGTGCAACGTTCCAGGCTGATGAAAAGTTACAACAAATGTTCAGGGGTTCTAATGTTATAGAGAGGGAAATACCCTGTCATCTTAATAATTCAGGTCAGCTACAGCCGTCCGTCACACTCAGGCGATAAGCTTTCTAGTGAGTTG
This sequence comes from Oreohelix idahoensis, assembly GCA_024509875.1. Lineage (NCBI taxonomy): Eukaryota > Metazoa > Mollusca > Gastropoda > Stylommatophora > Oreohelicidae > Oreohelix > Oreohelix idahoensis. The sequence continues at coordinate 1,032,691 of JAMPIV010004798.1, forward strand.
AACTTGATATATGTACGTGCGAATCAACTTTTGATAACAAATGAGTAAAATGCTGCGCAACCAACGTTTACAAACGCTGGCATAAAAATCTTCCTTCTAACTTAGGAAGTGTAGAATGTCCTATATTGTGAATTCAGCTATCCGGGCATACGCTTTGCTGCTTCTTTCCAGTTAGGCGACAAACATGTAATGTGCAGATTCAAACTTCAGTTGGACTAAAGACAAACAAAAGTGGATTCATATCTAATTTCAATGGTTGATTTGCTTTTATCCTATTCCTCACTAGTGATGTATCTGTTTTTATTCTCTGGTAATGACGTATGACATTAGGTGCACATAATAACTGTTAACTATATTGCGCATGAAAGTGGGTGCTCATTTAAGTCTGTAATGATGATACAACAATCTAGATGAAGGTGAAGTATATAACCATGAATACTTCATATGATCCTTGAGGAAAAATCTCGGACTTCGGTATTTAATACTGTCTCTTGTAGCCATGATGGTCCTAGCTTGAGAACCACTGTTGTCAGTAATTTCTTGTCATAGCGTTTATCTCAGGTACTCGCTGTTCCTATTGTAGTTCTACTTTATCTCTGCTGGTCTTCTATCTTCTGACTTGTCGGGTCTTAGTGAGAGTTACTTGGTGTATCTCTTAGAAGGACTGGCCTAAGGCCAGGGATGACTATTTCTACCAAGGTCTATTATTTTCCCTTCTCATGGCTAGCTGCTGCCTATTGTTCTTCTCATTTACTAAACAGTTTATCATATTTTGGTGAGACTCAACGTACCTGGTGGACTTGAAAATAAACACTCTTTCTTTCGTACTGGCAACCTTGTCAATCTTGTTCACAGAAATGAAGGACAAATTATCATATAAAATTGTGACGTACCAAACGAATGAGTGTCTCTAGACAATAGATCATTTTTCTGTGATAACAGAAATCAACCAAAGGACTTTGGCTTATTGTCCGATGATAACCCTCATTTGCACTTGCCACTTTTACTTTTAACACAAGCAAACTTGCGTCCTAACGATAATCGCGTTTCAGATCTGACTGCCTATATTTTGTGAAACGATTTCCAACGATAACTATTTCCCGAACATTCGAGAACAAAACAGTTCACTCGAAATATAAATATCCCGTGCAGGCTTAACTTCGCTCAGCTAGCCAACCCAGAAATTCCAAACTAAAAACACGACTTTTTCTAAAAGGGTGTAAAAACACTACTGTTAATGCCTATTTTGGATTATCGCCCTTTGCTTACCATTTTATAGGTCAATAGATTTCCGCCCTTTGATTTAAATTTATAGTCCGTTAGTCTTCCTTATGCACATTTTTCACACCGGATTTCTGACACACGAACTGCCTGTTACATTCTGAGAAAAAGTGTCCTCTTTTGAGACAGAGAGTGTCCGCTTCTAAGAAGGAGAGTTCTCTTCTGAGACAGAATGTCCTTTTTTTGAGACAGAGAATGTCCTCTTCTGAGACCGAGAATGTCCTCTTCTGAGATAGGGAATGTCCTCTTCTGAGAAAGAGTGTATTTTCCTGAGACAGAGAGTGTCTGCTTCTGAGAAAGAGTGTCCTCTTATGAGACAGAGTGTCCGCTTTTGAGACAGAGAATGTCCTCTTCTGAGACAGAGAATGTCCCTTCTGAGACAGAGAGTGTTCTCTTCTGAGAAAGAGTGTCTTCTTCTGAGACAAAGAGTGTCCTCTTCTGAGAAAGAGGCTCCTCTTCCTAGATAGATAATGTTCTCTTGAGACAGAGAGTCCTCTTTTGAGACAGAATGTCATCTTATGAAACAGAGAATGTCGTTTTTTGGACAGAAAACGTCTCTTCTTCAGGGACAAAGTGTCTTCTTCTGAGACAGAAACAGTGTTTTCTTCTGAGACATACAAAGTGTCTTCTTCTGAGACAGAGACCGTTTCTCATCTGACACAGAGAAAATGACTTCCTCTGAGACACTAATGAAGTCAAAATGACAAGAGGCGTGAGGACAGCTGAACTTAGAGCCCTAATTATGGAAATGATAAGACGACCATGGCCGTAATTAGCGCTGGCAGTCTGAACGTACTTAATCTTGCTTGACTTCACAAGAGAAACAGTAACTTACGTGTATATGTGTGCGCATGGACAATTTGTACGTGTGGTTATGTGCGTGTTGGGAAATGTGTAAGTGTGTGTATCTGTGTGTTGGAAAAGGTGTAGGTGTGTATGTCTGCATGTTGGAAAATGTGTAGTGTGCATGATTACATATTCTTTATTTACTGCTCCTGGCCTTGGTTATTCTATTTGTTAGTTTTTCAAAATTCTAATTTTGAATAGTTACGTCATCGCACAGTACGCACTATCTTATATCTTGGTTACTTGTGTTTATTTACACTTCTTCTACTGTCTATTTTCCCCCATTTTTTTGCATACACCATTATCATCATCATCATGATTATTGTCTTTCAGCCTCCAGAGGAGCATAGGCTTTCAACAAGTGCACGTCAAGCCTTCTTGTCCTGTGCCATCCGTTCAAAGCTTTTTCATATCTTCTCTATTTTTGTCATATCTGTCTCTAAATCGCCTCTCAGTTCGCCTTCTATTTCTCTTACATAAGAATTCCAGTTCAAATACTGCCTAGTAAGGCTAATAAATGGTTTTCTCAACGTTTCTCATATATTTCATCGACATCTTTTCCTGACACCTATTCCGCTGGTGTTTGTTGGATTATTAATCAGTTCCACTTTAGTGATCCTGTTACACCGTTTTAATCCGTCTATTTTGTTAGACCCATAGCCCTTCCGTCACTGTTATACTTTCATCCCTCCCACCTCTCTTATTCCTTCAGTCATCCCACTTCTGTTATACCACCAGTCCCCTCTACTTCTCTTACAACTTCAGTCCACAGTCCTTCCACCTCTCTTACCCCCTTGAGTTCTCCCACATTTCGTACACCCTGAATCCTCCTAGATCTTGTATATCCCACCTTCGACGTCTTTTCCGCCCTCAGTCACGAGGTCTTCCATATTACCATGACTTAGATTAGAACAGGTCTGACTGCTGTCTCAGACGACTATGTTTATCTCACAGCTTATGGCATCTGATTTGCATCTCATTTCCTACCGAAAACCTTCACGTGAATGCTGCGACATTCAAGGAGCAAGAGGACATGCGGGGGGAGGTAGGTATGTACAAGGAATATGAGAAGCATTTATTCGGCCGTACCGGAAATAAGCAAGACTCGCGCATACATAAACAGGGCTCTTTCAGGCATAAAAAGGGCTCTCAAACAACTACAACCCACAGACATCAGACTGTCTAATGTAAAGAGAAAAATGTGGATTCAAAGAGTTGGAAATACGAGCCATGAATGCCAGCTTTAAGAAGCTCCCAGGTATTGTCCTTATAATCTATACAACCGCTCTCTCATGGGAACGCGCCTTTTTAAGTATACCTGATGGAACATCGCGCGCGAGAAAGGGAATGAGTGAGAGAAAGAGAGAAGAGTAATCTAATGCGATGGAAAGGGAGACGGAATGATACAAGATACAAAATCATGAAAACACGTGAGAAAACAAACACCGGCCGAGTAGCCTAACTGCAAACAGACCAGGAGGTTTGCAGAGACAGAAATGAGTCACAGGATAATAAAATTTAGAAAAGAGATACAAGAAAAAGAGATATAGAGATGGAGAAGTAAGGAGAGAAAAGTAGAGATCTAGAGAAAATGGCGAAATCCTATGCATCTCCTTGGTTCTTCCATCTTTATGTCATCTTCAACACCATTAGTTTCCTCTTCTGTGCCAGTGGTTATCATTTCTGATGCTTGACCTTGCTCACTATCAAGGAGTTCTGAACAAAATTCTTTCCATCTGTCCATTACTTCTTTTGGGGCAGTAATCAATTTGCCTTGCTTGTCCTTTATACATTTAAGAGGGCACTGTTTTTCCTTCCTCATGTTCTTTAGGGTCTTATAGAACAATTTCTGGTTTTCTTGCGCTTCGTTTTCTAGCTTTTCTCCAAATTCTTCCCAGGACTTCTGTTTTGCTGCTAGCACCTTGTTCTTTGCTTCGGTTCTGAGTATCACATATTCTCTATATTTCTCTGTTTTTCCTGCTGTGTTTTTAGCTCTTAAGTATTGTTTCCATGCCTTTTTCTTCTCCCTTATTTTCTCTTTAACCTCATCTGTCCACCAAGGTGTCGTCTTTCTCTTGTTCCCAAGTTGAACTTCACCACATTCTTCTGCTTAGTGTGCAAGGCTGGGTTCTCAACATGCTACACCACAGGAGAAATTGTAATGCTGGTTAATTTGATGTAGCTTTAGGGTCCTGGTAAGGCTACTAGACCAGTAGATTGACCCTGGGATTCGCGTGAGAGCATGTGAAATCCTATGCATCTCCTTGGTTGTAATGCCTGCGTGGCTGTGGGTTTCCTGCACACCCCAGAAAGAAGCCAGATATGCATTGTTTTAGCACTTGGGAGGGTAAGAGGAGTGTTTCTATATATATATCTAAAAACTTTCTAAAGTCTTTGTATAACAAGTATATACACCATGATATCATCATCCACTCCATGCTCTCTTTGGAGTCTGGAGCCACTTCTACTTTTGTTTGCTTTTGAGGAAACCCACACGAGGCAGTTACCAGATCTAGCAGTGGTGGTTCATGAGAAAAGTCATTTTATTCGTCGATGAGGTTGCCATCCTCGTATTCAACTGTACATCCACAAGCCATGTATGTATGCTAAAATATAAAATGTACATATTCCAACGTACCCCGATATCCGGCGAATTACATACTTTTTGCATCAGAAACGTCCGAATGTTGTCTGGCAAATGTTTCAAGATTGGACCACTGAGACAACATGGTTTCGTTGCAATTTTTGCCGGCCTTGTTCACGAATCAAACTTTTGTTAAGTTCCTTCCCCGACAAAAGTCTGGGTTTAACAATAAGAATGTCGTTAAATGTGGACTGTTGGTCCGTCTGGTCAGCAGCTAATCAACCAAACACGTCAACGTGGCTGCAAACAGGCCAAGCGGTCAGGTATCCGTAGGGAGTGACAAGATATGATAATATAACCTTGGTCGATGAGAGCGAAAAAGTGTGATAAGGAGCGATGAGGGAAAAAAGACAATGAAGGGCACAGAACAAGGTTGAAGTTGGTCACAGGAAAATGTAAAATTCGAAAATATAATTCGTCACAAATAAAAAATTTTATGTTCTAATATTTTTCTAACAGCACATGATAACAGCTATAAAAGTAAATACCTTAAACTTGTTTTTTTTCCCTGTAGTTGTTTTACGATTTTAAAATTCATTTTTGAATAAAATATACTGTGATAAGTTTAAACTCCTAATGCAAACTCACAAGAAATTTTGTCATAACTAGAACTATATTTAAATGAAAAGACACACTGATCTAGCTGTTTGAAAAAAAAAAATACTTTGATTTAATCGGCATATCATTCTTCACCACCCGACGCCGGCCCCTTCAAATAAAAAACATAATTCATTTTCGAATATCATGATTTCCCCATATGTTAAAACTCTTACTTTAATTGAGTTATTTTCATCTTATTTCATGTTGCTTTAGTTATTTTATAATATCGGCTCGGTTAATGCCGGTAAAAACCTGACAGATTAAAATGCGATAAGAAAGGGAACTGCATGCGACGTTTAATCTCGCTACAATAAGTGAAACATTGAGATTTTCAGTCTCAAAAATTTGAAACACGACTAATAAATAAAGCGAAGGTAAAGTTAAATAAAAGTGGTTAAAAAAACAGGACTAGTAAGCAACAAATTCTTTTTTTGCTGGATCGTCGGAACAAAGGGCAAGAGGAAGTCTAAAATAAGTGGATCGAAAGAATGGCTGGTATTTCAGAAACAGAGGATAGATGAAATCCCTGGAAGGTTAGGGCGTTAAAAAAAAGGAATGGAAAGGGCGGTTCCATAGCAGATATTGTCGTAGGTAGTGAAGTGTTAAAGACACTGCCTTTCACCTTTCCTAACTCGTGAGCAGAATCAGGTACCGGAACCCATTTTACAGCTGGTTAGACTGAGGCACGACGAGACGCAGTTTCAGACTCGGTATCTTTGCCTAGATAAACAAGCGGTCTAACCACTACACCACTAATACTCTTGCATTAGTGTCGTGAAGTAGCTGTCGGAATGACGTTTTACAAGTTTTTTATCATAATTTTTTATTCTTTTCTCGCATTCAGCAGAGCACCGAAATGTCGTTGTAACGAATCACAATGTTTGCCTCTAGCATTGATCACAAAACCACTCCTCTCTTGCTCACCCACCTCTCCATGTTTCCTACCAAATACGCTACTGTTATCTTCAGCCCATCTTCCTTAAACCCGTCTCCTCCGTGAATTATAATGTTTATGCTGCTTTAATCAGATTAGATCGGCAGCACGATTTCAAAATGGCCAAAAATAATTATCTGCACTCGGATATGAGACATGATGGGTTCACAGCGAAAGTCATAGTTATTTATAGAAGTAGACGCAAGATGTTATGTGTTGCGGTTCGCACTAATGACCCGTCATCGAGGCATCATTTTTTGTTGATGCCTAGATGGCAGGGAGGATAGTGTGAATACAAGCCGGTGATTCCACCCTGGGAGATCAAGAAACCAGACACAGACTACCACCTAGCAGAAATACTTATGAAAACAAATAATATAGAAAATATTAACACAGCCAATAAATATATACAACAAACATCAAAAGACAGCATTACTGTGTAGACAGGTGGATCCAAGGGAGAGGATGGCAAATTGGGGATAGGAATATATATTCCAATATGGAAAATGGCAAAAGAATATAGCATCACGGAAAATACATCCATTTTCACTGCAGAGATGGTGGCAATACTAAAAGCACTAGAAATATTCTCTAATAACTCTCCCAAAAAACTAACAGTTTTAACTGACTCTCTTTCAACAATTAAAGCACTTATAAACTTACGAGAATATAGTAGACCTGATATAGCAGAGGAGATACTTCTGGCTACTACATACTTATATTCCAGAGGATGTTCAGTCTTAATTGCTTGGATACCTTCACATGTTGGCATAGAAGGAAATGAAAAGGCAGATAAAGAAGCCAAAAAAGGTAGATCTGATAAAAATCTAATAAATGTAGGGACGAGTAAATCAGAGATTAAGAGCTTAATTAAAGATTTAATAACAGATGAATGGAAAGCAGAGTGGGATAAAAATCTGAAAGGAAGACATGCATATAAGATGTTCAAGGCTCCAACAAGAAAATGTCAGATTTCTAGGGAATTGAAAATTCCCAGTAATAAGAAACTTCTCAGACTACAGCTGGGAAAAGGCTATTTCAGAATAGAAGAACCTTACTGTGCAGGATGTCTTCAAGACAATAATATAAACCATTTCTTGTTAAATGTAAGAGGTATGAACAAATGAGAATACCAATATTAGATTATTTGCAAGCATCCAACTTACCTATAAATATAGAAGAGATGTTAAGAATAGACAGACCTAGGGAACTGCATAATATAGTCAAACAATATTTAACACGAACAAATGTTAATATATAGTGGCTGGGAATGTGAAGGTCTGATGCTGTTCTTACAATGCATATGACTTTTAACAGAAAGTCAATTAAATATCTGTTAAAGTCAGTTATATAACTGGAACCACCAGGCCTTTACACCCCTCCACTTTAATGTTATTCTTGTTCAGAGTTTCTTCTTGATTTTTTTTATTTTTATTTAACGTATAAGCACAATTGTGATTGTCCCTATTTACAATGATTTGACAAATGTGATGCCACTTTTTCATATCGGCAATTGTTCATATTATTTGGAATTGAAAACAATATATATCCTAATTATAACCCATCAGAGGTTGAACGAGATATTTTTCTTCATTAATTTAAAAAAAAAAAGGATAGTGTGATTCGCTTGCATAGCTATAGCACGTTTCACTAGCTTTGCCCAACTTCAAAATGCTATATCTCAGCGAATATATAACGCATATAAGTGAAATTTTGTGTGTGAATTTGAAATGGTATAGACCCTACGAATTAAATTTTTCATTAAAATGCGGCCATTGGTTTCAATTTTCGCTTCTTTGCGATATAATATAAAATCCTACTTGCCAACATACATCACACGCACACATATTAAAATGTCTACAGTAAATTATGCGACCTCATTTGCACACTTTTGGTTTATCAAGCAATTGGCATGATTTTTGAGTGAAATTGCGTGAAATCGCACTTCTTGAACATAAAACAGTTTATATCCGGTGCAACGCACACATTGTCAATCAGAGGTGTGTCTACAAAAATTATTGTGTGGTTAAGAAGGAAAAATGAGTCTGCGAGTACATTTTATGACATTACAGCAAATCACAAATAGGATTTTAAAGTATTTCTGCAATGAAGCTACTCGAGGAAAACTATATCATTCTATTTCAAACCCACAAAAGAGGACTATTCACGCCTTGGGGATAAGCAAACGATCATTGCACCGCTGGATAGCGACATCTGAAATGTCTAATTCCAGTGTTTTACACACGAAAATTAGGCCAAGAGTGGTGGATAATTTTGACAGAGAATTGATCCGCAGAGAAATTTGCAATATGTTTCACAATAATGAGGCAGTGACTTTAAGGAAATTGAAAATTTGGTTAAGAAAGAATAATGACATTGATATTTCCAAATCTACGCTATGGAGGACTATTAGGAGTTTGGGATTCACGTTTAGAAAAATATGTTGGTGGTAGAAACCTTATTTGTGAGAAGCCTCATATAGTTGCAATGAGAAGCAAATATTTACGCGAGGTCAGAGAAATGAGAAGAGATTTGTTATGATTTTGTGTATTTAGATGAAACTTGGATCAATGCGCACCACAGTAATGAACGAGAATGGCAATCATCTGATGGAACAACTAAGAGACTAGTACCAAGCAGCAAAGGACAGCGCCTAATAATTGCACATCCAGGAAGCAGCCATCATGGGCTTCTAAATAATACTGAACTCATATTTGTTTCAAAATCCACAGATAATAGGGATTACCATGCAGAGATGAATGGCAAGATATTTCAAGATTGGATTGTGAATCATGTACTTCCTTCCTTGGATAGACCGTGGTGTTTGATAATGGACAATGCCTCATATCACAACGTTGTGGCACCAGAAGATAAAGTTTCTAATTCACCAAGTATTAAAGATGTAATAAAGATTTGGCTGACCATAAACAACATTCCATTCAACGAAATGTCCATGAACCTGAATTACTTGGAATTGTAAAAAATGACACAGCATACAAAGATATTTCACATAGACAAGGCAGTCCATGAACATGGTCACAGATGTTTAAGATTACCTCCTTACCATTCTCACTTAAACCCAATAGAATTAGTATGGGCTAAAATTAAGGAACAGGTAGCAACAGAAAATAGAACGTTCAAATTAAAAGATGTTGAAATACTTATAAAAGCCGCCATCTCCAATATAGCCAGGGATTATTGGAAGAAAAGTGAGAACCATGTGTTACAAGAGGAAGAGGAATATTGGAAGAAGGATGGTTTGTCCTTCATTCAGCCGAGTTTGATTTTCAATTTCTCAGAGACAACTGATTATGATTGGGATGAAGTTTAATTTCTTTAAAGATGACCTTACCGTTATTTACAAGCACATTAGAGGAGCAACGTTCCATTATGATATTTATGAACCGCAAAGAGATGATACCCATTGAAATAATTAGATCAAGGAAGGTCCAGTTTGGTAGCGCATTAAATGTCAATGACAAACAATGTCACGAGTATTTCGCATGCAGATCATTTAAGAAATCATCTTCAACACGTATTCAATTGCAAACGTGATGGCCACATTATTGTAATAGTAGACACGCCTATGCCTAATCAATTCACAGAATCTGTGCATGAAGTGGTAAAATTTCTTTTCTCGATACACAATAATTAGTATGCCGACAAAGATCAAAGGATTTCATCCGTTTATGGGAACTGGACAAGATGCACAGATATAAAGTATATATTTGTTGGGTCTAACCCAATATAACATCGTATGCAAAAAATGGCATTAATACGTTAGACGGTTAATCAGATAATTACATTTGTTTGAGGGCAAAGCTAGTGAAACGTGCTATAGGTGGTGGTGTCGCACGGAAGGTCCTGGTTTCGAGTCCTGGGTAAGCCACTCACGTCTGTTGTTTTTCTGTTGTCTAGTTTTCTACTTCTTTATTTCTCACGAGTGCCTGAAAACATACCTTTATGTGTGTCTAATATTTATTTACGTCTAGTGGATACCTCAGTGTAAGATCTACTGAAAAAAAATGTGCCTGATTGGACAATCAAGAACAAGAGCATCTAAAAAAAAAAATGGTGAAATTTAGTAAAAGGCATCGGATTGGCTGTGTAACAACCACAATGGACTAACAATTCAGAACAATATAATTGCTTCTTCTTCTTATTTCTTTGGTCCTCATTTCCTTTTCTGCTACTCTCCAGCATTCTGCACCGTACAGAAGTACAGAAATCACGTAGCTCTCATATATTTTTAATTTAGTGTTTGTACTGTACTTGAAGGATTTCCAGATCACGTTTAGGTTTACGGAGGCAATTCTGGCTTTATTCAGTCTGCCACTGATGTCTTTGCTTCTTCCGCCATCTGGTGTTACCATGCTGCTTGTTCCCGCCTTCTGGTGTTACCATGCTGCTTGTTCCCGCCATCTGGTGATACCATGCTGCTTGTTCCCGCCATCTGGTGTTACTATGCTTCCTAAGTATGTATATATGTTTATATTTTCCAGCTCTTGGTCCCATATTTTATTATGGGTGCAGGATTTCATACATTTAGTGTCATGACTTCTGCCTTCTTGAGATTAACGTTTAGTCTTACATGTCGGCTGTGTTTATTTAGTCTGTTTTTTTTTCTTGGATGTGTTGATGTGAGTGTGCGAATATTGCAATGTCATATGTTGATGTGAGGGTGCGAATATTGCAATGTCATATGTTGATGTGAGTGTGCTAATATTGCAATGTCATATGCGTATTCTAGATCTTATAGTGTAGAGAATGATGTCTATCTAATTCCTGTAGGGGCATCCGCTGTTGTCTGGCGTATCACCCAGTCTATGACAGTTAAAAACAGAGTGGTTGATAAGGAGCATCCCTTCTGCACCCGTGTTTTCTCCTCAACGTTAGGTTGCAATGCCCAACACTGCATGTGAAATTGGCATACAGGCTTTTAATGATGGAGACCATGCACTTAGGTATTCCAGAAGTCCTCCGTATTTTCCGTAGGCTGTCCCTGTGTATGTTCTCAAATGCTTATTCAAAGTTAAAAAAAATGTATATACAGCTGCCTGTGCCATTGTGAACACTGCTATTTAATGTTCCTGAGTGTGAATATATGATCTGTACCATTGTCTGTTTCTTCTGAATCCTGCTTATTCCTTCCTCAGGTTATGGTCTAGTACTCTTGAAATTCTTGGAAAAATTATTCTGCCCAATAATTTGCTGGGAACTGATAGGAGAGTGATTCCTCTCGAGTTGCTGCAGTCAATGAGGTCACTTTTCTTTGGCAATTTAACTTCGTTTTTTTCCTTTGTTCACTCCATTGGTGTTGTCTCTGTTTGCCAGATTTGTGCAAATAATAATTATTCTAACAACTCTGCCGCTAATACAGGATCTGTTCACTATATTGATCTAACGCCGCTAGAACTATACCTAGCTCACTCTCACACTAATATCACTGATTCACTACAAAGTAAGAGAATAGTAGATCACAGATGGACTCCATTATTTATTTAAAGTGAGAGAGAGTGATAAATATCAGGTAGAGACATCTGGATAAATAAACAACTTAAATTATAGATACGAGAACATCACAGTCTCTTCGTCTTAATCACATTTTTCAACACTTACTCTTCCCCTCAGAACTATACATGAACATCACCAAATTATCAATCACTTTCACAATTAAGAATCCATCATAAGACTCTTGATTCCCCACATGACGTAACACCCTCTATAACAAGATTATAGTACAGTGATATCTCTATATCGACCTGATCGCCCCATGATTAACCTCCCCTTCCTCCCCCTCTTACCTCATTTCTTTTCCCCATACTCCAAACAATCCTTAATGTCTTGAATGTATACCATTTGTGTTTCGATTCTTCAAGAGAGTCCCCCTAGAGTAACAATTAACTATATATGTGAGACATTAGTATGTGTAACGGGTGTGAGAGAGATAGAGGCCTGAACCATCATTTTCCCTCCCCTTATGATGAGAGTCCATAAACCTATTAGAGCTTTCAAAACACTCCCATCACCTGCAACTCAACCCGTAATGATCTCCAGCATACAGTGTCCTACCTCACTGACCACCCCGCCATAACAAATCTCCCCAACCTACATACCTACAACTGCTGTGCATTACAGTCCCCAACACCTCATTCTTGTGAGGACTGCGAGCGCTCTAGCGACGAACGCTATCTTAATAATCCTGTCCGCCCTAGGGCTCTATATCTAATTTTACTAATACACAACATATACACTTAACCATTTCTAACCCCCATCTGTCGCGCTTCATCTTTGCATTGCTCACCCACCACCACAAACACTATCCAAATGTAGTGAGCTATCAAAGTAAAGCAGCCTTTGCTTCTTCACCCCATATAGCTGTAATACTGTTCACTTTCTTGCGTGTTTTGCGCCTCACTCGTTGGAATAATTCAATTTGGACATTCCTTCGTATCAGTCTTGAGCGTGTTCTAGTTGCTATCGGCGATACCCGATTTCTCCAACACGCTGATCATATTTAATAAATCAAACACCCTACAATTAAGCTACTCTACGTATGTCTAAACTCACTCACTCTATCACTTGTATCTAACCTTCTATAACATATCGTAGTATATTAGAATACCATACTTGTTTACCGCAAATAGTCTGAATCTTTAGTGTATCTAACGAACATAACATCAATTCTGGACTAGACTCCTCGTAGCACACTATAGGGCTTCCTCCGTAGTTACTTCATAGTGCCCCAATAGCGTTCCCTTGAAGCCAGTGAGCCTTCGGGGGTTGTCCCTTATTACAAGAACTACCATTTGCCTGCGAGCTCGGATCTCGTCCATTAACATCACCACACCCTCAAACCTGCTGGTTTCAAAGTGCTGCTTTTGGATTTCTTTCAGTATGAGTCGAACTACCTCGTGAGTCTTACGGATGTGTGGCGGTAAAAAAAAACGGACTTAAGCTGCAAAAATATAAACAAAGAAACTAACAGAAAAAACTGCACGGAAGCCGCAGATTGGATACATGATCTTAGTGTTTAACAGGTACTCACCGATTTCAAATTGTGCAGCACGAATCTCGACGATATTGATACGTTAACCTGGGTCCACGCCCACTTCACTTGGCTTTTATATAAAACGGGCGATCAGTTTACTGCGTCACCGCTATGAGTTAGCAGTGATCGTAGTCCTAATAATAGCTGTTCGTGTTCTTGGTCTTTCTCATACTGCGGAGGGAATACGGTCTGGTTGTGATCTGTGAGATATAATAAACAGACTAGCTACCAATGCTTGTCTTAAGCCTTCAATACTCCCATTCGCCAGTTCCAGAGGGGGGGGGGAGACGAGAGTCAGAGCGCCACTGGATCACGAGGTACTCTGGGGGCATATTTCGTTATGCTTTTTGCCCTTTATGTGACGTGCCCTACAACAAACATCCACGAAAGGGGCAACATCGTTTTCTATCTGTCGCATGATTTGAATCCAGTGTGCTGACCCTCTTTCTCCACTATAATCACACTCATGATGATGTTCCCCATACTTCTGTGGCCTTCTAGTGCCGAGTGCGTCGTCATCGCATTCATACGTAATGTTGTGCTATTTGCGACATATTACCCTACTCCCGTGGGGATGTCGGTAGTTAAAAGAAGATGAAGCTGGTTTTTCATATCCATTTGGGCTCATAAAGGAGGAAGTAAACAAGTAGGTAGAAGAAGAGGGAAAAAAGATAGAAAGAAGAGCAAGAGTACCCTAAGCAAGAAAGCAAGAGAAAAGCAGCTCAGATGACTTAGGAAGGGCATTTACCTCGAGAAAGAAGGACTTGAATGAAGCAACGGGACCGAGCAACGAGTCTGAGATGAAGCAAAGACAAGCTGTTCTCGCGCTCGGAACGACGATATCGCATAGCGACTTGAAAGGCAACGTGAGGCTTAGAAGGGTGTACCCAGTATGTCTGTTGGTAACCGCGAGTAGATAATGGACAGCTCCAGATAAAAGGACAGGAGCGTCTTGACAGCGGAAGATACGTCAAAGATAATATTGTCTAGTAGTAGTTGCTATCGTGGCTGAATCTTACGCTATGTTATAAGTTGGGATGTTCGCCAAAGAGCTTGAATACCGTTATATGCAAAATTAAGCCTAAGGAAGTTGTATTAGCAACAAACTCATTTGTTGAATTGTTACTTATATCTCATTTAGGTCAGATCACATTGCTTTTGGCTGTTATCTCTACTCTCAAATAAAAATGATAAGGCAACTAACTGATTGCGGACTTCTCGACCCTCTTACATTTACTCATGAGAGTTGCTGGGAGTTCCTCGATTGAAAGTTCTAACAAAGCCTCGTCCGCATCGCTTCACGAGTTACTGCGTCGTATTTAGAGCTTTAAGCCGCTCATGTTTCTTATGAAGTCTGTTGATAATACTTGTGTGTAGTGGGGCTTCACAGTTGACTCTGACGATCTTGCTGGTTTGGAGGTATGATCGGTTCAGCCGCACGGCGTATCCTGTGTGGGAGCCATGGTTGTCCCTGGCTTTGGCCGTTTAGTTAGGAGCGACATTTGTGGCGCTACCTTCCACTCACAAAAGATATAAAAATGTGGGGCCCTCTTCATGTTCTATCCTTACTCAATTCGTACTAACGATCCTCTTTTTTCTTTGTGGAAAGACCAGATTCCATTAAATGGTTCTGCGCAAGTCGTGATCTGGTGGCATTTCGCTATAGATAACGATTGACCCTCATCGGGATAACTTCGCAAAATTAATCATGATAAAATGCTTCAATGCGTTCAGACCATTTTCTATTGTTAGCCTAACTTAGGCGAGCGCTTTGCCATGATGTCATTAACGTACGCAGTGGTCTGTTTCAAATTTACTCGTATATGCTAGTGCTTCTAACAAGTTTGTGCAGTTAGCACTGCGCATGGGCCCTTTATTAACTCACATTAAAGGGGTTTCAGTATATGACTGCATGGGTTGTGATTGAACTCCTATCTCACTCGCTTGTTTTGAATGGTTTTGCGACTCGTGGTGCTTTGTCAGATTGGGGGAATGTTACACAGCGTCGTTATCTTTTGAGCGTTACATCACTCTGATCACCGCCGATTCACGCGTCCAGTGCTGATTGTGCGCTTATAAGCTCATTAATGTGCCCTCACCTTCCCAATTAGCTGTGGGTCCTCTTGACTTTCGCTGGTTACGCTAATTCATTACGCGACTAAAGACTACGATGATCTCTCAGTTGGCAACCCGATATTCTCAGGCAATGTAAATCGCTCCCGATTATGTTGCCGTTTAATGGAAGGATGTGTGCTTTTTCCTCTTTTGTTGTCCTTTGACTTTTTTTTGGTAAACAGATGTAACTTGTGGGCGGGTATGTTGTTTAGTTGTAATAGATTAAGGTCGGAGTTTTCGATGTCCTTACACGAAATGCGTCAAGCAATTTTATATTTTAGCCCCGAATCAAAAAACCCCCTAGGACATCCTACGCCTCCATCCCACCATGTTACTTGAGTTATCCTTTGCGTAATCCAAAATGGTTATGTGTGATTTCTGCTTAGGGTGAAATGTGCCATTTAAAACTAGAACTTCTTAACGTATGCATAAGAGTCCATCACTACGAGCGGACTCAGTTGGCTTTTTTATTATTTTCAGAATTTTTATTTCTTTCTCTACCTTCGGAATAAAAAAAAGATAAAGATGGACTTTTTTTCGTTAGTCACGTTTTTGTCAGCCGCAGGAGGGTTGTTATGACATGCGTCATGCAATGCTCATATTATACTGCGAGCCAAAACTAACCGCTGCTTGCAGAACTCGCAAACTAATTATATCGGTGACAGCTATCCTCGCAGTTTGGATCCCTACTTGCTTGTCCAAGTGCGGGGTGGTTAAGTTGATTTCTATGTACTCGAGTCCGTGCATCGCGCATTTAGCTTGTAGCGGTATTATTTCTGCATGTTTTATATACATATATATACTTAGGGAAATATTGAGTGCAAACCACCTTTATTATTGAAACTTGTGAGGTCGATATGGCTCGTTGAAATATTGAATACATTACAAACTTAATATTTGTTTATATATTATATTAATATCTATAATTTTTTTAATACTTTTATAATATCTATTAACACACAAATACAAATAGATTTGTTAATGTTTGCAGCAGATCGTCTCATTGTTAAAGTTGGATTGTAATTGTAATTTATTATGCAGTTATTTGTATTCTAAAATGGTCAGTTTAATTCTGTTGCTAAAAAGTTATTATTAAACTTGGCTCGGGAAGTATTACGCGCGCAACATTCTTCATAACAACGACATTACGTGTGGATGCATAGGATTAGATAGTCTATCAGTAGAAGGTGACTTACCTGATCGTTCTATCTCGCTGATTCACCTGAACGTGCTTGGTTTGGTCTAACCTAGACACTTGACTGTCTTGTGTGCTCATCTTATATAGTTCATCGCAGCTCTACTGATCTTGTTTCTGGGAAGAAGGTAATTTGTTAGTCTTATCAACCTTCTATACCCTGAGACAAGAGAGCTAGTTTAATTTTTGTCAATTCAAACTACCACACCATGGATGTAATAGAAAGGAGATGCACTTGGTAGTAGATTTCCTCAAGGGGCACCCAGTTGCTTGATGGTTGGCTATTGCCATGCGCTCGCGCGCGCAATCGGGAGCTCGCCTCGAAGACGGGAAATTTATGTATGACCTTTGAACCTCCGCTGCGCTCGCGGGTTTTTTTGCTCATTGCTAGTTTTCCGGTGGTTCTATATCAGAGATGCGACCAATCTTCATGCGTGCGGACAAGACCAAGCCGCAGTGTTACGATGCTGTGCTGCCTCAAGCGCGCGCGGTAAGCCTAATGTGTGTGATGACCTGAGCAAGGAGACGCTACCTACATTAGGATTTGAAACCAAGTGTTGTCTGTTTGGGTGTGATAAACTCCTACAGCGCGGCTGAAATTACGCGTCTTGGACGCGCGCAACGTCTCAGTACCATGAAAGTGAGTCTCGTAATAGCTCGGCACTTGGCCTAGGAGGCTGTGGGTTGGGTGCGTTATCTGTCACGGAATTAATTCCCCGCTTGCTTCTTACGAGTGCTGTAGGATTCGATCACGATAACTATTGGGAGTTCTCGCTAACGAAGTGGGTGGGAGTGTGTGTAGAATGTCGCGTATGTAGTAGGGTCTTCAAAGGTTGCCTACCTTTTGCTCACGATTCACTATTGCTGAGGATGTGTGTGAAGAGTGTTTGATGAGAATGAAATGGTGTTGCGGCGGCGAGAGTTCTTAGATGGTGTAGTGGGCAAAGTCGGCGCTTGGCTGGTGTAGTGGTTAGACCAAACTGCAGCTGGCGGGACGGGTGAACCCAGGATCAAATCGGTCTGCTCAGAGGACTATTGATGATTGTTGTTTTCGTATGATCGAGCTGTATAGTTGGATGTATGACTGTGATTAATGCGCGAGTCGCCTGTCGGAGTACCTTTGAAGCTATCGTTTATATCAGAGTGAGGGCGGGTTCAATGAGGTGGTGTCGTGACCAGGTAGTCCGCAGGAGAGTTATTAATCATAAATTGTCATATATCCTTCTTCGTTTCTTTCACCGTTAACGCTCTATTTGTGTTTATTGATCACTTCTGTTTCGCTTGTTCCTGTAGATGTGGTGTTGGCTCGATCTGACATTTCGCTCATTTGGCGCGCTGCGAAGAGATATATTGCTTCCCTGTTCAACTTTCCGTTTTGTCATTCTCATACTGGTAAAGTTTTAAGTTATGCCATATAACTGGTGGTGTGGTGTTTCTAGGATGAGAGAGAGCGGAGCGTTCGAGATAATGCTATTCTTATTTTTTGCATTAGGGGGTGGTCAGTACTGTTGGAGAGTCGCTCGCGAGAATTAGGTGTGCGTGAAGAGTTGAGATGTCGTTCGGGGCCGCTAGATCGCGCTATAGTGTGGAGCGGGTGGGAGATTTAGTTTGGGGCTTTTGGAGATACAGTGCGTAATGGATGGAGTTGCGCGTGGATTCGACGAGTACGATAACGAGATCGATCGAGGTGTGGGAGATGTCTCGTCTGGCTTAGAAGCCGCTGCCCCGCTACTGCTGATCGATGTTCGGGTGGCTGGCCCTCTAGATCTTCGAAAACGCACGAGTGTCAGGTTCATGGTAGTCTTCTAGTTGATGTAAGGTGTCTTAAGTTTTAGACGGAAAGGGGAGATTATTTCGGTTGGCGAAATAAAGTGGGACCCTTTGTCTGGTAATAGATATAACCAGAATGTTAAACTTTATTTTCATTCAGTCCTCAAAATTCGCAGTAGACAGGTTGTTCGTGAATAGAATAAGCTGTATAGCGAAGCCTAGTTTGTTCGGAAATTTACCGAGCTGTAGACTTCAAATAAATATATCAGCGTATAATTCTAAAGTGTGCGATTACCTGTAGTTCTGTGTGTTGAGGTATATATTATAATAATTATCTAATATTTTGTGAAGTGTTTAAAGTGATAATCGCTTATTTCATATTTCACTAGTTAGATTTGGTGCAGAGTGCTTAATTTATATAGTCTGTATTATTTTCTAGTCAAGTGACACTAACTTTAGTCTAAAATAACTATCGCATGAAGCAGACGCTCCCCGGGTCCAGTTTGATGAAACCAACAAACAAATCTGCAGAGCTGGGATCCGCTTCATTTAACGACAGTAACAGATAAAAAGTGTGTGAGTGTCCCAAAGTTTGCGCCAGACGGCGAACCACAGCACGATTGTAAGTATATCAGGGCCCAGATGAAAGAACCGAGTGAAAGTAGACTGAAGGATGTTCTTTGTTTGAGTCACTGTTACGACTCGTGTAACGATGTTAGCCACTTCTATAGTGTGCATTTTATAATTTAACATTAACTTAGGGGTATTCTATAAAGTTTGGAGGTTTTCGCGCTTCACGGTGATGAACGCAAATTGATAGAGTTGTCTAGGATAAAGTATGACGCGGTGAGTTGTTAAGGCACCACTTGACAACATATTACATTGGGACTTGAGACCCTGAATGTCGTCCGAGATAGGCGCATTGTTAATAGCTCCTGTTTGGTATATGGTGCAGTAGTTTCTTCACGGAGATAAACGGTAGGGTCAATTATCTCGTATTATGGATGCAAGAGCGAAGCATTCCAATTTGGTTGTATGAATTTCCTTAGATGAGGAACTGCAGGTATTTATGTTATGATTTGTCAGAATCATTAGTATTCGCCAGAAGTATAGTGGTTCGTTACCGGATTTACCGACATACGGAAATCGCGTGTAAACCACAGGACATTTTGACGTTAAAGGATTTATTTGAAGAAGACTAGAATAACTGCACGGAGCTGATGTATTTTTACTTATGCAAATGTCAATTGATGAATGTCTCGTTTATTAAACTATGTACGTATCTATGGACCCATACATAAGGAGCGTTGTGGAGTCTATTACTGTTGAATTCGAAGTTCACCCCACCATTCGCAATTCACCATCAAGCACGATCACTTAAAAGGGAATAAGATACTAACGAACTTGGAAGAATACTGTCAAGAATACTGTAAAGAATTTTATATGACAAAACGACAGTCAACCAATAATAACCAACTGGTCTTCAATGAAAATAGTCGGTAACAGTCACCCACGTTGTAACTTCCTTTATGCAAGTTATTGCTAACAATATTTACCATTAGAATAAAGCAGAGTATCAAGTCTGTCCATACCTTAAAAGGGGGAAACCATAGACTCAATCATATGTATCTGTAACTCTTTGGGGTTATCACTTTCTTCTAACGGGACTGTGAGCGATATATCCAGGGGAGGACCATACAAAGGGGTCTACCACTATTGTAGCATTCCTTGATTTTTATGACTATGTATATGCTTTTGATGTATTTTATATGTTGTGATGTAAGTTTACTATAATAATTAAACTATACCTACATTTATTTCAGTGTGGTGGTCAGTTCGTTCCCATAATATATAACATATATATATAATCCTTGTTATAGTTTTCCCACGTGTGTGCGTCTACATATTGTCACTTGTATGTGAGGGCACGTGAGTGGATAGATATATATTAATATACCTATTTTTTATAGACTGTCTGACTCCTTTGGATCTGTTGTAGAAGATAGGCGGAGAGCGAGAGAGAGAGAGAGAGAGAGAGAGAGAGAGAGAGAGAGAGAGATTTCCGGGACAGCCTCTATAAATTTCTACCATCTCACAAGTGGAACTATATTTCTATTATCACATCTCACTGTGGCTATCACTCATTCTAACCTATTCAGAAGGGACCAACCCAAGTCTTAATTTCCCTATCAAAAATCTACGACACAGGGACTGGCGGCTCCTGAGCCGACCCAGATCTAATGGGTACCTCCGAAATCGGCGAGTATCTGCATGAATGGCGAGGGACACCTGTCTTTGTACAAGAAAAAAATGGATACTCACGTAAAAATCAGTCTCAGGTTAGATATACTAACCTGAGATTTCGCCTCGAGTAATAGCGGGCGTACGTTTAAAAAAAAAAAAAATAATAAAATTCTAGAGAGCCTACAGGAATGTAAAGAAATGAAGTACTGACGGCTGATAGGATACTTACTTACTTAGTCGTTCCCCTTCTACTTGGGTCTGCCGCTGCAGATAGGATACAGGCCGTGTAAATTTTATATCTTCCCAGACCTTCTTTCTATAAGGATTTTGCTCGTTCTGATGAGCCCCCAACTGATTTAACTCAATAAAATATTGCATTAATAGTTCTATTATGTTATAAGTATTTAAAATGACTGAGACATACGGGTGCAGTTCACTCAAAATGACTAAATCAACTGTAAATTTGTATATTTACAGATAACAAATTTAATAATAAATTATTGTTAACAAAATAAATAAGGGTAGGCTGAACTTAGATAAAGTTTCTAAAATTTCCTCACAGGGGATGGTCTGATTTGAAAAAAATTTTTTTATTAGAGAGTTCACTTGGCAGCTTTAAGTGGGTCCATAAGCTGCCCGTATGATATCGGTTGGTTTCCGCTCCAGCCAATGCTTGTTATTTGCAGGACTGGTTCACTCTCGTCACTGGTCAAGTCTGGTGGCAGCAACACGTCCCTCGTAGTATCGTGGGGGTAATTGCGAAGATGGTTCGGCGTCTGTTAAGACCCATCTGCTGAAGGTGTCTAGCTTTGATTGAAGGCCACTTATACCACTCACGTGTTCCATAGATAGCACCACACGTTGGTACCACCGACTAGTATCATGAAATAAGAGAGAAACAAATACTCTTCTGAGCGTTGAGTTTCCTGATACAAAAAAGGTATACCCCCCACCTTCCTTTTTCATTCCACCATCCTATCTGCCTCAGAACTTTACCTTCTCTAAGCATTAATGCTAATCCCAGTGCGCGGAAAACATCTACTGCATTAATTGTGAACAATGTTTACATTTACATATGGACTGGTTGAAAAGGTTAATATAATAAGTATGCACATCAGTTCTATCATCATCCACTCCCTGCTCCATATGGATCTTGGGACTACTTCTGCTTTTCGTTCTCTATGAGAAACCCGCTTAAAGCAGTCACCAACTCTTGCAGTGATGGTTCATCATTCTTATATGCTGATGTTGCCAGCCTCGTATGACTTGACATCTACTAGCAACTTTCCACAAGTTAATACATGCAGAATACAGAATTATGAAATGCACAACTTAACCTAAAATATCTTTGGGAATACAGACTTCTGGATCAGAGAAATAGTTTCGGCAACTTGGTTAAGATGCCTCTTACACGTGGTCTAGAGTATAACTTTGCAATAGACTCCCATTATGACTTAGTGTTCAGGGTCCTAGGATTCCGGGCTTTCCGTATTAATAAATGAAGAGTTGTTGTTGTTTAAATCCACAAGATGATCAAACACGTAGTCCGGTCCTTTAAAATGGAAACTGATCCTATTCCTTACTCTGGCTTGTCTGGATATCTTCTTGACGAGTTGAATTTCACAGTGCCTTAAACTCAAAAGGAGCTAAATTAAATGGCAACATTCGGCATGCATCCAGATTGCTACTATATCATAATGTTCCAATCAGAAATGTTGTATTTTAAAATCTCAAATGCCAAACCAATAGTATGCAATTTGCGTATACTGGTAGGGGTATCTCCCACTGTTCTCTCATGTAAAATTCCTACGTGACGCACAAAATTGTGATGTTTACGTCTCGAATGCCAAGCCAATAGCATGCAATTTGCATATGTTTTGGTGGTTTTCTCATGGAAAATTCCTGCGTGACATCCGCCAAAAAAATGTGTTGTTTACAAGTTGCCTCTCCATATGTGGTATGTCAGCTTCCGTCTATTATCGATCATTGTTACACTCACGACTCCACAATCTATCACAGGGAATCTCTTTCAAGATGGATAATTATTCTCCGACAAGTCTTGTCAGGAAATGATTATGACATTTACCCGGTCTAGCTAACAATCAACAAACTGGTCAGACAGAAAAGATACGATAATCGACTGCGGTCATCCCAAGATATAACTTCTTAATCAGGAGCGCCTATGCACTGTCTGGTAGGAAATAATATTTCACTCCACAGATTCAGGTGTCAGTATGGGCTCAAACGAAAGTGATTGATTACCCTAATCAGCAAAAGATGGTCGCTGAAGTCCCGGCATGAGAACGGACAATTCTGTCACACAATTACAAGACCTTTCACCACCCTGAACAATTTCAAGTTCCAACTATGGCTGGAACTCCCAGGCGCCGGGAAAAAAAAAACTGGAGATATCAAAGAGAACCCGGAGAAATACGATTGATGAGTAAGTTATGGCAGCAGGACTGCCATGAGCGGAGCTAAGGAAGGATGTCTAAAATAGAAAGTGGCTGCGAGGAAAAGTTGATTTATGCTCCACATTGGATGAAAATGACTGGCTGACTCAATGCGTGAATGGTTGACTGAGTGAGTGAAATTGTGACTGATTAAATGCATGAATGGCTGATTGATTGAATGAGCGACGGAATGATTGACTAGATAAAAGGGTGGACACGCAACTGATTACATGTATAAATGGCCGAGCAAGTGAATGACTAATAGAGGGAATGGATGTCAGGCTGAGTAAGTGTATGAATGACTGAAGAAACTAATTACTGATTGAGTAAATTAGAATGTTTATTAATGAATGAATGATGAAATCATCTTACGTTTTAGTCGTCTAATGACATCTTATGGATCGAACCATCTTCAGACAGGTCCGTCCTCATGGTGTTTGGAACACAGCTTCCTAACAGTAACTTTTCAAAACCGGGAGAAAATGACCCAGGAACTGCGCATGAGCGGGGAGATAACGATTTTCAATTTCCCATGTGAAATTTCACAAGGGAACTTTCATTATCTCCCTTACATTAATGAAGTGATTTCTACCTTATTTTAAATCTTTGGTACTTTTTCTTTCTTAATCGACTGGTTCTACCGGTTTATCACAGGGCGTGATTAGCGGGAAAAAATGGAAAAGGGAAGGGAGGGGGGGGGGGGGGGGGGGGGGGAGAAATGAAAAAATGTTTAAGTTTGGGAAAATTTGGAATAGCCGTTTCCTGTTGACACTTACAAGCGCGGTATCCAGAGGAATATTTTTTTTTTCCCCTAGTTTACTAACATTCAATTTCATTATGGACAATGTTTGTCCCAACATGGAGCTGATCCGTTATACGGAACCTCGTATTAGCCACTTCTTGTATCTAGCCACACATGAGGGAGTTCATTTTTCACAAACATCGCTTGCCCTCGTCTGCCAGGCCCACATGGATTTGTATTCCACAGTATTCGATTTTAAATTTGTCTCCTGGATCATTAGTATATCAAAATCATAGATCAGCGTTTGAATAATGGCTGCCTGTTGGTAGGCACTTCGACAGTTCCAGTACACTGTACGAATGTATTTGACAGAGAGTCTGTCCACTTTCTTTCTCGTTTGTCTCTTACCAGCTCTTCTTTTTCTCTCTATCCTCTTCTCTCCTTCCACATTCACGTTTCTTCGCTACATTAGCTGAAGGTATCGGCGACAGAGCACGATCTCCGTAGCTCCCGCGATAATTCTCATTTGTTGTTTTAATCATAATATATTAGCAAAATATGGTGGAAATATCCGATCACCCTGTAGAGCCACCATGCCAGGGAAGCGGCAACAAGGGATGTTATTGATGAAGTCCAGCTGTCTGGTGCAGCCCCACTCCCACGCCAGACAGCCTATGTTCGAGACTATTTTCATAGTAGTCACCCAGCCTCTCGGCACATTGGAACACATAAGGCTTGGGGTCATTAACTAATGACTATGCCTTGACTCGAGTTTCATCGTGCTTACTACAATGTGAAGACATCTGTTGACGACGCCATTATTGTTAAAACGTGTGTAAAAATTTCACGCCACCTTTTTGTGAACAGAATTTGCCGAGCTAATACTCAGGAGGATATTTGTTTCTCTCTTATTTCATAACACTAGTCGGTGGTACCAATTGATGGTGCTATCTGTGGAACAAGTGAGTGGTATAAGTGGCCTTCAATCAAAGCTAGACACCTTCAGCAGACGAATCTGAACAGACGCAGGACCATCTTCGCAATTACTCCACGATACTACGAGGGAAGTGTTGCGGCCACCAGACTTGACCAGTGACGAGTCAACCAGTCCATAACCTGTAAAGAACACGCATCGGCTGGAGCAGAAACCAACACCTTACTGGGAGCTAAGTACCTATTCAAAACTGCCAAGTGAACTCTCTAATAAACGAACTTTCCAAATCAGACCATCATCTGTGATGAAATTTTAAAAGCTCTGTCTAAATATACACATTTTTAGTTGATTTAGTCATTTTAAGTGAACTGCACCCATCAGTTAAAATACCCATAGTAGAAATATTACAATAATATTTTACTGAGTTAAATCAGTTGGGGCTCATCAGAACGAGCAAAATCCTTACTCATAGAAGGTCAAGAAAGATAAACGGCCTGGATACTATCAGCCGTAGTACTTCATTTCTTTAAATTCCTATGAGGCTCCCTAGGATTGAAGTACCATTCTTCAATTCACATCTCTGCTAAGAGTAATTTGGATCGAAAGGTAGATACCTTTGAAGACCCTTAGTAGATACTCTGAATTTTGGCCACTGTTGGACCATCACTGCAGAGCAAGGGGAGTAAATCCTGTGAAAATTGTGGACCTCGTCCTGGATAAAATAATCTGTCTAGTTAAATTCCCTAGACTTGGCTGGCATACATGTCAGAGTTACTGAAAGAATATTGTCAGACTGTTTTTAAAAAAAAATAATAAATCTGAGCATACGGAGCATTTATAAGTAACAGTAAAAATATTTACAGAGAATAATTGAATAATGGGAAAAACAAAATTTTCTAGTAAAAAGTTTAAGGTAAAATAAGAGTTCACTTGCGTGGCTAATTTGCTGTTGTGATTTAAAATTTTACTAGTTAAGTAGCAATTGTATTTTTGTGTAGCTTTGTAAACAGACTTCTTGCTCAGAATTGCCAAGCCCCAAAATCTTCACACCTGTTACCTAAATGTGGGAAGATTTTTTTTATTTTTATTATAAATTAATGAAGATAAACAGAAATCTCGTTCAACCTCTGATGGGTTATAATTAGGATATATATTGTTTTCAATTCCAAATAATATGTACAACTGCCGACATGGGAAAGTGGCATCACATTTGAAAATAGGGATACTCACAATTGTGCTTAGGCCTATACGTTAAATAATAAAATAAAAAACAAACAAACAAACAAACAAAATCAAGAAGAAACTATGAACAAGAATAATATTAAAGTGGAGGGGTTTATAGGCCTGGTGGTTCTTGTTATATAACAGACTTTACCAGATATTTAATTGACTTTCATCTGTTTAAAGTCACATGCATTGTAAGAATTCCATATTGGAATATATATTCCTATCCCCAATTTGCCATCCTCTCCCTTGGATCCATCTGTGTACACAGTAATGCTGTCTTTTGATATTTGTTGTATATATTTATTGGCTGTGTTTTTAATATTTTCTATATTATTTGTTTTTTTAAGTATTTCTGCTAGGTGGTAGTCCGTGTCTGGTTTCTTGATCTCCCAGGGCGGAATCACTGGCTTGTATTCACAACTGTTATTAATTCATGTAATTAATGTACTGTTACGTGCAGTCTTTGATATCTTGCAATATAATACATTTGTATGCTTGTTATGTTCGCAAATATTTTGTAAACAAAATAGATACTCTTCTTTGCTTAAGGAAAAGTCATTATTGAGTTACTTCCCTTGAAAGGAGTTTCGCCACTTTCGATCGAACTCAGCGGATGAATCCAGTTTTACTGCGATTTATTCTTTGTTTGGGTAGAATTTATATTCATATACTGTGACGTCATTTGTGTTGTTATTCCTTGCAGATTCAGTGGTTATTTTCATTGATTTCCCTATTTGATTTATTTGATTTCTGCAAATGTTTTCATATTGTCAGTCTTATTTGTGCTTTATGTATGCTGTTGGTTGACATATGTTTTATATAGGTATATTTCATAAGACACTATTGCTTGTGCACTGCACTTGGATTATGGTATAAACCAGTACTTTATTATTATTACTGGTATACAAGAAATTATACAAGACCTTATTAAGGCTTGTGACCCACTGAGATTGAGATAGTGTACTGATTAATCAAGTCATTAAGAACTTGTGGTATTATTATTGTTTCAGGTAATTAGTATTATTGTTAGACATCATGTCTACATTAGAATACTTCATTGCACAAGGGAAATCCCTTGATAAGACTGGTATGGAATTAGAACAATTTGCAATTGCTCAATATGACAAAGCATTAGCTGCAGAAGAAAGAAAAACTGCTGCTGCAGAGGAGAGAAAGCTTCAAATAGAAGAAAAAAATTAGAAGCTACTGCTGCTGCTGAACTAAAGAAATTGCAGATACAGACTGAGGAAAAAAGATTCCAGATGGAAATGGAAAAAGAAAAAAGAAAAGATGAAGCTGCTGCAGAACAAAAAAGATTAGACAGAGAAGCTGAAGAAAAAAAAGCAATAAGAGAACATGAATTTGAGTTAGAGAAATTAAGATTGACAAGTATGAGTAATGTTAATCAGGCATCTAGTGGTAATGGTAAACCTTCTACTTACAAGGTTAAGGTTCCACCGTTCAATCAGTCCAGTGACGATATTAAATTCTGGCTGGATAGATTTGAACGTTCTTGTCGTACACATAATGTGGATAAATCACAATATGCTAACCAATTAGCAGAAAACATGAAAGGTGAATCTCTGACTAGATTATGCCTTGTAGGAGAAGCAGATAAGGATAATTATGATGTCATTAGTGCGGCTTTGATAAAAAAATACCAGCTAAGTGAGGAAGGCTATCGCCTTTTGTTTAAGACGATGGTGCCTGAGGAGAATTCTTCAGAATTCATCGTTGATTGCCTTTCCAAAACAGAAAAAAACATGAAGGCTCAGAGATAAGATTATGTCAAGTATCGCCTTTTGTTTAAGACGATGGTGCCTGAGACAGGTGTAGAATTCTCAGAATTCATTGCAAAGGCACGTCTCACATTTGATCGTTGGATTGAGCTTTCCAAAACAGAAAAAACTTATGAAGGACTTATGGATTTGTTGCTCAGAGATAAGATTATGTCATGTGTTAACAAACCATTCCTTGAATTTATACATGAGCGTAAATCCAAATCACTAAAGGAAATGGAAGAATATTGTTCCCAATATGTCACTGCACACCCCGACGTGACTTTTGGCAACTGTTACGTGCAGTCTTTGATATCTTACAATATTATACATTGGTATACTTGTTATGTTCGCAAATATTTTGTAAACAAAATAGTGCTTAAGGAAAAGTCATTATTGAGTTACTTCCCTTGAAAGTTGTGTCGGCTCTTTCGATCGAACTCCGCGGATAAATCCAGTTTTCTGCGATTTATTCTTTGTTTGGGTAGTAATAGATTGTTCTTGCTTCAGAATATCTATGGCCTGAATTTATGTGTATTGTTTGTCTGAGTAGGACGAGTCTGTCTTATATCTGTATATCTTTACATTTCTAAGTCGAACTATATGTTCTGTTGTCTCTAGAGAGGTCAAAGGCTATTCGGCGGATGTGTCGCTAGAGTGTGGTGTGATTTGGCTTCGTCCTGATAGGGACTGTGTTTTCTATGTCGGCCTGTCGCCGGGGAAAAAGTGATCTCAGTATTTGTGGGGAAAGTGATAGTCGTCTAGATCTATCGTGTATGCTTTACCCCAGTGTTTATTCGTATTGCCAAGGAATGGCAGAATCATATTTCTGATACCAAGGTAATAAAAGATACTCTTATGAACTCTCGTACGAAGCCACCATTTTCGATAGGTACGATTTGAATGTCTAAGAGAATATATTTGACTCGATGAAAACGACTTCGATTCCTAGCAGCACTATACCCTGTAGAATGCAGTCAATTGTTCATGACCAAATCTACAGAGCAATGAAAGATTTAATGAATGACTAACTTTAGGACAGATTCATTATCTGTATCCAAACGTGAGTGACAGCTCACGAGTGAAGCCATCTTGGAACCAAAACATGTAGTGACTTTCAAGAAGAGAAAAGGGATGCCCGTATTATCGCTTGATTAGTCCAGAGATCACTGCTACACATGAGAACCGATTGCTAGCGGTTCAATATTATTATATGGAAAAATATGTGCTGAACATTATGCTGGAGAATCGTCGCTAGACGAGATTAGGTCTAGAAGCCATCTGAAATATTATTTATAAGCTGACGTGCTCAGTCAGTGAAGTCAGTTGATATATATGTATGGGCGATACTGAGTGCTTGGCTACTGACAGTCCATTATACAATTATTCTACATGAGTGCCCATGTAACATTGCAAGACCATTTATCCACTGTACTATGATGTATTATGCCAACCTGTGATTTGTCACTATCTGTGCTGTCGAGTGTATACGTCCAATTAAACTGTAGAAAGGTACACAGTCGTTGGTGTCGATGACTTCCAGCCATACATGAGTGTGAGAAAAGAACATTTGTCAACACCACGAACCCTTATTATCATTCGCACATTATACACTCAATCCATGTCTACACACCACTGCGTAGGTCAAGTTGACATTCCATACACTACAGTGGAGCAAACAACACCATAGAGATCTTATCAACTGATGATGATGATGATGATGATGTCTGCTTCCATCCACTTATATTTATCTTTTGGTGGATATCACTAACTGGAATAAATAGAGGACTTTATCAACTGGTGGACCAGCTTTCTGGGTTTGACCTCGCAGAAGTTCAGAAGTCAACAGATTACCGATACCAGACCGTTTCCTGTGGCTGATACGACATACTTGCAGTATTGGTTTGCTATTTGTCAACACTTTGTCACGTGACCTGTCAAGTGAATGCAGTATGTAGGTCAGCGTTGTTGACATTTTTACATTAGACATTACAGAGTTTCACAGAACAGTTGGATCAATTCTTGTCAATATTAACAGGAAGACAGTATGAGTGAACTAAGAAGTCCTATTTTCATCGATGGATCTTCTTGTTTTCTGTATATGAACTTTAATATTTAAGGCCAGAATGTTTAATTGAATAAAGTGGCAGTTTGTTTATTTTCATAAAAATAACTTTGCCATTACTGTAAAACTGAGCCTATTTTGCAACACATACTATCATACACATAATTTATATATATTTATGTTTACATGTTATTTGTTTGTATAGTATGTTAGTTTCTATGTCAGCGGGTTGTGTTTAAGGTTGGGCGGCGTCCTCACAACAGTATATCCCACGTCATAGAGGGTCCGTTGTGGGCGTTTTCTATAGGTGCAATTTTCTTGATTGAAAATTTGCTGCGACAACTGTTGCTTTTGTGTTAGCTGTGAAGACTGTAATTATTGTTATTTTTGTAATATTTCTTTGTTCTTTAGTTTTGTTTTGATTTGTTTGTAATTTGTTGGTCTAACCTTTTCTATCTTTCAGTTCTATTCACAATTTATATTCATATACTGTGACGTCATTTGTGTTGTTATTCTTTGCAGATTCAGTGATTATTTTCATTGATTTCCCTATTTGATTTATTTTGATTTCTGCAAACGTTCTTGTATTGTCAGTCCTATTTGTACTTTATGTATTTTGTTGGTTGACATATGTTTTATATAGGTATATTTCATAAGACACAATTGCCTGTGCACTGCACTTGGATTATGGTATAAACCAGTACCTGATTATTATTACTGTTATACAAGACCTTATTAAGGCTTGTGACCCACAGATATTGGGATAGTATACTGATTAATCAAGTCATTAAGAACTTGTGGTATTATTATTATTTCAGGTGATTAGTATTATTGTTAGACACCATGTCTACATTAGAATACTTCATTATACAAGGGAAAGCCCTTGATAAAACTGGTCAACAATTAGAACAATGGGCTGTTGCTCAATATGACAAAGCATTAGCTGCAGAAGAGAAAAAAGCTGCTGCAGAAGAGAGAAAAGCTATGGCGGAAGAGAAAATATTAGAAAGAGAAGCTGAGGCTGCTGCTGAACAAAAGAAATTGCAGATGCAGGTGGAGGAAAGGAGATTTGAAGCTGAACAAAAAAAAAATTAGAAAGAGAAGCTGCTGCGGAACAAAAAAGATTAGACAGTGAAGCTGAACAAAAAAGATTAGACAGTGAAGCTGAACAAAAAAGATTAGACAGGGAAGCTGAACAAAAAAGATTAGACAGAGTGAAGGCTGAAGAAAAAAAAGCAATAAGAGAACATGAATTTGAGTTGGAGAAATTAAGATTGACAAGTATGAGTAATGTTAATCAGGCATCTAGTGGTAATGGTAAACCTTCTACTTACAAGGTTAAGGTTCCACCGTTCAATCAGTCCAGTGACGATATTACATTCTGGCTGGATAGATTTGAACGTTCTTGTCGTACACATAATGTGGATAAATCACAATACGCTAATCAATTATCAGAAAACTTGAAAGGTGAATCTTTGACTAGATTATGCCTTGTAGGAGAAGCAGATAAGGATAATTATGATGTCATTAGGGCGGCTTTGATAAAAAAAATATCAGCTAAGTGAGGAAGGCTATCGCCTTTTATTTAAAACGATGGTGCCTGAGACGGGTGTAGAATTCTCAGAATTCACTGCAAAGGCACGTCTCACAGTTGATCGTTGGATTGAGCTTTCCAAAACAGAAAAAACGTATGAAGGACTTATGGATTTGTTGCTCAGAGATAAGATTATGTCATGTGTGAACAAACCTTTCCTTGAATTTATACATGAGCGTAAACCCAAATCTCTAAAAGAAATGGAAGAATATTGTTCCCAATATGTCACTGCACACCCCGACTTGACTTTTGGCAACACTAAGATTAAGGAGAGTATGCCAGTTGCTTCAGCAACACCATACAATCCCAATTATTCACACAGATTTCAGGGACCTCAAAACAGATTTGATAAAAAAGGTAACCATAATAGTTATCAAAACCAAGGTAACCAATCATTTCAGGGTTCTTCTTCAAAGAACTGGAGACGACCTGATAGCTCTCGACACAGGGGTGGTCATAATTATAGGAATTTCCGTAGAGGAAGTAATTATAGAAACTATCAGGGTTATCCGTCTTGGAGTCAACAAGATCATAATTACAGAGATACTCATTATAATGAATATGATAATGGTAACCAAGGGAACTATGACTCAAACCCAAATAGGGGTTACAATAGAGGTAACAATAACTACAGAGGTGATAATAACCGAGGTAGATCTCAAAACAAAAGACATAAACCACATTTTCAGGCAAACTCTGTACAACAAGAGTCCCATGAAGCCTATAAACAGAGTAAAGATAATAATGATGCTAGTAATATGGCATGTGCCGCTTTTGATTTTGGGACAGCATCTCAGTGCCCCCAATGCAAAACGTTATTTGAGCCAACCACAGTGTCTACTTTAAGCTGTGGCCATCCTCTTCCTGCTCTTCCGGCATCAGTCGCGCATGATGGAAGAGGTTCTCTTGTCTTACATAAGGGTTTAGTGAATAACAATCCAGTCTCTGTGCTATTTGATTCTGGATGCACCACAATTGGTGTTAGGCAGTCACTCGTAGATCCTTCCCGCGCCACTGGACAAGTAGTCAAATGTGTAACATTTGGCGGCACATTAGAGAAATACTCTACTGCTATCATTAGGATTGCTACTCCTTTCTTTACAGGAGATGTACACGCATGTCTTCTTCCGAATCCGATCGCTGACCTCATCATCGGTCGCATTCATGGAGTCAAGGAATGCACTCCGCAACAAATTTCCACGTGGGAAAGGCAAAACATGCAGATTGGTAACGCTGTAGTCACTAGAGCTCAGGCTCTTAATATGCCTCAAACTTCATCAACTGAAGATAATGAAGTGCATAACCAAGATAATCCCTTGGTAATTTCTCGTGACTCGTTTATAAAACAGCAAGAAGATGATCCCACTCTGAAGAAATTCTTCATTCTTGCAACTAAAGGTGATCCGAATAAAGACACAAGTCGTAAATTGTGGATTACAAAGAAGAATGGCGTACTTGTACGTATGGTTCAAGACTCCATTACGTCAAGTCATTCTCAAATCCTGGTTCCCAAGAATTTGAGAGTTAAAATTTTGCAGCACGCTCACGACTCTCAGTGTGCTGGACACATGGGTTTTTCCCGTACTAAGTCAAGAGTCCTTGCGGCTTTCTTTTGGCCATTAGTAAACAAGGACATACGGATTTATTGTCGATCTTGTAAAGTATGTCAGGAAGTTAAATCCAAAGGTCCACGGCATGCTGCACCCATTCAGGCGGCGGACATTCCTATTCGGCCGTTCCAAAAAATGGCTATAGACATTATTGGTCCATTTAAGATCAAGTCTGCCAGAGGACATCAGTTTATCTTGACGTGTGTTGATATGTGCACACGTTGGCCAGAGGCTATTCCTCTGAAGAGCATTACTACTGCTGATATTGCAGATGCTCTTTGGCTTATATTTTCTCGTCTGGGGTTCCCCGGAGAAATATTGTCAGACCATGGCACCCAACTAATATCAGATACCATGTCTCAAGTAATGTCTACTCTGCAGATAGATAGATCTTTAAGTAGTATCTACCATCCAATGTCTAATGGTATGGTCGAACGCCTTAATAGAACACTTAAAAACTTACTGGGGAAGATAACTGAGGATCATCCTCAAGACTGGGACAGAGTTTTACCTGCGGCCCTCTTCGCTTACAGAGAGGTACCCAATGAACATACGGGATTTTCTCCCTTTGAACTCGTCTTTGGCGCGCGTCCGCGTGGCCCTATGTCGTTGCTTCACGATCTCATTACATCTGACAATATTGACGATGACACAAAGTCATCCTACGAATATGTCATCGCGTTGAGACAAAAAATTATCGAAGCATGCAAATTAGCAACTTCTTCTTCTGAATTTGCGAAACAGAAGGCAAGGCAATTTGCCAATAAGAAGAGATGCTTACGACAACTTTGTCCTGGTGACAAAGCATTTGTATTACTACCTTGTAGGGAAAACAGATTACTTATTTCTTGGAAAGGTCCGTACGATATAATATCGAAAATTTCCGATGTCGACTATATTGTCGATATTGATGGGAAGCATAAAACCTTCCACATCAATATGCTTACTGAATTCCATGAACGTCCGGATTATTTGCAACCCATTTTCCAAGCAACGGACAATTCTCCAGTACAACATGGTCATTACTCATCACTGTCCGTGATACAGGATGAGGAAACAAGTTTTTCAGATGTAAATCTTCCTCTTCCAATGATCCCACTTCATTCTAGTGAATCATGGAAGAACGTTACTGTCTCTCCTGATTTGTCTCTAGGAGAACAGCGACAAGTTTCAACTATGTTGCAAACATTTCAGGATGTACTCACTGACAGCCCTGGACAAACGCATGTCATTGAACATGACATTGTTCTAACTGACCACACTCCTATTAGGGTTAGACCTTATCCTATACCTATACATTTTCAAGCACAGGTCGAGAAAGAGTTGGATGAGATGATAGATTTGAAAATAATCGAACCATCCACCTCTGCATATTCTTCGCCGATGGTTATTGTGCGTAAAAAAGACAATAACATACGTCTTTGCGTTGACTATCGAAAATTGAATCAAGTAACGAAGTTCGATGCCGAACCTATGCCTTTACTGGAAGAGCTACTTACTCGACTCTCCAAATCTCATTTTTTCACTAAACTTGATTTGTCTAAAGGATATTGGCAAGTTCCTTTATCTGAACGCGCCAAACCTCTCACGGCTTTTTCAACACCTAGAGGTTTGTTCCAATGGAATTTTATGCCTTTCGTTCTTATGAACGCACCAGCTACATTCGTACGCATGATGCGCCGAATCCTATCTTATCGGTCAGATGTCATTGCATATCTAGACGACATCTGTCTTTTCAGCGATACTTGGGAAGATCACTATTCGGGGTTAGATGAATTGCTGTCTACTTTGCGTGAGCACAACCTGACAGCGAAACCCTCTAAAGCCTATATTGGTTTTAGCGAAATTTCTTTCCTAAGCCACCGAGTTGGTCATGGTTTCCTAAAGACAGAGGACCATAATACTAGTAAGATACTTAACATCTCAATCCCTAAGACTAAAAAACAGGTGAGAAGTCTGTTAGGTCTTATTCAATTTTATGGCAGATTCATTCAGAATCTATCCTCTATCATGGCACCTCTCTCAACACTTCTAAAGAAAGGTTCGCCTAATGTGGTCCACTGGTCTCAGGAATGCCAATGCTCTCTGGATAAGATTAAAACATTGTTTTCAACACCACCTATTTTAGTGCTACCCACTAAAGATAAGACATTCGTTCTTCGTAGTGACGCTTCATCCACTGGAATTGGAGCGGCACTAATGCAAGAGTACTCTGGAACTCTGCATCCTGTAATGTATATTTCCAGAAAACTTAATGCGGCAGAAAGGAATTATTCGGTTTTAGACCGTGAGCTATTAGCTATGGTTTGGTCGATCCTCAAACTACAGAGATTCCTTCTAGGCGCACATTTCATAGTAGAAACCGACCAAAAAGCTCTTACTGCTATACAGAGTAAAAATTTGAAGAGCTCGAGGTCTACTCGATATGCAATTGCTCTTCAACCTTTTCATTTCTCTGTGCGAGCTATTCGTGGATCAGATGATGTGATGGCAGACATTCTGTCAAGATGCCCACATGATTCCACATAACTATTAGGGCTTAGACTTCTTGATATGTCTAGTTCTATAGTAGTTCCTTTTCTATATCATGATAGATACACATTCGTAATTTAATAATATAATGATTGTATCACTACATAGCGGTTCATTGATGTTTATTCACCGCTGTGCTTTGATGATTTTTTCTTCATAAATCATAAATTTAAGATATCTAATACGAAATGATGATATGAATTTTTTTTAGGCATTGTGTAATTGCCAGAATTGTATTATACTTTGATGACACCTTCCTGGAAAAATATACTTGTAGAGAAATAATTTCTCTCAGTTTATGAGACACATTCTCACCAGTCGCTCGATAAGTCGACTTAGCCTCATATTAGGCGTTATAGGTATTCCTGATATTTTCATCTGCGCATTATTCATGCGTTGTGAGCCTATTGTACGTTGCTCCTAGATGTATTTCAAAAAAAAAAAAATGTTCCATTTTTTTTTTTCCCGGGAGGTGTGGTAAGACTGTTACGTGCAGTCTTTGATATCTTACAATATTATACATTGGTATACTTGTTATGTTCGCAAATATTTTGTAAACAAAATAGTGCTTAAGGAAAAGTCATTATTGAGTTACTTCCCTTGAAAGTTGTGTCGGCTCTTTCGATCGAACTCCGCGGATAAATCCAGTTTTCTGCGATTTATTCTTTGTTTGGGTAGTAATAGATTGTTCTTGCTTCAGAATATCTATGGCCTGAATTTATGTGTATTGTTTATCTGAGTAGGACGAGTCTGTCTTATATCTGTATATCTTTACATATCTAAGTCGAACTATATGTTCTGTTGTCTCTAGGGAGGTCAAAGGCTATTCGGCGGATGTGTCGCTAGAGTGTGGTGTGATTTGGCTTCGTCCTGATAGGGACTGTGTTTTCTATGTCGGCCTGTCGCCGGGGAAAAAGTGATCTCAGTATTTGTGGGGAAAGTGATAGTCGTCTAGATCTATCGTGTATGCTTTACCCCAGTGTTTATTCGTATTGCCAAGGAATGGCAGAATCATATTTCTGATACCAAGGTAATAAAAGATACTCTTATGAACTCTCGTACGAAGCCACCATTTTCGATAGGTACGATTTGAATGTCTAAGAGAATATATTTGACTCGATGAAAACGACTTCGATTCCTAGCAGCACTATACCCTGTAGAATGCAGTCAATTGTTCATGACCAAATCTACAGAGCAATGAAAGATTTAATGAATGACTAACTTTAGGACAGATTCATTATCTGTATCCAAACGTGAGTGACAGCTCACGAGTGAAGCCATCTTGGAACCAAAACATGTAGTGACTTTCAAGAAGAGAAAAGGGATGCCCGTATTATCGCTTGATTAGTCCAGAGATCACTGCTACACATGAGAACCCATTGCTAGCGGTTCAATATTATTATATGGAAAAATATGTGCTGAACATTATGCTGGAGAATCGTTGCTAGACGAGATTAGGTCTAGAAGCCATCTGAAATATTATTTATAAGCTGACGTGCTCAGTCAGTGAAGTCAGTTGATATATATGTATGGGCGATACTGAGTGCTTGGCTACTGACAGTCCATTATACAATTATTTTACATGAGTGCCCATGTAACATTGCAAGACCATTTATCCACTGTACTATGATGTATTATGCCAACCTGTGATTTGTCACTATCTGTGCTGTCGAGTGTATACGTCCAATTAAACTGTAGAAAGGTACACAGTCGTTGGTGTCGATGACTTCCAGCCATACATGAGTGTGAGAAAAGAACATTTGTCAACACCACGAACCCTTATTATCATTCGCACATTATACACTCAATCCATGTCTACACACCACTGCGTAGGTCAAGTTGACATTCCATACACTACAGTGGAGCAAACAACACCATAGAGATCTTATCAACTGATGATGATGATGATGATGTCTGCTTCCATCCACTTATATTTATCTTTTGGTGGATATCACTATCTGGAATAAATAGAGGACTTTATCAGCAACGCTAAGATTAAGGAGAGTATGCCAGTTGCTTCAGCAACACCATACAATCCCAATTATTCACACAGATTTCAGGGACCTCAAAACAGATTTGAAAAAAAGGTAACCATAATAGTTATCAAAACCAAGGTAACCAATCATTTCAGGGTTCGTCTTCAAAGAACTGGAGACGAGCTGATAGCTCTCGACACAGGGGTGGTCATAATTATAGGAATTTCCGTAGAGGAAGTAATTATAGAAACTATCCGAGTTATCCGTCTTGGAGTCAACAAGATCATAATTACAGAGATACTCATTATAATGAATATGATAATGGTAACCAAGAGAACTATGACTCAAACCCAAATAGGGGTTACAATAGAGGTAACAATAACTACAGAGGTAATAATAACCGAGGTAGATCTGAAAACAAAAGACATAAACAACGTTTTCAGGCAAACTCTGCACAACAAGAGTCTCATGAAGCCTATAAACAGAATAAAGATAATAATGACGCTAGTAATATGGCATGTTCCGCTTTTGATTTTGGGACAGCATCTCAGTGCCCCCAATGCAAAACATTATTTGAGCCAACCACAGTGTCTACTTTAAGCTGCGGCCATCCTCTTCCTGCTCTTCCTGCGTCAGTCGCGCATGATGGAAAAGGTTCTCTTGTCCTACATAAGGGTTTAGTGAATAACAATCCAGTCTCCGTTCTATTTGATTCTGGATGCACCACAATTGGTGTTAGGCAGTCACTCGTAGATCCTTCCCGTGCCACTGGACAAGTAGTCAAATGTGTAACATTTGGCGGCACATTAGAGAAATACTCTACTGCTATCATTAGGATTGCTACTCCTTTCTTTACAGGAGATGTACACGCATGTCTTCTTCCGAATCCGATCGCCGACCTTATCATCGGTCGCATTCATGGAGTCAAAGAATGCACTCCGCAACAAATTTCCGCGTGGGAAAAGCAAAACATGCAGATTGCTAACGCTGTAGTCACTAGAGCTCAGGCTCTTAATATGCCTCAAACTTCATCTACTGAAGATAATGAAGAGCATAACCAAGATGATCCCTTGGTAATTTCTCGTGACTCGTTTATAAAACAGCAAGAAGATGATCCCACTCTGAAGAAATTCTTCATTCTTGCAACTAAAGGTGATCCGAATAAAGACACAAGTCGTAAATCTTGGATTACAAAGAAGAATGGCGTACTTGTACGTATGAATCAAGACTCCATTACGTCAAGTCATTCTCAAATCCTGGTTCCCAAGAATTTGAGAGTTAAAATTTTGCAGCACGCTCACGACTCTCAGTGTGCTGGACACATGGGTTTTTCCGTACTAAGTCAAGAGTTCTTGCGGCTTTCTTTTGGCCATTGGTAAACAAGGACATACGGATTTATTGTCGATCTTGTAAAGTATGTCAGGAAGTTAAATCCAAAGGTCCACGCCATGCTGCGCCCATTCAGGCGGCAGACATCCCTATTCGGCCGTTTCAAAAAATGGCCATAGACATTATTGGTTCATTTAAGATCAAGTCTGCCAGAGGACATCAGTTTATCTTGACGTGTGTTGATATGTGCACACGTTGGTCAGAGGCTATTCCTCTGAAGAGCATTACTACTGCGGATATTGCAGATGCTCTTTGGCTAATATTCTCTCGTCTGGGTTTCCCCGGAGAGATATTATCAGACCATGGCACCCAACTAATATCAGATACCATGTCTCAAGTAATGTCTACTCTGCAGATAGATAGATCTTTAAGTAGTATCTACCATCCTAAGTCTAACGGGGTCGAACGCTTTAATAGAACACTTAAAAACTTACTAGGGAAGATAACTGAGGATCATCCTCAAGATTGGGACAGAGTTTTACCTGCGGCCCTCTTCGCTTACAGAGAGGTCCCCAATGAACATACAGGATTTTCTCCCTTTGAACTTGTCTTTGGCGCGCGACCGCGCGGTCCTATGTCGTTGCTTCACGATCTCATAACAGCTGACAATATTGACGATGACACAAAGTCATCCTACGAATATGTCATCGCGTTGAGACAAAAGATTATCGAAGCATGCAAATTAGCAACTTCTTCTTCTGAATTTGCGAAACAGAAGGCAAGGCAATTTGCCAATAAGAAGAGATGCTTACGACAACTTTGTCCTGGGGACAAAGCATTTGTATTACTACCTTGTAGGGAAAACAGACTACTTATTTCTTGGAAAGGTCCGTACGATATAATATCGAAAATTTCCGACGTCGACTATATTGTCGATATTGATGGGAAGCATAAAACCTTCCACATCAATATGCTTACTGAATTCCATGAACGTCCGGATTATTTACAACCCATTTTCCAAGCAACGGACGATTCTCCAGTACAACATGGTCATTACTCATCACTGTCCGTGATACAGGATGAGGAAACGAGTTTTTCAGATGTAAATCTCCCTCTTCCAATGATCCCACTTCATTCTAGTGAATCATGGAAGAACGTTACTGTCTCTCCTGATTTGTCTCTAGGAGAACAGCGACAAGTTTCAACTATGTTGCAAACATTTCAAGATGTACTCACTGACATCCCTGGACAAACTCATGTCATTGAACATGACATTGTTCTAACTGACCATACTCCTATTAGGGTTAGACCTTATCCTATCCCTATACATTTTCAAGCACAGGTCGAGAAAGAGTTGGATGAGATGATAGATTTGAAAATAATCGAACCATCCACCTCTGCATATTCTTCGCCGATGGTTATTGTTCGGAAAAAAGACAATAACATACGTCTTTGCGTTGACTATCGCAAATTGAATCAAGTAACGAAGTTCGATGCTGAACCTATGCCTTTACTGGAAAAGCTACTTACTCGACTTTCCAAATCTCATTTTTTCACTAAACTTGATTTGTCAAAAGGATATTGGCAAGTACCTTTATCTGAACGCGCCAAACCTCTTACGACTTTTTCAACACCTAGAGGTTTGTTCCAATGGAATTTTATGCCTTTCGGTCTTATGAACGCACCAGCTACATTCGTACGCATGATGCGCCGAATCCTATCTTATCGGTCAGATGTCATTGCATATCTAGACGACATCTGTCTTTTCAGCGATACTTGGGAAGATCACTATTCAGGGTTAGATGAATTGCTGTCTACTTTGCGCGAGCACAACCTGACAGCGAAACCCTCTAAAGCCTATATTGGTTTTAGCGAAATTTTTTTCCTAGGCCACCGAGTTGGTCATGGTTTCCTAAAGACAGAGGACCATAATACTAGTAAGATACTTAACATCTCTATCCCTAAGACTAAAAAAACAGGTGAGAAGTCTGTTAGGTCTTATTCAATTTTATGGCAGATTCATTCAGAATCTATCCTCTATCATGGCACCTCTTTCTACACTTCTAAAGAAAGGTTCGCCTAATATGGTCCACTGGTCCCAGGAATGCCAATCCTCTTTAGATAAAATTAAAACATTGTTTTCAACACCACCTATTTTAGTATTACCTACTAAAGATAAGACATTCGTTCTTCGTAGTGACGCTTCATCCACTGGGATTGGAGCGGCACTAATGCAAGAGTACTCTGGAACTCTGCATCCTGTAATGTATATTTCCAGAAAACTTAATGCGGCAGAAAGGAATTATTCGGTTTTAGACCGGGAGCTATTAGCTATGGTTTGGTCGATCCTCAAACTACAGAGATTCCTTCTAGGCGCACATTTCATAGTAGAAACCGACCAAAAAGCTCTTACTGCTATACAGAGTAAGAATTTGAAGAGATCGAGGTCTACTCGATATGCAATTGCTCTTCAACCTTTTCATTTCTCTGTGCGAGCTATTCGTGGATCAGATAATGTGATGGCAGACATTCTGTCAAGATGCCCACATGATTCCACATAACTATTAGGTCTTAGACTTCTTGATATGTCTAGTTCTATAATAGTTCCTTTTCTATATCAAGATAGATACACATTTGTAATTTAATAATATAATGATTGTATCACTACTTAGCGGTTCAGTGATGTTTATTCACCGCTGTTCTTTAATGATTTTTCTTCATAAATCATAAATTTAAGATATCTAATACGAAATTATGGTATGAAATTTTTTATGCATTGTATAATTGCCATAATTGTATTATACGTGGATCACACCTTCCTGGTAACATTTATTCGTAGAGAAACAATTTCTCTCAGATTATGAGATATATTCTCACTTAGCCTCATATTAGGCGTTATAATTATTCCTGATATTTTCATCTGCGCATTACCCATGCGTTGTGAGCCTATTGTACGTTGCTCCTAGATGTATTTCAAAAAAAAAAAGTTCCATTTTTTTCCCCGGGAGGTGTGGTAAGACTGTTACGTGCAGTCTTTGGTATCTTGCAATATAATACATTTGTATGCTTGTTATGTTCGCAAATATTTTGTAAACAAAATAGATACTCTTCTTTGCTTAAGGAAAAGTCATTATTGAGTTACTTCCCTTGAAAGGAGTTTCGCCACTTTCGATCGAACTCCGCGGGTGAATCCAGTTTTACTGCGATTTATTCTGTTTGGGTAGAAATAGATTGTTCTTGCTTCAGTATATCTATGGCCTGAATTTATGTGTATTGTTTGTCTAGGTAGGACGAGTCTGTCTTATGTCTGTATATCGTTACATATCTAAGTCGAACTATATGTTCTTTGTCGCTAGAAAGGTCAAAGAGCTGTTCGGCGGATGTGTCGCTAGGGAGTTGTGATTTGGCTTCGCCCTGATGGGCGCTGTTGTGTTTCTGTATCGGCTTGTCGCCGGGAAAAGTGATCTCAATATTTATGGGGAAAGTGATAGTCGTTTAGACCTATCGTGTATGCTTTACCCCAGTGTTTATTCTTATTGCCAAGGAATGGCAGAATCATGTTTCTGATAATAAGGTAAAGAAAGCACTTCTTATGAACTCTTGCTAAGCTATCGTTTTTCGATAAGCAGACGCATTGTACGTCTGAGAGAATATTTAACCAGATGAATATGACATTCATTCTTAGCAGCACTATATGGTATGATGAAGTCAATTGTATCAATGATAGAATCTACAAAGCCATAAGGACATTTAATGAATGACCAGCTTTGATACAGCTGCCTA
Source organism: Oreohelix idahoensis (assembly GCA_024509875.1). Lineage (NCBI taxonomy): Eukaryota > Metazoa > Mollusca > Gastropoda > Stylommatophora > Oreohelicidae > Oreohelix > Oreohelix idahoensis. Next base: position 1,075,394 of record JAMPIV010004798.1, read on the forward strand.
GTTTGTATCAAAAAGAAAGTGAGTGACAGCTCACGAGAGAAGCCATCTTGTATCCAAATATTTTGTGACTTTCAAGAAGAGAAAAGGGATGCCCCGTACTATCGCTTGATGAGTCCAGAGATCACTGCTACTGTATGAGAACCCATTTCTAGTGGTTCAATCTTATTATATGAAAATATGTGCTGAACTTTACTTAAAGGAATCTTCGCTAGACGAGGTTAGGTCTAGGAGTCATCTTGAATATTGTTTATAAACTGACGTGCTCTGTCAGTGAAGTCAGATGATATATATATATGGGCAATACGGAGTGCTTATCTACTGACACTCCATTGTGCTATTAGTCAACATGAGTGCCCATGTATCATTGCAAGACCATTTATCCACTGTACCATGATGTATTATGCCAACCTGTCATTTGTCACTGTATCCGTGCTGTCGAGTGTGTACGTCCAATTAAACTGTAGCAAAGGTACACAGTCGTTGGTGTCGATGACTTCCAGCCATACATGAGTGAAAGAACAAGACCATTTTGTCAACACCACGAACTCTTCTTATCATTCGCATATTATACTCTCACTCTATGTCTCACACCACTGCATAGGTCGAGTTGACATTCCATACTCAAACCACGGGCAACACTCTGACGAGTCTTTAACACTGGAGCTTCCAAACATCCTCTTAACACCGTGGTCCTGTACACAAGTGATGTCAGCAGGAAAAATAAATAGATAACAACAACCCAATACATCTATTTAACACTCTATAGCACGTTTCACTAGCTTTGCCCTCAAACAAATGTAATTATCTGATTAACTGTCTAACGTATTAATGCCATTTTTTGCATACGATGTTATATTGGGTTAGACCCAACAAATATATACTTTATATCTGTGCATCTTGTCCAGTTCCCATAAACGGATGAAATCCTTTGATCTTTGTCGGCATACTAATTATTGTGTATCGAGAAAAGAAATTTTACCACTTCATGCACAGATTCTGTGAATTGATTAGGCATAGGCGTGTCTACTATTACAATAATGTGGCCATCACGTTTGCAATTGAATACGTGTTGAAGATGATTTCTTAAATGATCTGCATGCGAAATACTCGTGACATTGTTTGTCATTGACATTTAATGCGCTACCAAACTGGACCTTCCTTGATCTAATTATTTCAATGGGTATCATCTCTTTGCGGTTCATAAATATCATAATGGAACGTTGCTCCTCTAATGTGCTTGTAAATAACGGTAAGGTCATCTTTAAAGAAATTAAACTTCATCCGAATCATAATCAGATGTCTCTGAGAAATTGAAAATCAATCTCGGCTGAATGAAGGACAAACCACCATTCTTCCAATATTCCTCTTCCTCTTGTAACACATGGTTCTCACTTTTCTTCCAATAATCCCTGGCTATATTGGAGATGGCGGCTTTTATAAGTATTTCAACATCTTTTAATTTGAACGTTCTATTTTCTGTTGCTACCTGTTCCTTAATTTTAGCCCATACTAATTCTATTGGGTTTAAGTGAGAATGGTAAGGAGGTAATCTTAAACATCTGTGACCATGTTCATGGATTGCCTTGTCTATGTGAAATATCTTTGTATGCTGTGTCTTTTTTTACAATTCCAAGTAATTCAGGTTCATGGACATTTCGTTGAATGGAATGTTGTTTATGGTCAGCCAAATCTTTATTACATCTTTAATACTTGGTGAATTAGAAACTTTATCTTCTGGTGCCACAACGTTGTGATATGAGGCATTGTCCATTATCAAACACCACGGTCTATCCAAGGAAGGAAGTACATGATTCACAATCCAATCTTGAAATATCTTGCCATTCATCTCTGCATGATAATCCCTATTATCTGTGGATTTTGAAAGAAATATGAGTTCAGTATTATTTAGAAGCCCATGATGGCTGCTTCCTGGATGTGCAATTATTAGGCGCTGTCCTTTGCTGCTTGGTACTAGTCTCTTAGTTGTTCCATCAGATGATTGCCATTCTCGTTCATTACTGTGGTGCGCATTGATCCAAGTTTCATCTAAATACACAAAAATCATAACAATCTCTTCTCATTTCTCTGACCTCGCGTAAATATTTGCTTCTCATTGCAACTATATGAGGCTTCTCACAAATAAGGTTTCTACCACCAACATATTTTCTAAAAGTGAATCCCAAACTCCTAATAGTCCTCCATAGCGTAGATTTGGAAATATCAATGTCTTTATTCTTTCTTAACCAAATTTTCAATTTCCTTAAAGTCACTGCCTCATTATTGTGAAACATATTGCAAATTTCTCTGCGGATCAATTCTCTGTCAAAATTATCCACCACTCTTGGCCTAATTTTCGTGTATAAAACACTGGAATTAGACATTTCAGATGTCGCTATCCAGCGGTGCAATGATCGTTTGCTTATCCCCAAGGCGTGAATAGTCCTCTTTTGTGGGTTTGAAATAGAATGATATAGTTTTCCTCGAGTAGCTTCATTGCAGAAATACTTAAAAATCCTATTTGTGATTTGCTGCAATGTCATAAAATGTACTCGCAGACTCATTTTTCCTTCTTAACCACACAATAATTTTTGTAGACACACCTCTGATTGACAATGTGTGCGTTGCACCGGATATAAACTGTTTTATGTTCAAGAAGTGCGATTTCACGCAATTTCACTCAAAAATCATGCCAATTGCTTGATAAACCAAAAATGTGCAAATGAGGTCGTATAATTTACTGTAGACATTTCAATATGTGTGCGTGTGATGTGTGTTGGCAAGTAGGATTTTATATTATATCGCAAAGAAACGAAAATTGAAACCAATGGCCGCATTTTAATGAAAAATTTAATTAATAGGGTCTATACCATTTCAAATTCACACACAAAATTTCACTTATATGCGTTATATATTCGCTGAGATATAGCATTTTGAAGTTGGGCAAAGCTAGTGAAACGTGCTATAACACAGTATTTAACATGTACCCAGATGGACAATTTCCTCCATACACTTCCATCCTGTAGGGTATCTAGTTGTATTCATTGGCTTGGCCTGAGTTGTTAGTTGGCATCTGGTAAAAGCTGTATGTGCTGGGTGAGACTTATCCAACATAACTCTATTCATGTAATTTAGTCTTAACTCCTTTCTCCGTAATTCCAAGGGTATGATTCCTAAAGCCACCTCTATAGCTCCCATTGATGTTGATCTGATTGCACCTGCTATTGTACATAAAGCCTGATGCTGAATTCTGTCTAATTTAATCTTGTTACTGTGTGCAGCAGTGGTTTGAACTGTTTTAATGTTTTGCCCTTATATATTTATATCTATAATTTTATTTTTTACAACCCTACCTTTACTGAAGATCATTCCCAATGTTTTATTTGAATTCAGCTGAAAACCCCATTTTGTCATCCATTTACATACTTTATTTATTTGCTTCTGTAGATCCATATATAATTTTGGCAGATGTCTCCCAGTCCTCCATATAGCAACATCATCTGCAAACTGTAACAATTTATTTGTTATATCATTAAATTCCTCACCTAAATCATTTACCATTATTGTAAAAATTGAAGGAGACATTACTGATCCTTGGGGTATTCCATTTTGTTGTTCATACAGTTCTGATCTATCATTGTTTACCTGAACAGTGAAATATCTATCTTGCAGAAAATTATCTAAATAATTATACATTTTACCGGTTACTCCTATCTTCTTTATTTTAAAGAGAGCACCCTCTCTCCAGCATTTATCATAAGCCCTAGCTATATCTAAAAATACTGAGACAGTTCTTTCTTTCTTTTGAAATCCCGATTTTACTTCATGTTCCAATTTAATTATCTGATCCATAGTGCATCTGTTCTTCCTAAATCCTGACTGAGTTTGATTATATAAATTATTCTTTTCCAAATAAAACTTTAATCTTTTATTTACTATGGTTTCTAATATTTTACCTAGATGGGAAGTTAAAGAAATTGGCCTGTATGAACTGGCATCATGGGCATCTTTTTCTGGTTTTAGTATTGGAATAATTACTGCTGTTTTCCATGTTTTGGGAATTTTTCCTGTATTCCAAATTTTGTTAAAAAGGGATGTTATAATTTCTATGGTACTTTTTGGTATGTGTTTCAAGATTTCATAGCTCAAGATGTCATGCCCTGCTGATGTATTTGTTTTGTCCTTTATTGTATTTTCAACTTCTTCCATTGTAATATCTGCATTTAAATATGATAATTCTTCAGTATTATAAGGTACATCTTTACTGAGTTTTTTAAGAAGTGTTGCTCTTCTGTTGACTTCAGCCTGTCCTAGATTTTCCTTAGAACTAACTCTATGGTAGTACCTGGCCAGCACCTCTGCTTTCTGCCAGTCAGTCTCTGCCATTTCAGGTCTTTTTACATTAGGTATTATCATATATCAAAACGATAGATGCCCCCAGGATTCACCGAAAGGGGGGGAGAATGATGAATCCACAGGCGCCTCATTGGAATCGACCAGACCCGTTACACGGACTTCGAGCTCTGAACAACGGCTGGAGTTTCCATGTGCCTGTGGTAGGGAATTCTCTACTCAGAGAGGAATGAAAATCCACAGAACGAAAAAGGGGTGTGGGAGGTCATCAGGGGGAGATCAACAGCGCTCTGTCTCGACGGATAAGACGTTAGAAGAACGCAGCCAGGAGTCAATCCACAGTGCTGAGTACATTCAAGTTGATCTGCCTGATGATGATCTCACACATTTCTTGGACGGGAAGAGAGATGCAATCAAGTTTCCACCCGCCAGTGCAAAAGGGCTTTGGGAACAGTTGGACGAAGCCTTGGCAAAAGAGTTGGATAACAACCTGAAGCAGATAACTTTGGAGAAGAAGCTGGAAATCTTCGGCGACATAATATATCTGCACTGTCGCAAAGTGTTCGGAGTGAGGGAGGCAAGGGAAAGTAACCCACCACGAAAAAGCAGAAGACAAATTAAAATAGAAGAAATCAGAAAACAGAAGAAGCATGCCCGAAAACTGTTCAAAAAATGCAGTTGCCGCAGAGAAGGAAGGGTTACGACAGGTTTGGGAGCACCTGAAAGGCCAACATAATGCCCTTTGTAGAGCAGAAAGGTTGTGCAGGAAGAAAAGGAAGACTCGAATGGATAGGGAAAGATTCTTCAGGGAGCCCTTCAAGTTTGCCAAAGAACTGTTTGAGCAGCCACGGTCGGGTACACTAAACATCAGGAAAGAAGACCTGGAAGAACACCTTGGAATGACATATTCAGATGGTCGCAAAGATGAGCCGCTCAGCAGCATGGCAGGCCTTAAATGGCCGAGTAAGCCAGGAGCTGAATTTAACACCAAGCCCCCAACGGTGCAAGAGGTAGAAAGCATTGTCCAGAAAGCTCGATGCAAGTCAGCTCCAGGTCCTAATGGTGTTCCATATGTGGTGTATAAGAGATGCCCTGAGGTGCTCAAACGACTGCTTCGTTTACTGAAGAGTGCGTGGAAAACCCAGCTTGTAAGCAAGGAATGGAGAAAGGCGAACGGAGTCTACATCCCGAAGGAGCAAAATTCCACAGACATCAGTCAGTTCAGGCCAATCTCACTACTCAATGTGGAAGGGAAGATATTCTTCTCAGTGATGGCGAAAAGACTCACTACATACCTCCTGGCAAATGGGTACATTGACACTACCATTCAGAAAGGAGGTATCCCAGGTACACCAGGATGTCTAGAGCATGCCACAATGATATGGGAAGCAATCCAAAAGGCAAAGTCTGACAGAACAAACCTCCATGTAATCTGGTTGGATTTAGCGAATGCTTATGGATCCGTTCCACACCAGATGTTGTGGCAGGCCCTAGAAATGTATCATGTTCCACAAGAGATTGCAGCAATGCTGAAGCTGTATTTCGCAGGGTTTGCTGTCAGATTTTCAACCAGAGAGTACACAACGAAGTGGATTGGCCTTGAAGTTGGAATTGCGATGGGATGTACCATCTCTCCGATACTATTCGTGATGGCTATGCAGGTAATCCTCAATGCGGCTGAAGGAATGGCTATAGGTCCAAAGCTCGGTGGAATGTGTCTCATGCCACCGCTCAAAGCATTCATGGATGACACAACAATTCTGACATCAGATGAACATCAGGCCCGGAGGATGTTAGCACGCCTGGATGAACTAGTCAGCTGGTGCAGAATGAGCTTCAAACCCAAGAAGTCGAGAAGCCTATCAGTCAGGAAAGGGAAGATAGCAGAGGTCATATTCACGGTTTCCAACCAAAGAATCCCTACTGTCATTGAGGAACCTGTTAAAAGTCTTGGCAGGGTGTACGATGCCTCATTAAAAGACTCAAAGGCAGTGCAACAGACAATAGAAATGGCAGACAGAGGGCTACAGATCATAGACCAAAGCAGACTCCTGGGGAAGTTCAAGCTGTGGTGCCTCCAGTTCATGTTGATACCAAAGTTGCTGTGGCCACTGCTTATATATGAAATAAGCACAAGTACAGTGGAAGCCATAGAGAAGAAGGTCAACAAGTTCATGAGGAAATGGCTAGGAGTACCACCAGGTCTGTCAGATGTAGCACTGTACTGCAAAAAGTCAAAACTTCTGCTTCCTTTCAAGTCAGTTGTTGAAGAGTACAAAGTTGGAAAGGCAAGGCTTGCAATGATGCTACGCGAGTCAGCTGATGACGTGGTTAAGTCCATTCAGCCCACACTGAAAACGGGAAGGAAGTGGAAAGTGGAAGAAGCTGTTGATGCTGCCCAAGAGTCACTCAAACTGAGGGAGGTAATCGGATACACACAAACGAATAGACGGGGATTTGGTCATGGAGACATCCGCTGGTGGTCCAAGGCATCAAGCAGGGAGCGCAGAGACATGGTAGTTCAGGAGATACGAGAAGCTGAGAATGATAAGAGGTTGCAAAAAGCAGTGCAGCAGGTCCAACAAGGCCAATGGACTACATGGGAAGGAGCCCTGCAGAGGTCCTTGACATGGAATGATATATGGCATATGGCACCTCTTAGGCTCAGCTTCGTTGTCAGATCACTGTATGACCTGCTGCCGTCGGCCACCAACCTTGTGAAATGGGGAAAGTCGGATGATGAGCAGTGCCCCCTGTGCCAGGGGAGGCAGACACTTGAACACGTGCTCTCAGCGTGTAAGGTGTCATTAGGGCAAGGGCGATACACTTGGCGCCATAACAAAGTGCTAAATGAGCTTGCTGCGACAATAGATCTGGCAAGAATGAAGGCGAATAGCAAAGTCCGGCCAGACACCGCAAACACATACTTTCTGAGGGCAGGAAAGTCAGCACACCCCAAACCGAATAAACCTGGTAGCAGCTTACCATCTCTTCTTGATTGTGCAAATGATTGGGAGATGGCGGTAGACCTACCTGGACGAGGGGCATATCCAGAGAGTATCAGAAAATCGCGGAGACGGCCGGATATAGTGCTTCATTCTGCAGCAACGCTTCAGGTCATACTGATTGAACTGACAGTGCCATTTGAATCCAGATTAGATGAGCAACATTCGTTCAAAGCGGCCAAGTATAGTGATCTGGCCGCGGATCTGAGACACGATGGGTTCACTGCAAGGGTCATGGCTGTTGAAGTGGGCGCAAGAGGGCTTGTGGCTGCATCAGTGTATGATCTATTGAAACTGTTGGGGCTGAGGGGACAGTCGAGAACAAGGGCCCTGAAGAGGCTTAGTGAAACTGCCGAAAAGGCATCAGGCTGGCTGTGGAACAACCGCAATGGGGAATGGAGATCGTAACAATAAACGCTGCGGTACAGAAAACACCAGGAATTTTTCTAAGTCCACAATACGCTGAGGTTTGTGGTGGACTAGTGAACGGGCTGCGACTCAGGGGCGACAAGCGGTGTATACTATAAGGGGTGTCAGTATCAAAAGTCCAGTGGGGAACGCGCAGTGGCGACTCGTTGACTTCGCGCTGGTGTCTCAGTGTGTGCGACGGAACGAACGGAATAATTTGTCTTCTCCTTGTTACTTTCACAATTGCCTCCACGGCTGGCGGAGTTGTGGAATTTAAAGTTGCTACCATAAGTGAAATGGGTTCATTTTCGATGCAAGACAACAGGAAGCTGAGACGCTTGGGAGTCATGACCCAAGTTGGCCCGCCCCCCTTAGAGTGTAAAGGAGTATATAGGGCCGAAACACTTGTCGGACGGGGGGACTTCTTCTGATGATCAGATTGCTTCCTGTTGTATCGCTCTGTAAAGAGTTTCCTATCATATTTTTAGTTCTGCCTTTAATGGCTTTTAACTTATTCCACACATCTGTTGTAGAGTTAGTTGTAGGGTTCAGTGTTTGGCAGAAACTTCTCCAATGATTTTCTTTTGCCTTTAGTATTATTCTGTTTGATTCATTTCTTATGTTCTTATAAATATCTAAATTATCTTCAGATCTATGCTTTCTATATTCTTGTAAAGCTTGTTTTCTTTGTTTTTGAATTTCTGTACATCTAACTGTCCACCATGGTACTGGGTTTTTGTTCCAATGTTCATTCTTCTTTGCTTCCTTAATGCAGTGTGGAATTATGTGTTCTGGCATATATGCATTTGGTATATGTTTAACAGCTATTAGTAATATTTCTTTTGTGAGATTATCTACAAATACATCTATATTTTCATTTTCTATATTATTCTTGTTTATCTCTTCCATTTCTACCTGAAAAGCTACCAAATTAGCTTTATTATAGTAAAATTTTGGTTTTTCTACCAGTTTGTTAGGTTTGTAATTATCTTTTAGTGTTATTTCAATGGGTAAATGATCTGAATTTGTATCCCCAATAACTTCCCATTTTGCATTAGCAAGATTTGGTGTTACAATGCTTATATCTATAGCTCTGTCTTGCTGATTTGCACAAGGGTTAATTCTTGTTACTGATCCATCATTCAGTATTATTAGTTCATTGTTTTCAATGAAGTCCAACAGTAGTTTTCCTGATTTGTCTATTACATTGCCTCCCCAAGCTGTATGATGAGCATTGAAATCTCCCACTATGATAGTTCTGTTGTTTATTCTTTTATTCACGTCTGAGATATCTCTTTCGTTTATGTTTCCACTTGAACAGTAAAGGTTAACTATTTTAATTTCTTCTAGCTAAGTAGACACTGTTATAGTTATTCCTTCAAAATTTTCTGTTCTAAATGATTCCCAGTCAGTTATTACGTATGTTTTATTAACTAGAAATGCCACACCTCCTCCTTTTTGAGTTTCGGTCCTATCATTTCGAAAGACTTTATATTCAGGGATGGTAAAACGTTGACTCGGATTAAGATTAGTCTCTTGAATGGCAAATATTACTTTAGATTGTTTATACATGCCTATTAATGCTGGTACATTTTTTTTGGCACTTCCGCAATTCCACTGTATTATTCTAATGTTCTGTACGTCCATTATTTAATTGTTACGTTTGTTATAAATAGTGTTGTACTCTTTTACTCCGAGAAGTGTATAATATATTTATTTATTTTTTAACAACAAAGTCTCCTAGATTTTTGGTTTCTCTGTTAAAGTGAGTTTGTAGTTCACTTTGAAGATTCAGCATAAAGGCTTTCACAATGTTTGATACAGAATGAATAAGTTTGTGACAATCTGTCATTTTTTCATTCCACATTTCTTCTAGTTGTTTTTTATCTGTTCGCTTTTGCTCACTCATTATGAGTTGTCTTTCTGACTCAATCCTTTTCAGTAAATCTTCATTCTCTTCTTTGAGTTCTGCTAATTTAGCCACATCTTTAGCTACTTTATGCTGTATGTTTTTCATGGGTTTTAAGATTTCTTCTGCCTTTCTCACTGTATCTTCTGTTATCGATGATTTGATTATTTCACTTTCTTCTGGTAGATTGCTATCTTTTGTCAGTATTTTTTGGACTTTATTTTTCTTTTGGGTTATTTCCACATTTCTGGTTCTGACTGTGATTTCTCTTGGTGTCGGAGTTGTAGATGTAGCAACTGAAGATTGATGTTGTTGTAGTGCTACTTTAAATGGTGTGTTAGTATTGACTGATTTTATTAGAGCTAGTTTTGTTTGTTGGTAATGTAGACATCCAAGGAAACGTGCACTGTGGTTTCCTAGACAATTTGCACATTTTCTGTTTTTATTTCTTGTTCTGTAATCTTTATCATCTTCTACTAATTTGCAGTGATCATAAGTGTGGTCCCCTGCACAATATCGACATTTAGGCTTACTTCTACATGTTCTTTTGGTGTGGCCAAATTTCTGGCAGTTTGAGCATTGAATGACTGGTGGTATGTATGCTTCTGTTTTGATTGTAGTACTGCCACTGAAGAAATGTGATGGTATTTCTCGCCCTTGTAATGTAACTATTATTACAGTTGAAGTTCCTAATTGTTGTGATATCCTTTCCAGTTTAAGAATCCTATATTTTGGATTTTCTGTTTGTAGTCTAGTTCTTATTTCTTCCTCTGGAACTGTTACATGTATTCCTTTAATTACACATTTCCTGGTTTCTTTGACTAATTCAAGCCTAGCTTTAATGCTGTGTGCCAATTCTACTTGAAGAGGACTTACTTCAATTTGTTTTATTAAAGCTTTTGACTTTTCAGTCATGTTCATTGTGAGTATTATGCCAAAATTTGTTCTTTTTATGTGTGTTATTGACCCTTTATCTATAACTGTTTCTAGTACATTGATGATCTTACTGTCTGGTAAGGCTCTAATACTTACCACATTGCCACTGATTTGAAAAATCCTTAATCTTGGGAGGTTTTGTTCAACTTTATGAGTAGGCCTATTGATTTGTTGGTCTTTCATAAGGTTCTCAACACCCTTATTCTTTGAATGAATGTTCAGATTATTGGTTTTCTCTATCATTTTACTCTGACATCTTCCTTTTTTCTTAATTGTTTCCTTTGAAGCTTGTATCTTCTGTCTTTCCTTTTCTCTACTCGTATTCCTGATTTTCCCTTGATCATCATTCTGTGAGTCAGCTTGTATTATTTCAGCCCATGATTTTCTGGAGATACTACCTGTTTTCAATCTTGTAAGAGCCGGCATGTCTTTTAGAATAATTGTCCTTACTTAACTTTAAATATAAAGTATAATATTTAGTAGTTTTGTAAGTAACGAAAATTTCAAATTCAAAAATGGCGCCGTTGACTTTCAAAACATGGAAAGTCGCGGATGCAAAAGTAATTATAAAATTATAACTAAGTGTTAACCAATCTTAATTATTCAATATTGTTATAAACGACAAAATACTAATAAATCTTAAACAATTTTAACACACAAATTAACTTCCCTACAGTAAGCTTTTGCACAACAGATTTAGAATCACAAGTAAACCAATAATGAAACCGCCATCTTGGATCACCGGAAGTCATTCATGAAGCGAGTTAGGATTGAGTGGCCAAGATTTAGTTCAGTAAACATTTATAACACATAAGGAAGGGAAACCACGAGGACTGTAAACAGTAAATTAATATGAAACAAATATAAAGGTATGTTATAAGGCACTCGTAGGAAATAAAAAAGTAGAACACTAGACAACAGAAAAACATGTCCTGTTCTTACTGTTCTAAGTCTACTATCATACTGGACACAGTATTAAGGTCTTTGTCTTGTTGGACTGACCAATACTGATATATAGGGGAACAACAGAAGTGATTGCGTCATTAATAGGCTGAACTGCCCATGGTAAACTTCCGGTGTTATGTATAGAGGTTCGCACTAATGACCTGTCACTGAAATATCCTTTTTGGGGATGCGTAGATGGCAGGGAGGACAGTGTGATTCGCTTGCATAGCTAGGCGGTGTTGTCGCACGGAAGGTCCAGGGTTCAAATCCTGGGTAAGCCACTCATGTCTGTTGTTTTTCTGTTGTCTAGTGTTCTACTTCTTTATTTCCTACGAGTGCCTTATAACATACCTTTATATTTGTTTCATATTAATTTAGTTCAGTATGTTGACATGTCTCTAGAAAAAGACCAGGAGAGGACAGAGAAGGCAGCAAAACGGCAGGAGAGGAAACTGGCCTGTGAACACAAAAAGGCACAGGCGGAAGAAAAAGAAGCGCAAAAGAAACACGAAGCCGAAGGAAAGAAAAAGCAAAGGGCATTTGAAGACAGGAAGGCTGAAAAACAAAGGAAACACGAAGCCGAGAGAGCCAACATAAGCAGACTGAAAGAACTAGAGAATGACGGAAGAAGAACAGAATCTAGTTCCAGTGCAAGTGGGTCCGGAATTTCTCAAGACAGCAATGGGGGAAACATCTCTCATGCGGCGGCGCCTAGTGCAGCCTCCTTCCAACTGGATGTTTATTCCGAGGCTTCAGAGGGAATAGACATATATTTGTCTAGGTTCGAATCTTTAGCTGCTGCCTGTGGCTTAGAGAGGGAGATATACAACCTGAAGCTATCCCAGAGTCTGAGGGGATCAGCTTTTGATGTGTTTATAAAGATGCCCACGGAAGTGCAAAACAACTATGAAATGTTGAAGAAGGATTTGCTCCAGCACTTTCAGTTGAACGCAGAGTCTTTTCGTAGCAAGTTCCGTGAGGCTAAGAAGCAGAAGCATGTGTTGTTTAGGCAATTGGCTACACGATTAGAAACGTACTTGGAGAAGTGGGGATCCCTCAACACCTTCGATGAATCTTATGAAAGGGGGCAGGAGATGATTATTATGGAGCAGTTCAAGGACTCGCTCACCCCTGACATCATAGGGTTCCTGGCAAGGGACGAGGCCGAAACTCTTGAGCAGGTGGTATTATTTGCTGATAGGTACCAGATTGCCCAGGCAGAAGTGAATCCGGTCAAGAGGCGCTTACACGATAGTCACCCTAAACAAAACGAACGCCCTTTCACTGACCTCAAAAGTACCCACTCGGCCACCCACAAGCCATCACAGCCACACAACCAAGAGCATTGCAAGCAAAAACCTTCGGTGCCTTAAGGTAGTCAACCTTAGGGGGATAATAGGAAATGGTGTAAATTCTGCGAAGTAAATAACCATAATACTGCAGACTACCGTAAACAAAAACAAACCCATCTAGTAGCGTTGATTGACATTCAATCACGTACGTAGAAGGCCAAATAAAAGCAGCAATTCTCGAGGACCTATCTACGACATAATCCTACGTTGCAAATATGTATACCTGGGAAATTTTTCCCAGCCCCTCGTTCTGGCCGCTATGCAGAGTAGGGCCCAAGTGAAGCAAGCTGAAGAGTCAGAAAAAGGTGTCGAATTCTGTCCCAGAGAAGCTGAAGAAAGCTCAGACAGAAGACCTTGCCGTTACTGCTTGCTTTAAGAAACTGCCGACTGGCCACTGCCCTCTTCACCCCGGCGACTTCTATACTAAGGAAAGGTTATTATCCCGGAAGGCGAGGAAAGGGGGACAAGAGCACTCTCAATTTGTAGTTCCGTCCCCATATGGAACTCAAGTTCTGGATAAAGGGCATTTAGCCTCATTTGGCGGCCATATTGGGCAGGGACAACTATGCAACGCATCGAGGCCACTATTGCTGGCCGGGAATGAACGCTGACATCCATCGTTATGTTAAGTCATGTCACCAATGCCAAAGGGTGACGCTCATACATTGGACGGCTCCCGTCACGCTAGGAAAGATGCCCATTACAGACACTCCCTTTGAAAGAGTTGCTATAGATTTGGTCGGGCCCTTTGAAAGGACCAAGTGGAGAAAAATGTATATCTTGACTCTGGTTGATATATGTACAGTGTGGGGAGAAGCTGTAACTGTGACATCTACAGATTCTGTACATCTCGCAGAGGCCTTTATCTCGATTTTTACGAGACTAGGATTCCCTCAGGAAATTTTGACGGACAATAGGTCCCAGTTCCGGGGAAAATTGACGGAAGAGGTCATTAGGATTTTCCACACGAAACATATCCATACCTCTCCCTATAGACCCCAGTCCAATGGCTAGATTGAACGATTCAACGGACCTATTATCAATACAGTACGCAAACTCGCGATAGAAAAACCCGACAGATTGGATTTATTCTTGTCTGCAGCCCTGTTTGCCTACAGAGAGGGGCCCCATCAATCCACGGGCATACCTTCAGCAACGCTATTATTTGAGCAGCTCATTAAAGGACCTCTTGAGGTTCTGATGAGAACGTGGACTGATGCCAAAGCAGATGATACTGTCACAGTACGTCACAGAACTGAAAGAAAGGTTAAAACATGGTTGTACGCAGCCACTGCAAACGTTGGTGCGGCGCTCGAAAAGCACGCATTCTTCTTTAATAAGAGTCTTGAGTGTAGGAGATAGGGTACTGTTGCTTCTACCGAGCAGCACCAACAAGCTCCACATAGGCTGGCAGGGACCTTTCAGTGTCGTTGTTAAAATTTCCCGGGCTAACTATAAAAAAGCCATCCGAGGAATGAAGAAAATATATGACAATAATCTCCTAAAACAATATATCAAACGACTTGTGGCGGAACCTGTACACATAATGACTCTAGCTCTCTCGTCGGAGGTGGATTTTGAAAGACATACCAAAGTAGAATATCCACTCACACCCCAAGAAACGTATGAGCTCCGAACATGTCTGCGGTACCACACTAGGTCACCGGGAGCGAAAGATGGTAAGCGAGTGCCCTTATCATGTAATCGCTGACGCTTCTTAAAGGATTTAAGAGCGTTAAGATGTACCCTCTGGTGTGCAGTACGTTTATTACGGAGAATAATCTCGATCGGGTTGTCACCCATATATCTCCTTTGGGGAGTGAGGAGATTATCCATGGGTAAGTTGGGTTTTCGGCTATACAAACGGTAGAAGGGCGAGAAACCGGTAGTGTGATTAACATACACGCGAAGAGCTTCAAGAGCGTGTGGGATATAAACATCCCAATATATCAACGAACTTGGAGACGATGTCATGGAGAGTAGCATGCATGCTCTCATTACAACCGTTCGACTGAGGCCGATAGAAACTGGTTGTAACGTGTTGGATATTAAGTTCTGCAAGTGTGGAATGGAAAGGTTTACCAGTGAACAGCTTTCCATTATCAGAAAGGATGGTTTTAGGATAACCGTGACGAGGAACGAATTCCGTAAGGAAAATGTTAGTAACGGAATCAGAAGACTGGTAACGAAGAGGAAAGCATTTGGGCCAAACGGAATATTGATCTACGAAGTGTAGTATATAAAGATTTCCCGACTGCGAGAGAGTGTAAGGGCCAGAAAGATAAACACTGACGCATTCCATTGGAAAATGCGTCGGGGACATCTGTTGAGTGGGGAGGCGATGAGTTCGCATGTTGCGTTGTTTGCATGTCCGACAGGAGGCGACATACTCAACAACGTCTTTATAGAGGGTGGACCAAAAGTATCGTTTAGAAATAATATCAACCGTCTTATCACAGCCGACATGGCCATTTCGATCAGGAAACTCGTGGAGAACACGGGAGACGAGTTGACGAAGAAGGCAGATCAGGAGAGGACCAGACTGTTTGGGATTAACACGATACAGAATGTCGTCTGAAGGAAGAATAGTGTAAAGAGGGACAGATTTGGGATCACGTTGAAACTGGTTACGAATCTTCAGGAGGTCAGAATCCTGAAGTTGTTCCTTCGCAGTGAAAGAAGGAAAGAGGTGCTCATCAGGAGAGGTGGTAGTGGCATCATAAGGAGGAAAAACAGGAAGAGGGTGGTTTGAGTTGACAACAAGAATCTCCTTCGCGTTGGCATTTATGTCTGAGAGTGCCTTAGGGTCCGACACAGAAGATGGGTGGACATCCGTAAAGGCAGGGTACGGAATCCTAGACAGAAGATCAGCAATGGTATTAAGTTCACCTGGAATGTGCTCAATTGTAGCATCATAGCTCTGCAAATTAAGAGCCCAAGTTTGAAGCTTACAGGGTTGCTCCGATGTTTTAGAGATCCAAGTGAGCAACGGCTTATGATCGGTACGGATAAGAACCTTTGTACCCCGAAGGTAGAAATCAAATTTTTGCAATGCATAATGGATTGCAAAGGCCTCTTTCTCAGTAGTGGTCTATCTCTGCTGAGACCGACTGAGAGCATGGGAGAGAAATGCGATGGGCATCTCATGAGGCACATTCTCAAGAATCGGAAGAGCATTTGAAGTGTTGCTTTGTACTAAGCAAGCACCAACGGCTCTATTAGAAGCGTCTGTGTACTGAATCATAGGCCGATGTACATCCGGATAAGCTAATCTAGGAATGGAAGAAAAAGCAGACTTGAGATAGTCGAAGGCTTGCTGCCAAGCATCAGTCCAGCGAAAGCGAGCATACTTTTTTGTAAGAGCGATGAGAGGCTCAGCAGCTCGAGAGAAACTGATTATGTGCTTACGATAGTAAGAACAGCAGCATATAAAGCCCCGAACATGGCGGACGGAGGTAGGAGGAGGCATATCACGGATGGCCTGAACTTTCGCATCATCCGGTCGGATGCCATCTTTATTAATAATGAAGCCCAGATATTTGGCTTCGGTATGTAGCAAAGCACATTTGCTCAGTTTCAGCATAACTTTGTGGGCGTGCAATCGTGTGAAGACCTTCTCAACGTGAAGTAGATGGTCTTCAGGAGTACCTGGAGTATGTATTAAAATATCGTCAACGTAGGCAAGTGCAAAGACTGCATTCCCTTAAGCACTTCGTCCATAAGGGACATGTACGTTGCAGGATTGCCTTTGAGGCCGAAGGGCATGACGTTCCAGGCATAGCTTCTTATATGGGTGCAGAAAGTGGACTTTACTTTGGCTTCTGATGACATTGGAATACACCAGAACCCAGAACGGGCATCAAGGGTAGTGAACCAATGTGAGTGACCAATTGTAGCCAAAATATCATCGACCCGTGGGAGGGGGTATGAGATAGTTTTGGTAATGGCATTCAAAGCCCAATAATCGCAACAAAAGCGATGAGATCCATCTTTCTTAATGACAATAACGATCGGTGAGGACTAAGAGGACCGAGATCTCTCAACAATGCCAGCGGCAAGCATATCCGTAATATATTTCTCTACAATCTCCCGATTCTTTAAGGGAGTATGGTATGGCTTGAGAGAAACTGGAACCTCCGTGGTGGTCTGTATATCCATAGTGGCAGTACTAGTTAGTTGGAGCTCCATATCTGAAAGAGCAAACATATTTTGATGTTTGGCCACAAACTGACGGATGCATGTAGCATGAGGGGAGTCAGTCAACAATTGCTCATACAACTGAGCCAGTCGTGAAGGCTGGGTAGACGAGGAAAAGGCAGGAGAAGGAGAGAGGTGTGGGAAGAGAGGCTTCGGGGGAGACGGACGGTGGCATGAAGGAAGAGGAACAGAGGGAAAAACAGAAGGAGGTGGTGGGCGGCGTTGAGGAGGTAATTAACGGAGAGGAATACGCGCAGTCGTAATGGCACAATTATGGGTGGGGAACAAGAGAGGAGGTGGAGCAACCGGATGGAAGGAGGTAGTCGAGGGATGGCATGTGAAAGAGGGAGGAGAGGCTTGTTGAGTAAATGAGTGTGATGCTAGCTGAGCACCAGAGGTGTTAAGAAGCATTAGAGGGAAGTCACGTTTGGTAGAGACTGTAACAATACCGTCGACCACATTGATACAAGGATCATCAAGAATGTCAGTGTCAGGTAACGGCTCAACAATGACGGTGTGACCAAAGGAGACAAAGTCAGAACGCTTAACACAACTAGTGACATGGTTAAAGCGTGAGGCTGGAGAGTGACAGGAGCAGTAAGACGCACAAGGGAGGCTATATGAATATCATCATGGAGAGGGATGTATTCATTATTAAGACGGATTTGCTTCAAATCAAAGTAGATATGGGCATGATGACAAAGAAGGAAATCACGACCTATAATGAAGTTCCGTGTCATGCCTCTAATGACAATGAAAGGGTGGTCAATAAACTGTGACCCTATCTGGAGGCGTAAAATAGCAGTACCGATAGAACGTAAGGCTTCGCCAGTAACGGAGGCCAGAGGAGTAGAAGAACGAACAAACCGGACGTGCTTGCGAATCTGTCTGAACAACTGTTCGCGTATGAGGCTGACAGTGGCCCCCGTATCAATGAGAGCACGATAGCTTTTCTTATTGATAGAAATAAGGCATGATGAAGGGTCCGGAATAACACGAAGAGTAGAAACATGAGAGACAGGAGAGGAAGATATAGCTGGTGGAAGAGAATGGAAACCGTGACTATGGAAGGACCTATCCCTACGAGATGGAAGTTTGGGGTGGTCTAAGACACCCGCAACGGTCCTGCTTAACGGGTGTACCGGGGGTTTCCCTGGTTCATTAGAGGTTGAGGGCGGGACTGTCCACGGGAATAGAATGGACTAGTGGCCGGTGGTGGTGGCAAGGAGTAACCTTGAGATTACTGGGAAGGTTGGAATGTCCGTTGAGGTCTGAGAGGATCCCTGACAGGAGGCATAGCCAAAGCTTGAGAGTTCATGGGAAACTGGTATCCAGCAGGTTGATGATGCTGGAAACAGGCCTGGGCAACGTGGTTAGGCTGACCACATTGGTAACAGACAACTGGTGAAACCTGATGTACTTGTGGGCCCGGTCTATGACGATGATGTCGCGAAGGTCGTTGATTGTAGTAGGTTCCCGTTGGAGGAGGCACATTTTGCTGGTGTACAGAAGGTCTATGCCACTGATGGCGATAGTGGCTGATGTCCATAGGTTCAGGTTCGTCTTGATGTTCAACACGGGGTCCCGGCCTAGACGCTGTTGAAATCTTTTTCCACATTTTCTTCTGCAGCGGCCATTTGAATGGCCTCTGTTATTGATGTCGGGTCCTTTCTTATTAGGTGTAGCTTAAGTGAGTCGGCCGAGAGACCATCAATAAAAATACCGACCAGGTGTTTTTCAAGATCGTCGGATGTAATAGAGTCCCCTAGAAAGACATCCTCTGCGAGGTTGAGGAGCCGATCACCAAAAAATTGTACAGGTTCGTGTCTATCTTGGTGGATGCGTCTGAGAAGAGTCCAGGCGTGTTGACAGTCAGCAACTGGAGAGTAACGTTTGACCAGTTTTTTACGTAGGGATTCAAAGGTCTCCCTAGGGAAGGCTTTGGAGTGACGACGGAGGAAATCTGTTACAAGAGACTGGGACGAAAGAAACGCAACGCGTTTTCGGTCCTCATCTGTGGGCTGAGAAATTAGAGAGGCAAATTTTTCAATATCCACCAGCCATTTCTTGAATTTCGACGAATCACCATCGAATGGTGAGACCAATGAAGAAATATGTTGGAAATTGGCACGCTGGGTTACGTATGAAGAGTGTCGGTTATCACCTGCAAAGTGTCATTAGATTCAGGCAAAGGCTGTTGCAAAGCTGCTTGTTGTGTTTGTAAAAGAAGCTGCTGCTGTAATTGCTGGCTCTGTTGTTGCAGTACTAACAACTGTTACTCCAGCTGTGACTGGTGAGCATCCATGATGACAACTAATGATTCGTCTCTCTCGAACTCATCAGCATCCATCTTAAACAATTTGGGTGCATCCATGATGACAACGGAAAAGTCTCCAAGGGAAGCAAGTAGTCAAACGGCACCAAATAATATAGTCATATATGTGACCGTGCACTCTGGAAATGGGGATAGTACTACGTAGAGTTCATGTAATAGAGCACTATGAGGGTAGATATTAGAGAGTTATCTTTTCTTGGTTATCAAGGATGGACGTGGATTTTCGTGTGAAAGGCTCGTCTGTCTTGACAGGCTAATCACCTGAGGTATTGATTAAGACAAGTATTGGTAAGCCCAGGTTTTTAGGCCCTTGCTTTAGGTTGGAGACTTATTAGTTGTGGAACAGTAGAACTCTCAGAAAGCTCTAAAGTGTCAATGCTAACTTCAATACATATATATTACATGTCCAAAGTCTCAATAAATGAACTCTTTATTGTCGATACAAAGATTATGGACTCATTTCCAATTAGTCATGCTTCTGTAAAAATATTCTGCTACATTTAATCTCTAAGCAGAGCTTTCTTCAAATTTTGCCACATATATTCTCGAAGTAACAATAGGGCTTATGGTTACTTTCTCTCTCAATCTTTGCTCAGTTTTGATTTTTTGTGGGAACCTTATACTGCTTAGGTTGTATGCATGTCGGTTTTATATACTGAAATTTGCTACTACAAAATAAAGTTCAATACGAAACCTAATTCTATTTCGAGACGGTACTTACGGGCGCTATAAACCCAAAAGTGTAAAGCAACAGAAAAACATGTCGGTTAATATAATCTTATTTTTCAAGCTCCTAGCTACCAGCCTCTGATCTAAAAAAATCTTCGTAACTATGTGAGTGACCAATCAGTATACTCTACACTCTGGACCTCCGGCCTAACTTGTGTGTTTTCCACACAAGGTTTGATGACGTCATTGGTTCATGTTTGCAAAGATTCATGACGTCATGGATTCTTGACTAGTGTTCATTCCACTTGCTATAGTCCGTTCGGAAATTCGTGCCCACAGAAAGTGTCAATTTTCTGCAAAACTGTTTGTTGTATGGACATGAATTTTTGCATGCAGTCTTAGATTTTCTATGCAGTTAAGATTTTGCGATCATTACATCCACAGCTGTCGCGAAATTTGCAAAACGGCGATTTTCCTTGATCTTCTTGGAACATTTGCCTAAATCTGCCCGTAACATTAATTCTTACAGTAAATCACAACATTTGCGCGACTAGACGGTTCAAAGGCGTGTCCTAAATGTGTGATTGGTTGTTCACGTGATTTTGATACGAGGAATGATGTTCTGATAATGAACCATGATAGCAGTAAATCATCGGGAAGCTATGACAAATCGTAACTGTTTATGTGTTATTATAGATTGGCATATGAAATTAGTTTATCACAAACGAAGGAATGCAATCGACGTGCCTCATTCCGAATCAGACGACTCCAATAAGTTCACAACAGTTATTGGTTGGATAAACTGCAAGCCATCTCGCTGCCAGTAATCTTCTTCTTCCTGTAGCACGTGTTCTTCACATTTAGCCCAGTACTCTGTGCCTATTCGTGAAAGGGCCTCACGAGTCATGTCTTTAACATCGCACATTTTAAAAGTGGTGTTCTGGGCGGCCACTCGCCCTTTAACTCTAGCCAAAACCAGCTCTATTGGGTTAAGGTGAGAATGGGAAGGTGGGAGTCGAAGAGAAACATGACCCTGCTCTTGGATGATTTTATCAATCAGATACACTTTTGTCTTATTCCTCTGTCTCACAAGTTGCAACAACTCTGGTTTTAAATAGCTGTTGTCAGCGAAGATATTTTCATTCACAAGCCACCTCCTGATTTCGTCTTTCGTGCTTGCCGAAGTGGGAGCTTTATCCTCCTGCGCTAGAACATTATGATAAAACGCATTATCCATCATCAGGCAAGACGGCCTATCTAGAGTCGGGAGGAGTGTATTCACTATCCATGTGGCGAAATCTGTGAAATAATCGCTAAATTCAGTAAGATTTTAATCCTATGATAATAAATAAACCCGCCCGTAAGTGTCTGCTTAAAGTCGTCTCTACGCCAGTATAGCGCTGCCTTTTGTGCAGAGGAAATGCTTATAAAACGATCCCGCCGTAAAATCTAACCCGCTTTCCTAGTTTCGGTTTTGAGACTTACAATTAACGATCTGCCAGAACTGTGACACCAACCTACCGTCTGAATTAACGTACGATTTTAACTTTAACGCCCAAATTAGTAGTAACTCGGACATTTTCCAGTAGCAAGAACGAAACGATAGTAATAATTAACGCCAATACTACCAACGCTTGGCAAAAACCCCTCTTCGTCCTGCACGGGGGACTAATACTATAACCTCTCTGTTGGACAAAGCCAGAATACATAAACACACAGACAGTTTCAATTCTCGCCGAGTAGTGTATTTCTGACGTAACACAACTAGTTGGTTTATTTGAATGAAAAAATGATATAAAAGGAGGGGGAAAGATGGCCGACTTTTGGAAAAGTTGAAATTGACGATTAACAGTGACAAAACTGAAAATCTAAACGACAAAGAAAATAGACATAAAAATCATATATATATATATAGATAGCTTAGGGTCCCCTGAGTAATAATATGTTTTAATATATATGGTAGTCTAATTATTAGCCAAGATATTGAAATAATACTGTATGTCTACGAACACTAAGACGGACAGACTGGTGGTCTCGCTCATTTATCCATAACGTTAGTGGGGACGCCAGTTTAAAAAGAGGCATTAGATTGATTCAAATCCGATTGGATGGTAGAAGAGTATAGGAAGGAGGGTATTTGTTAGGCAAAAAAAGCTAACTATATTTTGAAGACTCACTCCTAGAAGTTTGGAGTTTTGTTTTTTAAAATTTGAATTGAAAAGCTAGACCCTCGCTGATTGAGCCGGTCTGATAATATTGGCAAAAGCTTTCAAAGGCTTGTCGCCAGTTGATACAGAAAGTTTTGTAAGCAAGCTGCGTTGAGAACAGCAGTGCCTAGAGTGAAATAATAAACCTTGGCAGTCTGGACCGGGGCAAAGCTGAACCTACATATTAATGCTAATGCAGGGTTTTTTTCTTCTGGTGCTACGGTAGTACCAGGACCCTGGTGAATTTACTTGAGAGAGAGAAAGTGAAACTTTACTGGACCAAGCGGTCTACTATACTATCCTACACCAGGGACTGTGTCAGTCTGGTCATTTGAGTGAACGAAAGGAAATTGTCAGCATCATATCTACCATCAACCTACAGATAAGTGCCTATGTGTCGGCACTACAACGGTCATCCACTGACTTTATTAACAGAGACATAAAATCTTTGATTATTCAATAACTTTTCCACAAGATACTAATATAAAGAAGGGAATGATGACACCACCCCACCCCACCATTAGTTACCAGTGTCACCCAGTGTAGAGAAATACCTAAATATAATTTGATTATAATAGTCCTTTGTATGGACAGAAGATCTAGTGTGTTATTAATATTTATGTAAATAAAACCATAAATTTCATTTTGTTGTTGGTCCTGACTCAGAAAATTCTGAATCAGAGCAAATAAATTGTAATCTAGCATATTACATAATTTTCAGCCACAGACTTCTATAAGATATATAATAGAGTGTCAGTTTGTTTGTGGTTCTGGTATTGACCCTGTCTTATATCTTTATGTGATATAATTTAAATGTATTTGTAGTATCAACAGATTGCAATTCTTTCTCGTTCGTATGATGAGCATTAACCCAAGATTCGTCCAAATCTCTCATAGCCGTCTTGCCTTCTCTCACGAATCTGCCTAAGGTATTTGCTTCGAGCTGCAACCAGATGTGGTTTTTCGCATAAAAAATCCCTTCCGACAGACGTTTTTCTAAAAGTGAAGCCGACACTTCTGACAAGTTGCCAAAGAGTTGTTTTTGAGACGTTAATATCGCATTCTGATTGGAGCCGACTTTTCAGCATGTGGAGAGTAACAAGTTGATTGGCATTAAATATCTTCAAAATCAAACGTCTAATGACATCCTTGTCAAAATCATCAATTTTTTTCTTCCTTCCTTGCTTAACCGCAGCCTCTGTGCAATCACCGTCTTATTGTATCCAACGTCGAAAAGATCTTCTATCCACACCCAGGGTCTTTCGTGTTCTCCTACCTGGTTCTTGGATGTCGTGGTATAAACAACCCATCTTAGCCTCTCTGCGAAAATGCCTGTACAATATAACAGTTACCTTCTGCAAAGTGATAAATTTGCATTTCAGATTCATTGAACTTTTCATAATTATGCAGTTTAGTTTATTAATATATTATACGCTGGTGTCGTTTTGTTTCGTTGCAGCCAACTCATTGCAATTAGCATACGCCGCTGAAATAATTACTCGCGACTGTGTACAATAGGTGCGCACACGTGCGGACATGTAGTCACTACACTAATTCAAAAAAAAAAAAAAAAAAAAATTGAATAGACAATTTCATCACTTGTGCTGTGCTGTAACAAAAATTAAGTGCGCAATTTTTGAAAGGATCTTGTAACTTTCCTGTAGAACTAATAAAAATTAACCCAGACAACGGTAAGAGTTTTTTTATATAACTTAAAGAAAAAAAATCGAACATGACATGAGTTTTGTAAGGGCAAAAAATATATTAATAACTGCATTGATATCAGTAGGGCACGTAGCAAATTTCAATAACATCCGTCAAGGGGTTGCAAAGTTACAACGTTCAATGTGGGCACGAATTTCCGAACGGACTATAGTCTTATTCAAGTACTTAGTGAATTAGTCTTGCTAAAGTACCCTTAATACAATCTATCAGATGATGGCCAGAGTAGTGCTAAAAGCAACGTAGTAGGCCATACGGTCACACACCTGCCGATGCTTGTTCTTTGCAGGTTATGGACTGGTTCACTCTCGTCACTGGTCAAGTCTGGTGACCGCAACACGTTCCTCGTAGTATCGTAGAGTAAATGCGAAGATGGTCCTGCATCTGTCAAGACCAGTCTGCGGTAGGTGTCTAGCTCTGACTGCAGGCCACTTATAGCACCATTAATTGGTACCACTGACTAGTATCATAAAATAAGAGAGACACAAATACCCTCCTGAGTATTGGGTTTCCTTGCAAAACATCAGGTGCTTCCCCTTTTCAGTGCACCATCCCATCTTACTGGCAGCTAAGCAACCATTCAAAGCTGCCAAGTGAACTATCTAATAACGAACTTTTCAAATGAGACCATCAACTGTGATGAAATTTTAACGACTCTATCTAAATTCACCTCACCTTTATTTATTTTACATTTGTTAACGATAATTTGCTATAAAACTTATTATCTATAAATATACAAATGTATAGCTGATTTAGTCATTTTGAGTGAACTGAACCCGCATGTCTCAGTCAGTTTAAATACCTATTACAGAGCTATTAAAGAAATATTTTACTGAGTTAAATTAGTTGGGGGCTCATCAAAACGAGCAAAATCTTTACTCACAGAATTTTAGAAAAGATAAAAAGTTTAGACGGCTTGGATTCTATCAGCCGTAGTACTTGCTTTCTTTTAATTCCTATGAGACTCCCTAGGATGGAAGCACCATTCTTCAATTCATATCTCTGCTAAGAGTAATCTGGAGTGAAAGGTAGACACCTTTGAAGACCCTCAGTAGACATTCTGAATTTTGGCCACTGTTGGACCATCATTGCTGAGCAAGGAGAGTAAATCCCGTGACAAGTTGGTACATTTGCTTATTGACGGTCGGTATATGATCTTTCTGTGCTTTTAATAGTAGGTAACATTCGTTTAGTTCTACCTTTTATAGACTTTAATTTATTCCATAGATCTGTATTAGAGTGCGTTTGTGATTTTGTGCTTGATATAAATTTTTCCAGTGATTTTCCTTTACCTTGAGTATTATTTTGTTTAATTCATTATAAACAACAACAAAAATTCGTCTAGATTCTCTTCTCAACATTTTTATTTTCTATATTATTAATTATCTTCCATTTTTTTTTTTTTTTTGGGAAAGCTATCCAATTTGCAATATTATAGTGAAATATTAGTTCTCAATCATCTTGTTCAGCTTGTAGGTATCATGTATTGTCATTTAAATGGGCAAATGGGAGCCGCGCTGGTGTAATGATTACCACACTGCGCTAGCGATCAGGTGTTCACGGTTCAAGCCCGGGCGCGGGCATTTGTAAGAGTGTCATCGACCGGGATTTTGACTGAATAACCTGAACGGCTCCTGAGATAAAACCCTCTGTCCACAGACTCCCCAAGAATAGAACAATTTTTACCTCATACATGTCATAAGTTAGTTGCTTATCCTTTACAGGACGTGGCAATCAACCCTAGCTTTTATTGGCTGTTTGTGATTTTTCTAGGCAATTTTTTTTCATTCAGTAGTTTGCCAGTGCTTTCTGAACGGTACGGCGCTTATACCATTGTTAAAAATCCACACAAAGCGATCTGCTACCAAACCGCCTGCAGCAGGTTTCGAACCTGGTATATCTGGATTTTGAAACTGCGTTCATATCCATTAGGCCACAGACGCCGACATACATGTCATAAGAAGCAACTAATCTGTCCTATAACAAATTGCGCAAGAAGTAACTGCTGTAAGAGCACATTAATGATTTGATGCAAGATTCTTGCAAGGTGATCGATTGCACTGGTGGGCTCCGTGCTTCACAAGGAGCAAACAAGGTCAAAGAAGATGATAACATCAATAATAGAAAACTGTCAATAACAACTTACTTACATAGTCGTTGCCCTTCTACCGTGAGGTGTAGAGGTGAAACTGTCAATAACAACTAACTTACTTAGTCGTTGCCCTTCTACCGTGAGGTGTAGAGGTGAAACTGTCAATAACAACTTACTTACTTAGTCGTTGCCCTTCTACCGTGAGGTGTAGAGGTAAACAAGGGGAACAACTTACTTACTTAGTCGTTGCCCTTCTACCGTGAGGTGTAGAGGTAAACAAGGGGAACAACTTACTTACTTAGTCGTTGCCCTTCTACCGTGAGGTGTAGAGGTGAAACTGTCAATAACAACTTACTTACTTAGTCGTTGCCCTTCTACCGTGAGGTGTAGAGGTGAAACTGTCAATAACAACTAACTTACTTAGTCGTTGCCCTTCTACCGTGAGGTGTAGAGGTGAAACTGTCAATAACAACTTACTTACTTAGTCGTTCCCCCTCTACCGTGAGGTGTAGAGGTGAAACTGTCAATAACAACTTACTTACTTAGTCGTTGCCCTTCTACCGTGAGGTGTAGAGGTGAAACTGTCAATAACAACTTACTTACTTAGTCGTTCCCCTTCTACCGTGAGGTGTAGAGGATAAATAAACAAACAAACAACACACAAAGGTAGTTATCAGGCACTCAGTGAGAAATAAAGAAGTAGAAGACCAGACAACAGAAAAACAACAGAAGTAATAGGCTTACCAGGATCGAACCAGGACCTTCCGAACGGCACCCAACCGCCTAGCCACGGTAGCAAATCGCCACTTATCCACTCTGCCAGCTCCGCATTACAAAAATAATGCTTCACTGACAGAGGTCTAGCGCGAACACTCCGTGACCCGGATATGTACCATAGGACGACCTAGACTAATTATAGACGCAATCACTTCTGCAGTTCCACTATACAACAGTGTAGACCAGATTACATATGACAAAGGCCTTAACACTGTGTCCAGCAAATGATTGAAGAATGAGAATAAGTAAAGTATAGACTGTAGGTTTCTTGGTATTTTATGAACACATAAACATATAAGGAGGGGAAACCCGAGGCCTGTAAACAGTAAATAAATAAACAAACAACACACAAAGGTAGTTATCAGGCACTCAGTAAGAAATAAAGAAGTAGAAGACCAGACAACAGAAGTAATAGGCTTACCAGGATCTTCTTCTTCTTCTTTCGTTCGCTTGAAATATATTGTCTATATCTGCAATGTTGTTTCTTGTATAAACTTCACTGTCTTTTGTAGTTAGTAGGGGTTGGGCCCTTCCGAGGCAGAGGGCCCGGCACTGCGCCTGCCTGGGTGTCCGTCACAGGGCGAGTGCCATAACGTTTTGCAGATATAGGCATACTTCCCATAGCGCTAATGCGTGGCATCCTGATTGCTGTGGTGCGCCTCTTGGCTGGTTGCCTCCGTCTTCAGCACCTTGACTTGCTAGGGCAGACTGTGGTCTTGCTCGAGTCTAGGAGGGCCTGGCCAGTCTTGGTTTTTCAGCCGCTGATGGCTGTACTTGAGCCCCATCTCCACGTCAAGGAGCTGGCCTTGATGGGGCTTACCAGGATCGAACCAGGACCTTCCGAACGGCACCCAACCGCCTAGCCACGGTAGCGAATCGCCACTTATCCACTCTGCCAGCTCCGCATTACAAAAATAATGCTTCACTGACAGAGGTCTAGCGCGAACACTCCGTGAGGTGTAGAGGTGAAACTGTCAATAACAAGACAGCAGATATTCTGTTCCTTATAAAATAGGAGCACGAGAAGCGAATTGAACTATTTTTATTTACCTCACCACCATTCAGCAGATAGACACTCTGAGATCTCGACTTCGGTTCTGGCTTTGCACTTTGATATCTAGTATATCTGAAATCTATAAAGATTCAACCTCCAATCCCTTGACTGCAGTATCTGCCTTTGGACTACGTTTTTTAAAAATTTTTATATATACTAACTTTGCAGTTTCTAAATGGGCTTTATTTACAGTCAGTGACGGAACAACTGTGGTTACAGTGACACCGTTAGTAAGAGTTATTGCTAACAACCTTTGTGATTTCCGAAGCCTATGCTCGTAGCCGCTCATCATGCTGTCCTTGTTTTCTTCTACTTCTCATATAACCAAATCTATTTCTCATATAACCACATCTACTTCTCATATAACCACATCTACTTCTCATATAACCACATCTACTTCTCATATAACCACATCTATTTCTCATATAACCACATCTACTTCTCATATAACCACATCGGGACCTAAGACGCGTTAACAGTGAGAAATGCAGTTAGCGACCCATAGCTAGACTGCTTGCGTCAGGGTCAGCGAACTAGAGCTGACCAAGACCCTACTCCACCTCCAAGTGGTGGTCCTGGAAACAGGCTGCATCACTGCAGTCTGGCTGAGTGAGTAGGGATCGAAGAGGGAAGGCTAACCTGGTCCCAAAAATGCCGGGCTGAAGTAGGATGTGTCGGCCGAAAGGCGCAAATATCGCAGCTTCGCTGTAAACGGACACAACGCAACAGACGTCCTTTTCAGGACGAACAAAGAAAAAGAAGAAGAAGAATATAACAATATCTATTTCTTTCATCAAGTTAACGTATGTCTCCGATCGTTATAACGTTTTCGGTGGTTACTCCTTAATATTCACCGAATCTGGTAGTTCACAAAATCTAAAGAGTGCAAAATCTAAACAGTTATTAGCAATGTGTTACCTAATGTGTCAAAAAACTACCCGCTGGTGCATGCATTTATAATTTAGTCTTCTAAGATAGGTAAAGACAGAACTTCTGCTTAAGCGAGACAAAATTTGAGTTGCGACTGAAAAAATACCGCGACTTATCCGAAAATTCTATTTAACAGAATTCGACTTAAGCGGAGTTTTTGAAAAAAGCCAAAGAAGACAATTGGCCGAGACTTGCAGAATTTCTTCGATATAAGCGGAAGTCGACGTAAGCATTAAGTGCATTATATTTGATATTCTTTGTTGTGTTATTGCAGTTAGTTTCTTTGCTTTCATATTTCTTTCTCGTTTAGTATTTTTATTTGTTGATTTATTATTATTTTCTGTATGTGCTTTCTCAAAATTGTAAATGGATATCTAGGAAAGTGAAAAATTATTTATAAGATTCACATAAAGGGTTGCTGCGGTAAAATATTATAGTAAATCGAAGCATTAAACAGAAATCTTATAGCTTTAGTTTTACATACGAATATTTAGGTTATTATGGACAAGCTAAGTAGACTAGAGAATACGTCAAGAAAAAGACCAGTGTAAAGAGGAGGCTTATTTTTCACGTCGGGCAGTAAACAGTCCGCGTTTATTTTGCATCAGAGGTTGAATGGGATATTTAAAAAAAAAAATCATAAATTCAATTTTTTAAAATAAATTGGCATGTTATGTAAGGAGGAGTGTTGGAGTATGAAGTGACAACAAGTAAAATGTATGGAATAAGAGACAGATGATGACAAAGAGAGAAAATACATGATAATTTAATACCTTGACTTGGACTTTTTTTAAAGTCAACAATAGAACAAATAGGAAGCTGTCTATGTGAACAAAAAATGTTATCCACGAAAACAATTCTCCTGTTAAACTCCTGATGTGTTATAATTAGGATATATTTTGTCAATAATTTTAGGTTTTTGTTTGGGCAAAGTTTGCCCCAGGAGGAGACTGTGTCAAAAATAAGAATGGTATAGTCTTACTCGATGAGAAGGACATATCAATGGTATAGTCTTACTCGATGAGAAGGACATATCAATCAGTAGGGCAGAATATGTAAAAGAACTGTTTAAGGACGACAGGGGCAAAAAACCATCACCAGATTCTAATGAAGGCCCACACATTCTCAGATCACAAGTAGACAAAGCAATAAATATGTTACAAAAAAAGGAAAACAAACAGGCATGGAAATAGAAATGACACAAGCCATGGAGAGCTTTGGTAAAGATGCATCCACAGACGTATGCAGATTTGTCTTTATACAAGTAACAGATTTAATAATCAATTATGTTTAACAGTTATAAACAAATGAATAATTGTTTCAGGCCAACAGTGGGTACAGTTTTGGGCGTATTTCTTTATGTCCACTCCCCGACCTGGCCAAAAGTGATGTGTATTTATATTGCGCATCGTCGCTCCTAATTACATGTGCATCCATGAAGGCGATACATATCCAGCTTCCAAAATGTGAGATCTCGTGTTTACGTTGCTTTTCCTACTCTTCTGCTTCTATCTTGGCCCTTTCGACTTCTTTCTATACCTTTTCGGTTTCCATCCGTGCTTTTTCCTTTTCGTGTTCTCTTCCAACCTCCTTTTCTCACGAATTGGAGCTGTCTCTGTCCTCTCCTTGTCTTTTTCTGATCTGTCCTTGTCTTTTTCTACAGACTTAACAACATACTCGATAAGTTCTCTCCAACTCAATCCTATATCTTTTCCTAAATTTAGGTTCAGAGTGTAAAGCAAAATTTACTTCACAGAATGGGCGGGAAATAAAAATTTCATGACGGCTTTGTTAATGTCAGTTGTCACGCTTGATTTCTTGACATTCCTGTCAGGCTCCTGGAATAGAAGCATCATCATTGTCTTCTATTTATATCTCAGACAAGAGTAACCTTGAGCGAATGGGATACCTTTGAATACTCTCATTTCTATATGTCGTCGATTTTTTGATAGGTATTTAAGATCAATTATGGTCCCGTCTGAATAGAACTAGAACAGGTGATAGCTCAGTGGGAGATAAGGTAAAGAAATAGATTTTTCACGAGTGAAATGGTGAAAGGTAAAGTTAGTCCCTGGATTTGAGAGATAATCTATCCAGCCTATCGATTACGACTGAGATTCTTAGATAAGACAGTTTTCCTATAAATATATATATATTCAACCACTCACCTCTACACACACACAGATAAGTGACGGCAATTAGACGCACAAACGTGAAAAAAACTATATTAATGGATGTAGGGATATGTTGGGACGAGCTGACCGACACACGTAAATAAAGTTTATGTAAATTTTATTTATCATAAAGAACTTCACAACAGCAATATTTTGAATATCAATCAAATACAAATAAACAATAGTTAATGAATTAAATAAAGAGTTAGACTCATAGGTGTAATCCTCCCTCCCTCTGTTGAGACAAGATCCCGTTAGAAGAAAGTTATTAACCCCCAAAGATTTATACGCTATGGTCTAGGATTTCCCTCTACAGTAAAGAACAAAGTTTATACGTTAATCTATTCTGAAAGGGACAGCATTGGCAAAACTTGCATAAAAAAATACACAAAGTGAGTACAAGGATTCTACAAGATATATATGAGAATATTCAGTCATCCTTCCGCTCTTCTCAGACAACCGTGGCCACGAGCATTCTTTCTTACCTAATACTTGTGTTGTATCTTCTGGAACAATCTTTAGGGGACACACCCACACAGCAAATCCAGTGCTATTTTTGGCAAAGAGAACCCCAGCTCCTCAAAAGACAGGTTAACTTCCCTTCTCCGGGGAGCGTTCGCTTTGTTATTTTTTATTTAGAATTACTGTTTGTCACATTAAATTTGTCCAGGTAAGAAATTTAACAGCGCTCACGGTGTCAATAGCTTGAGATTTCCAGTACATAGGAAATGTCAGGTCGGTAACTTCTCTCAGTATAAAATTCCTTGTCACACCACTGTTAAGGGATGGAGAAATTGCTCGAATTCGTTTGTTGTCTAGGGTCCATTCATTTTACTAAAGAGGTGGAAGTTCTTTTATTTTGATTTGGTTTGTATTGTCAAATATTCTGGAAGTCAATCTTCTTGGATACCCCTTTCGGTCAATCTTCAATTACGGTACTGAATAAGGCTATCAACTGTTTAAATGAACTTTGAATGATTGAATAAACCTCTCGACTTAGACGATTTGGCAACAGTTTAATACTCAGTAAGTACGAATTCACAAAACGTCACAATCATGAACATGGCATGAATACTCCCTCTCTAATTTGCAGTCTAACATTATCTTGGTTCGATAATATCATTCCTTGATTCCATCTAACATCGGGGTATTGAGCATCCCGGCATAACTAAATTTTATTATATCTTTTTCCAACAACATCGGGGGATTTGAGCGTCCCGGTATCTTTAATATTCATACATCATACTTTCCCCTCCATAAACTTCGGGGAATGAGACCTCCCGGTATAACACTGTTAAATTATATTTCCAACAACATCGAGGGATTTGAGCGTCCCGGTATCTATAATTAGAATCCTGGCATATTCTCATGCCTTTCACTCCATAACCTTCGGGGAATGAGACCTCCCGG
Source organism: Oreohelix idahoensis (assembly GCA_024509875.1). Lineage (NCBI taxonomy): Eukaryota > Metazoa > Mollusca > Gastropoda > Stylommatophora > Oreohelicidae > Oreohelix > Oreohelix idahoensis. The sequence goes on from JAMPIV010004798.1 coordinate 1,107,866, forward strand.
TATAACACTGTTCATATAATTCTAGTTTAACATACTTCTATATCTTGGGAATTATCGTCCCGTATTGCCTTCACTTATAATCCTGGCATATTCTCATGCCTTTCATTTAAAGCATATAGCTTACCCTTTTCCTCAGAAATATTTATTGAATACACAATCCAATATACTGGCTGATACACAAGCCATTTTAGGCACACATCTTGACGCTATGACGTCACATACCAATCTGTCTACATCATACCTAGATACTCATCTCACAGCGACCGCTTTCATGTATTTCTTGCGTTCAGTTGAGGTACGACATGGTGTGACAAAACCTTGGCACTAATAATAAGTTGCCCTGATAACAACCACAAATGGTCAAACGTCGGGAAATGTTAATGTTTGTGATTTCGCCACTACGGGCTGAATGTAAATGAGATTTGGGAAAGAATATAATCTGGATCTATAGGCCCAGTTACAATATTTATTCTTAATGTTCTTTAGGTTGGTACTCTGTCTCTTTCTGGGTGCAATACACAATGCCAGACAGGTTTACCTTGAAGACCCAGGTATTAAGTACAAAAATGTTCTTTCGCATGGTTATTCTCAGATATATATGGAAGCCACTGGTAAGGTTTAAGGTTTGACCCAATACTGTGTAAAAGAGAAAAAATACAAATACTTAACCATAATATAGTATTCTCAATCCTATCCTTACCCCGCGTAAAACATAATAAGTTTATCCACTTCGGTTATTTAACTTAAATTATAACTACTAGCTTAGAGCTTGTCTTATCGTTTAAAACTTCCGTGAAATAAATTCTAGTCATTTTAAAAAAAGATTAATCATCATGAATTAGAAATAATTACATATTTTGTCAATATTCATAATGAACAGTGCATTTACTAGTTGGTTAAAATATTCTCTGACTGGTTACTAGCAATTAACTAAATTTATTTTATAGCTGGCATAGTTTAGCTAGAAATTATTGTTTGTTCTGCTAGCCACTGTAACACAGTAAAACCTAGAGAAATATAAATGACGAACCTATCTAGTAAATCACTCTGCACAGAAAAAACCTATTGAAATAAAATACGGACTAACTAATTAATCACTCAAACTTCTAATATAGTATTTACCACAAACACAGAAATTCTAAGACTATCTCCAAAGAAAAAACTAAGAAACTCCACTAATACAAGTGATTCTAGAAATCGAAGCTAGATGTCTTTAAAATCTGTCGGTACTGGATAAATTGAGTCAAAATGCTGGGGTTTATATATTAAATCTCCATAAAAATCGCTCGTACTTGCTAGATATGACACCTTTACTCAGATCTCGGGCTATACGTGAATCAAAGCCATTTTTCACACTAGAACCGAAACCAGACCTTAAAGCTCTCGCTTAGATCAGGAATCTGCAATTTGCTAATCAGTAAAAATTTTACACGTCTCTGCTCGTATGGGCCATTCTAGCGAGCAATGTCCTTTGATCTGGCGATTCTCACCGTGTTTACTTACCTATCAAACGAACGGATTCAGGGGAAGGCAATAGAAATTGTCTGCCCTTTGTTTCCAAATTATCTGCTCCTTCTTAAAAAAGTTAGCTGCTTATCCTTTACAGGACGTGGCAATCAACCCCAGCTTTTATTGGCTGTTTGTGATTTTTCTAGGCAATTTTTTTCATTCAGTAGTTTGCCATTGCTTTCTGAACGGTATGGCGCTTATACCATTGTTAAAAATCCACACCAAGCGATCTGCTACCAAACCGCCTGCAGCATGTTTCGAACCTGGTATATCTGGATTATGAAACTGCGTTCATATCCATTAGGCCACAGACGCCTTCTTACTCAAATTATTTCCTCTGATCGCTGTCTGATCTATTACCAAGATTTTCAATCGCTGGCGTTAAAAATTACAGGTAACCGGCTCAGCGTTAGCTAATAGGTTTGCTGGTAAACCTTCATTAAAAAAAAAAAATAGCGAACAGCAATACAATATGCGTTCTAAATTAGAAAAAGAAACAGATCTCTGAGTGTAGGAGGGTTTTGTGTTAACAAAACATGCGTAGGTGAAAGACAATATATAGATGATGAAATAGATATATGAAAGCTATTATCATAATATGTCACACTATACTCTAAGTTTAGTCATTGTTGGAACACCGCTGCGAAGCAGAGGAGTCGAAAACTGCCGTAATTAGGCAAAACAGAACAGACGACATAGAAATTGCAGCCTGGAAGAACCAACACATCTATGTAAATATGCTATATAGAATAAAGAACACTATATACCCAAATTATAACCCACATAGGATTGAACCAGGTATCCCATGCATAAGACAAACACTAGTTTTCCTGTGCATGGATCAAGAAAAAAAAAATCAAGTCATAAAGGTTACATAAAAAAACTTCTTGTTTTAATAATGATTACCATCTCACCCTCACTGACAACTGTTTTCTTCGATGATTCAAGGGCAAGAAAAGTGCTGTCATCGTAGAGGTATCTACCGACATTTCAACACAAAAGTGTTTGTGTATCTTGGTGCATTTTGTTGTTATTGTTTGTTACAGGACAATTGAAATGTCACCCCGATTTCCAGGTTTAATACCAAAGCGAGAGACTTCGATTTTGCATCTGATGGTGCGCCAACCCTGGTTTCTTCATCTTCATCGTCCTTTACCCTCCTTACGTGGCATGTAGCCACCACTATAGGTTGTCCTCTTGATGGAAGCTTGAAGCAAATATTCACATGCTTTTACCACGGTGGTTGCTGTGGTCATTTATTTGATACGATGACGTTTGCAGCCACTTACACAACCTCTTATTAGTTGCCTTGTACGAACTGGCTGAGGGTGGACATATTCTTTCTAAGTCTCTTCATAGAACTTCGAGAACCACTCGAGGTTAGCCATTGTTTGGTTGTTATATTGTTGATGTTTTTTTTTATGGCAGTACTTTGTTTTTTTTTCAGAATGTTAATCAGGTTTTTTTAATGAAGTTAAAAAAAACAACTATTCTGATGGGTTATAATTATATTTATGATATATAGTGTCGCCACTTCAGGCAACTGTGAGAATTGAAGGAAGTGTAACGTATTGCAGGGTTGCTATTTGGTATTTTTGTGCGAAATTCCAGAAATCCGCCTTTTTTTGGGGGGGGGGGGGGGGGGGGGGGGGGGGGTGGAGATCGCTTGACAACAGAAAATTAATTTGGCTTGTCACAAAACGTCTCTACGTGTTCTTTTGGTGGCTCTCTCACACCTTCAGCCTTACGGCAGTATCATTTCTTCTTCTTCATTTTTGTCTCCGATCGCTTATTATTTGGCAATTTTTTGCCCTTTCATTCATTATTTTACTCTATATGCTGAATCTAGTAGAGGGAAGCCTCTAACACTCCATTCCTCTACGGAAGTATCCGCTATGGGACTATCTTTATCTTTTGCGATATTCTTATCATGAAAAGCCGGCTCGTCACCTTTTGTGTGATTCTGACATAACTCCTTTCCGGGACCAGCGACAATCAGGCAATTAACACCTGGGTTGTGGTCTTTATGTCTGAGGAAACCATATTGTTTGTCTGAGCGGCCAGCGATCCTTTTGTTTGACTGTCTGGAGAACGCACGATCACAGACAATAATGAGATACACAGGTGGTAGATGCGTTTATCGTGTTTGCGAGACCATCCTTGTTGATTATTAAAGATAATCTGTATGGCGAGTAAACATTGGCGGAATACATTACGTCAGGAAAACATGGTCACAAGATTGTGAAGAGGGAGATAGATGTCACCGGAAATATTACGTCTTATTATAAAGCGGTCACGCGTGGGAATATTAAAATTAATATTTTAAACAAGCGGGGGGGGGGGGGGGGGGATTTTGAATTTAAACACCCCAACCCATGTAGTGCGAAAAGAGCTTACGATTGGACTGAAGTGAGAGCCAGAATATATAATGAATCTCATTGGCAAGTTTGCCGGAAACACAATCTGTGATTTGAAATGAGAATGAGAGATATAATCTAGCGAACTCAGAGACTCAGAACAGACACCTTCACAACTTCAAACAAGCAACTCCGAAAAAGCCAGAAAGAGAAGGATTGGACCTAGAATTCCATACTTATAAGTGACAGATCGAAGTATTTGGAAAATTAAAACCTTAAAAAGTAAACCCGCCTTTATAAATACAGAGACTGAAAAACTTGATGGACCAGGACTTTAAATATCAAGACTGGAAACCTAGGATTGGATCACCTGTCATCAGAGAAACTTTCCGAGACCAAGTGTATCGCAGAACACCCGTCGAAGAGGAATTAATAGTTTCCTAGGCCAAGTGTATCGCAGAACACCAGTCATAAAAAATGGATTCAAAATTTCCACACCAAAGTGATTCGAGAGCATGTGCGCCGAAATTGCTCGTGTCCATCCGAAACCTGTGTGAGGAGATTGTGTATAACCCAAAATTTTGGGGTAAGTGTAACATTTATTTGCACAAATGAGAATTTGACATGTTTTTCTTGCTAAGTGGTTATATATGAGGCTAGCAACCTCAACATACGAAAATAGTATATTCATAAACCACTACAGCAAGCGCTGGTGATTGTTTCTGGCTAGTCGTGCGGAAAACCAGACAGCAGAGGTAACCCCAGACTCCGACTGGAGCAGTGTTGAGTGATGATTACATGACACGTGCCTCAAGTGTAGCATATCATTTTGTGAGATATATTTAACTTGTTAATGTTAGTTCAAGCACAAATCATTATTCACACTGTCCAGACACATGTTCCCAGTTAATACTCAGAGAAATAGTGGTGATTTTAATCATCTTTCATTGAGCTACACTGTGTATACTCAAGAATTTAATTCTTCTGAGAGATTAACATTGGTGAGTAGACGAGAAGATGTGCCTGTTAAGCTTCCAACTCAATGTACTTAGCAGAGGCATTTGTTTGTCTATTTTTCCAAAAGTTCGTGGCACAAGACTACTTATGGTTACAAGCTATCAGATGGTTTGAAGTACTGAAGTTACTACGCCACTCGTGTGAGAGAAGTACACACATCACCAAGAAGTGACAAAAACCACGGCAACAGGACTCACCTAGAGTTAAGTTTTCTTGTAAAATAGGCGAAAGCAACGGACTCTTTGATAAATCCTCACTTACGTCTCCGTGACGAAAACTTGTTTTTACAGCAAAATTTCACCAATATTTCCATATTTATTTTAACTGTTAAAGACTAATTCATTATTAAAATTGTTACATGTTGTTTTAAAACTAAACAATCATAGTTGCTTCAATTTTTATATGTATGAAAGCAAACGCATGAGCCATAATATTATACATACATACATATATATATCCATACCTAGACATATATTTACCTCTAAACAGAACTATACCATTATAAGAGGAATTCGCTAAATTAACTCAGCTGGGGGCTTGAACGGGCTAAAAACCATTGCTTAAATCCTTCACAAAAGGTGACGGACAGATATAAGTTAACCATTGCTCAGCGCTATACCGCATGGTTCTTGACTTCGGAATTATCTTGTGAAGCTCCCTTCGGATAGAAGCGTCATTGCACTTCTATCTACATATGTGCCAAGAGTAATCTTGTGCGAAGGTAAACACCCTTGACGACCCAGTTTAGATAACTCTTGAGTTTTGGCCATTGTTGGACTACTACTGCAAAGCAGGGGAGGCAATCCGTGACATGGCTTTCCTTTTTTTTTTTTTAAAATCAAGCTAATATAGCTCGAATGTGTTGACATTGAAAACGGTAAGGGTAAGAAACATGAAATCATCTCGATGACATTTCATTACACAAAATAAAAACTCTTGTGTATCTTGGTTGATTTTTTGCTTTAAGTGAAAAGAGAAATACGATTTCAACTGTGGATTTCTAGGTTTTAATTCCGGTGCGAGAGGCTACGGGAGAAAATATATTTAGGGGTACCTCGATTTAGAAGGAAATTACAAGATTTGAAGTTTTATGAACTGCATGTGTTTTGCATCGGATGAGGCATCAACTATGTTTCATTGTAACAACTTCGTGTGGTCTTGTTTGAAAGATGTGTCTCTTTACTTTGTATAGCCCATATGCATCTGAAATTCATTTGCTTTGTGCATTCAGCATCATCATCATTACGTCCCCTTGTATTTATATGGAGCATAAAGCCATCACTGTAGCTGGAATACAATACAAAACAGAAAATAAAATGACAAATACTAATATAAATTAAAACCAGCAACTGCAAAAGTTATTTAAACTTAATACAAAATTAGTAAATAAAATGACACTAAATACCCCAATTATAACCAATTTTCAGGTTGAACAGGGTAGACCAAGATGGAACGAGAAGAGGCAATAACGGTTAGCTGTTAAGTGCCCCCTCTCCACCCATCACCTCATCAAAACAACAACAACACTGTTGCTGGTCCCTTGGCAGGAAGCCTGCACTAAACATCTCACGTGCTCATACAGCGTGGGTTTCTGGGGACATTTTTTTTGTATGATAAGGCTGCTAGCCCCTCCACACAATCTCATATCAGTTGCCTTGTACGATATGTCGGAGGGAGAAGTAAACATTTTCTTACTTTGTCTCATCAGAGACTTCCGGTAACTACGCGGGGCCAGGTTTTCAACAAGCATTATCTTTAAAACCATCAAATATTGGATTTATGACACAAATACCGTTCATTTTGTATAAGCGAGTTAAAACGAGAATCATACAAAGAAATGTTTAGAAATAAATTAGTAAATAAATAAAGGTAATTAACAGGTACTCGTTGGACATAAAGGATGACACTTGACAACAGAAAAGAAACTATGTGATAGGCTTACCTGGAATCGAATCTAGGACCAACCAAACGGCGCCATCGCCTTGCTGTGACAGTACATCGTGAAAGGATGCCCAGCCAATTATGCACCCCAAAATAAAAGTGCATTATTGGCTGAGGTCATTCTCATGACACTCACACAACTATGGAATATAGGACCCGTGGACGACCCAGACGCAAACATTAGTTCGTCAACAGTTTTAAAGGACTTTACATCTGGCAGTGTGACGTAGATTTCAGTTGATTTCTTATTAAAGTGTAAGAGGTATGACCAAATGAGAATACCAATATTGGATTATTTGCAGGCATCCAACTTACCTATAAATATAGAGGAGGTGTTGAGAATAGACAGACCTAGGGAACTGCATAATATAGTCAAACAATATTTAACACGAACACATGTTAATATATAGTGGCTGGGAATGTGAAGGTCTGATGATGTTCTTACAATGCATGTGACTTTAAACAGATGAAAGTCAATTAAATATCTGGTAAAGTCCGTTATATAACTAGAACCACCAGGCCTATACACCCCTCCACTTTAATATTATTCTTGTTCATAGTTTCTTCTTGATTTTGTTTGTTTGTTTTTTATTTTTTTATTTTATTATTTAACGTATAGGCCTAAGCACAATTGTGAGTATCACTATTTTCAAATGTGATGCGACTTTCTCATGTCGGCAGTTGTTCATATTATTTGGAATTGAAAACAATATATGTCCTAATTATAACCCATCAGAGGTTGAACGGGATTTCTATTTATCTTCATTAATTTAAAAAAAAAAAAAAGTTGGTAAAACAGCGATTACCTGGATCAGGATCATTTAAGGGATATGAGTAGGAAATATTTACTTATAATTGTTTTGGCTTTATTTTTCTTCTTTTGGCTTCTTGTGTAGCCAGCTGTTTTTGACTTTTATCTCAATATTTTAATCTGGCAACTCTGACGTATAGTATTTTAGTATCCCTGTACTCAGGTGAGCAGTTCGCACCAGTAGTATGTTTATTTATTTATTCTTTGAACCAACCCTCACCGATAACCAATCATTGGGCACTCCTAGAGTATGCCGGGTCTTAGCCAGGGCCGGAATCACACACCTTAACACATTAAACCTAATAAAGTCTTATAGACCTCATTTTGAACCCCAGAAGGGGCATTAAAAAAATTAAAGTAGTATGTTTATGCTTTATTACTGGACAATTAAATCAGAATGTAAGAAACGAGATACGTTTCTAAGTTGTAAACAGCGAGCGGGTTAAAATGAAGAACAGTGGGTCGTGTTCTTCGATGTAATCCTAGTAAATCGCCAACGTCGTTAGGGTTAGGTTTACGATGGCAGATGTTCATATTAGGCCCTATTTGGAATTGAAAACAATAGGCCTAGGCCTATATATCCTAATTATAACCCATCAGAGGTTGAACGGGATATTTTCCTTCATTAATTAAAAAAAAAAAAAGTTGAAATAAGTACAGAAAGCCGTCTGTTCGATAGGGCCTTAAACATTAGGCCTAATTCAGAGACACAGTAAAATGGGGTTAGGTTTAGGTAGCCTATCTTTAATCCTAACCCTAATGACGTTGGCGACTTACTATCTAAAGTAATAAACACTCCTCAATTAGGCCTACTTTGTTTTTTTTCATTTGTTGTTTGTTTTGTTATTGTTTGTTTGTTGCTTTAAAGGGGATGTCACACATACATTCACACAATTTTGGTTTTGACTTACTCTATTTAAACATAGGTTGGGGGGGGGGGGGAGGGGGGATGCTATATTTAGATATCGGAAATCAGATTTATTGACTTGAATTTATTACACTATATATCCTAATTATAACCCAGTGAACGGGATACTTTGTTTTAAAAAAACCCTCAGTTTTCTAACACAAGAAATCTATTACATATCTGATATATTTCAATTTTTGAAAACAGTAACAGCAAAAATAGCAGACTGGCTGCATACATTGCATAGACGTACCTATATCAGTAATCTTTTGTTTTATTTGATGATAAGAAATATCCCGTTGAACCTCGAATGGGTTATAATTATGATATATATTGTTTTCAATTCCAAATAATATGAATATTTGCTGAAACGCAAAAGTGACATCACTTCTGTCACATCATTGTAAATAAGTCAAATCAAAACTACCAATTTTTCATGCATGTTAAACATAGGCATAAAAAAAAAACACACAAAAATGACAAAAAAAAAAAAAAACCAAACAAAAAAATGGCAAACAAAAATAATAAACAGGAGAGGGATGTAAAGGCCTGGTGTTTCCAGTTAGATATTTAATTGACTTTCACTTGCCATAAGTCATTTTTTTTTTAAATTACTGAAGATAAAACAGAAATCCCGTTCAACCTCTGATGGGTTATAATTAGGATATATATTGTTTTCAATTTCAAATACTGTAATATGAACAACTGCCGACATGAGAAAGTGGCATCACATTTGAAAATAGGGATACTCACAATTGTGCTTAGGCCTATACGTTAAATAGAAAAATAAAAAAAACAAACAAACAAAATCAAGAAGAAACTATGAACAAGAATAATATTAAAGTGGAGGGGTGTATAGGCCTGGTGGTTCTAGTTATATAACGGACTTTACCAGATATTTAATTGACTTTCATCTGTTTAAAGTCACATGCATTGTAAGAACAGCATCAGACCTTCACATTCCCAGCCACTATATATTAACATGTGTTCGTGTTAAATATTGTTTGACTATATTATGCAGTTCCCTAGGTCTGTCTATTCTCAACACCTCCTCTATATTTATAGGTAAGTTGGATGCCTGCAAATAATCCAATATTGGTATTCTTATTTGGTCATACCTCTTACACTTTAACAAGAAATGTTCTATATTATTGTCTTGAAGACATCCTGCACAGTAAGGTTCTTCTATTCTGAAATAGCCTTTTCCCAGCTGTAGTCTGAGAAGTTTCTTATTACTGGGAATTTTCAATGCCCTAGATATCTGACATTTTCTTGTTGGAGCCTTGAACATCTTATATGCATGTCTTCCTTTCAGATTTTTATCCCACTCTGCTTTCCATTCATCTGTTATTAAATGTTTAATTAAGCTCTTAATTTCTGATTTACTCATCCCTACATTTATTAGATTTTTATGAGATCTACCTTTCTTGGTTTCTTTATCTGCCTTTTCATTTCCCTGTATGCCAACATGTGAAGGTATCTAAGCTATTAAGACAGAACATTCTTTGGAATGTAAGTAGGTATGTAGTAGCCAGAAATGTATCAGTAATCTTCTTTATTGGTTTATAATACCAATACCTGGCACATATTTATCAGATATAAGAATGAACATTATTGTGCTTATCAGACATGTTTTGAACCCATCAGTGCATTATGAAATCTATTTCAGAGACATGCCATGCTGTCTTATTATCAATGAAAGTATGCATGTCACTCATTTTGTTATAATAAATTAAAATGCCACCTGTAACATCTTTCCTCTGTATTATGTCATTTATATGAGGGAATGATAAGGAATCATCAGTTTCGTGAAGAATTTTATGGGTAGAAAAACAGCACATTGGTTTGGTAACAGTTTGATGTAATACTTTTTGTGGTAATAACGTATCTGTCATCTCTAAGTCCAGAAATGTGAACCTAAAAATGTTTTTCATCAAGACTCCATCAGTGCTGCAATCTCTTCCCTTAGATCACACAAGGAAGATCTCAGCACAGTGCACAAACTCCATAACACTGGTGAGGATCCCAATGTATGCATACAGGAATCACACATTCTATAGATATTTTTTGTGTGGTAAATTTTGCCAGGACAGCGGCCGTATGGAGTGTTAGACACACCACAATATAAAGTATCAGCTTTGTGAGATGGGGTGACCTATTCCCTTCCTGTCTGCTTTTGCCCTCCGTGCTTGAGGAGCAGAGTCATGTACTCATTTATATTTTGTTAGACAAAATGATTCTACCAGGTTTCAAACCTGATAACTTTGCCTCATAAAGTAAGTGCTCTGTCAGCTGGTTCTCCTCATTCGTACTTTATATATTTTCTGTTTCTCAATTGTAGCTTGTGCATAATGTTGTGCTCACCAACTTCACAAGCTGCTTATTTCCTATTCTCTCACTTATGGTTTTACATACATTTCATTTCCTGTGTTACGGTTTTCATGTTACTTGAGAAAATAGTGGCGAGACAATTAATGAACCACCTTGAAAATGCACACATCCTCCCTGATACCCTGGGCAGTTATAGACCAATGAAAGTAACATGGAGTAACGCTGGTACATTTGCTTACGATGTATATGAGGGTTTCCAGGGTAAACAAGAAACGGTGGCTGTGGCAATTGACCTAGAGGATGCTTACAACAGTGTTGACTTTGCAACCTTGATGGACTGTGCAATGGAATGTGGTGTAAACCCATGGCTAACACGGTAGAAAGCAGCTGCCTTAACTGAGAGAGCAGTTTCATTTCGCTTAGGAACATGGGCATCAGAACCAATGCACATTTGCCCGGGATTACCCCAGGGTTCTCCATTATCACCAGTGCTGTTTAACATCCATACAGCAAAAATAGTGGCAATCCAACCAACAGGTTTGGGATGAACATGAACTTTTGCCGATGACTTGCTCATTTACAGGACTGGTTCAGATAGACATGAAATGATTAAAAGCATACATGAGACACTTCAGGCAGTTTCTAAATGGTGCAATGAAACCAGCTCCAAGATCAATCCCAACAAAGCCTGTGTGCTTTGGTGCTCCTTGAATAACTCCATATTGAAAGCAGATCTTCCAGACATTACACTCAGTGGACAGAAAATTGAAAGGCAGGACAAGCTGAAATACCTTGGAGTAACATTTGATCGCGGGCTATCATATAAGCACCATGTTGATCACATCATACAGAAGTGCAAGACAGGTCTGGCATCCCTAAAAACAATGGCTGCAGCGCACCTGGAGCAGAGACTACTGTTTCTCCTGTATCATCAGCTGGTCTTGTCTGTAATAGAGTATGGCCTGGGGATGCGTATAGTCTTGGGCTGTATGTGAGATACCCCCATTGTGTTCATGCAGCTCCTCATGCTTGGATTGCTGTCAGTTAGATCCAGATATGTGATGGCCCAGGTAAAATCATATATGCAAGTAACCGCAGACAAAAGGCATCCCCTGCATGGAAACATAGCTGACATCAAAGGAACAAGAATAAAGAAGGGGATGTCATAGATGGTGCAGGCAGAGGCGAATATTAGACAGGTGACCACAGTTTAAAATATATTCAAGGGAGAAGAGTGGAGTAAGTCAGATGAGAGCCGGATGAACTACCAGCAAGTCATCATCAGCCTTGGTAGAGAGTGCAGAACTTGGGCCAATAGCAGAGCAGGAAATTGATCAGCTGATAAATGATAATGCTGGGGATGATGATACCATCATGTACACTGATGGGTCTGTAATCTGTGGTAATAAATCAGGATGGGGCTTCTCTGCTAGAGTAAAGGGCAGAACCGTCGCTGGACATAGCAGGGTGTACATGATAACAACCTCCAGCATGAGAATGGAGGTAGAGACAGCTACTGCTGCCTTAAGATGGCTGTCTGAGACTTTATTAACACAGGCAGTTATTGTATCAGACTCACAATCCATGATTAGGAAGGTCCAAAATGGATGGCTCTGCCATGAATGGAAAACCTCCATAGAAGCATCGGATCTTTAAGAACTGATATGGATCTACTGTCCTGGTCATGCAGGGGTATGCAGCAATGAAAGAGCTGACAGACTAGCTTCAAGATAACCCATAGAAGGTGCATTGGACATGGGTAAGAGAGAAATACTGAGTTCAATTCATGATCGCCTATTAGAGAATGACACTGCAATCGATGAATCATCAAGCCTAAGACTGCTGGAATTTGGCATCAAACGTAAAACCAGCAGGGATGGACATATGAGAGGACGCATTCGGCGTGTATACAACTAGTGCGCAACAGGAACAATTAGCATTCATATCATTTGACATTTGCTGAGGAGACTGAGCACCTATGGGTTTGCCCAGAGTGCAATGACGTCGATTCTGATCAACAATAACAATGTTATATTGCTCTTTGCTTTCTTTAAATTGATGGAATCACTAATACAAAACACAACCTTTTGTTTGTGAACATAAAATGAGATTGTATTATCTGGTTGTATTCCTCATGTTCCGCCTGTCTTGTGTACAAGAAATTTCTTATAGCTCTTGCTGCCATCAAGTCAACTCCTGAAGTCACTGATGGGACACTCAAGCTTCTAGGTATGGCAAGTACAGATGCAAGTGTCAGACAACATTCTTCCAAATGGAGTTCTTCAATAAAGAAGTATTCTGTACTTATTCACTCATGGAATCTTTTTTTTGTTGATAAATATTTCAATTTTCTCCTTCAGTTTGGCATTTCCCTGTTGGACGTTCAAGTCTGTACTCTCAAACATGAATCAAAGCAATGAAACATTACAGATAAAAGAAGAACTAACTTATGAGGTAGGTTTATCTATTTCTTTATTATTACTATTGTTTTAATTTGGGGGGGATAAATGTATTCAAATGCTGTAAGAGTGATGTTGAGTAAACTGACCTAATTTATCTGAAATAGTAAAACATTTCAACAGTTAAGAGTATTTGTTTTTGCCTTACCATAGAAGCCTTTAATTATGTCTGGAGATATCTATAGAAGCTGATGCCTGTGTAGGGAGATTTCCATATAAGCTGTCAGTTGTGTAATGAGATTTCCATAGAAGCTGTCAGTTGTGTAATGAGATTTCCATAGAAGCTATTAGATGTACTGAGATTCCTTAATAATTTTTTTTTTCTCTAACCAGCGGCACTCGAGCTTTCCAGCTCTTTTGGCCCAGTGACATGTCATTGCGAGGCTGGGGGGGGGGAGAGGGGTCAGTGGACTTTCCTTCCAACCCGGTCAGGAGCTTTGATCCTTCCCATCCACACGGGATTTATGTGCAGGAGCAGTTCAGGTTATTCAGTCAAATTTCAGGTCGTAAACATTCCTTCAAACGCTGACGCCCGGGTTTGAACCATGAAAACCTGGTCGCCAGTACAACGCCGTAGCCATTAAAAGTCCCTTCAGTCATAACTGACTATGGGAATGCGCCCCTGATGTGACAGCCTTCAGCTGCTTATTTTCCTGGTGCTCCTTTCGACATTTTCTCCTCTCTTCTGCTTGTTGTGTAAGCTTCTTTTCACCCAATCTGAGGCAGTGCTGTAGATAGCATCACCACTTGGTGCGATCAGCAGCTTCATCCTCCCAGGTTGCTGGATTTATGTCCAGTGCCTTCATGTCTCTCTTGCGCACATCTTTGAAACCACCATTGTTAGGCTCCGCACAGGACACTGCAGACTACAAGCCCACCTCCACAAAATAAAAGCTGTCCCAACTGACCAGTGCACATGCCGAAATGGCCCCCAGACTCCGGAACACATTCTGCAAACATGCCCTCTCTTTGGTGACTTGAGAGCTCAAACCTGGCCCCAGGAGATGAAAATGGAAGAGACACTATGGGACACCCGCGAGGATCTCCTGCTGAATACTGGATTCATAGAGGCAACTCATCTCCTTGTTTAGATTGCTGAGCATAGGAAACTGATCGCAGAAGAAGAATCTCAGCTGCGGTCGCCCAACTGTTCTTTTGCCAACTGCCAGTTGTCCGTAGAAGGTGGTGATTTTCAGTTGCACCAAACAAAGTTGGAAAAAGAAAACAAAAACTTTTACTTGTATGGCTGGTTTTGAATATTCACAATTTTCCCATTAAAAAAATGAAATGAGTATACAATTAACAGCTTCTGTGGAAATCATCCTTAGCATTAACAAATTCATCTGTGCCTTTAAAAAAAAATTTATGGCTAGACACAGCTGAACACAGTTTGGAAAATAAAATTTCTACTAAACTGGGGAAATCTGGAAGCTTGTCAAACTCCAGTGACAGAGCTGTTCCTCAGCTCATTTAGCCATTTCTTTGCATGTTCTTGGTTAGGTTGCATGATTACCATAGCAGCCATGTGGGAAAACCCACACCATACTTTGCTTGTTTAGGCAATCCCCTAGTTAATGCTGTTACCATCTCCTAAGGTGTGGATGAATTTTTTTTATTTTTTAAGTGCAGTAATTCGTTCCTGAAATATTGAGCGCTAACCGACAAAGTGCTAAACAAAAATTGATCTCCAATAAGACTTAATAGAAAACAAATTAATTCATTCCCAAGGTCCAGAAAACTTTATAACAATTAAGTAAGTGATACAACACAAAAAAGCCTTCGATCGAGTCTGGCATAAGGCTTATGGCAGATAATGAGAAAATTCAATTTTTATACCAACGTCATAGATATCATTGAAGCACTATACAAGGACGCAAGCAGTGCTGTTTTTGCAAGCAATGACATTGGAGAATTTTTCAAAACAACTGTAGGAGTTCGTCAGGGATGTATCCTGTCCCAAGTGCTCTTTAATATATATCTAGAACATATTATGCAGGAGGCTCTCTACGATTATAAAACAACCGACCTCTTTGCAATCTACGTTTTGCTGATGATATCGATCTTATAGCTGGAACAGAATCAGAACTTCAAGACCTTACCTCTAGACTGGAGAAAGTAACAAGAACGTATGGGATGGAAATTAATATAGAAAAAAGGAAGATATTGGTGAATAGCCATAAGAAACATGTTCCGACCAACATTACGTTAAATGGGCAAACGTTAGAAGAAATTAACATCTTTAATCTGGGGTCCACTATATGTAGTGATGGAAGATCAAGTAAAGAAATCAAGACAGACTTGAGATGGCCTCAGCTGCCATGACAAGGCTGAATGTGATCTGGAAAAGTAACATCAGTTTTCCTGTGAAGATCAAATTATACAAATCACTTGTATTATCTATTCTCTTGTCACAAATTCGCTGGGCAGGTCATGTAGTCCGCATGCCAGACCATCGACTGCCAAAGATACTCTTTTATGGTGAGATGCAGAAGGGTAAACGCTCCCATGGTGGCCAAAAGAAGCGCTTCAAAGACACGTTAAAGACGTCATTGAAAACCTTTGACATAAACCCAGACACATGGGAAGCTGCTGCGCAAGACCGAACTGCTTGGCGCACATCTCTTCGTAAAGGTGCAGCAGCATGCGAATCATCCAGAAGAGCAGCAGCAGAACAGCGGAGACAAGCTAGAAAGGACCGTGAAATAAAACCTTCACATGAAGCAAACATTCCCTGCCCACACTGTCCAAGATCTTTCCAGGCCCGCATCGGGCTCTTCAGTCACCTTCGTACCCATAGACTAACCTAACATATTCTTAAATAATTGGATGAACAGAGTGGTCTTCATCACCCGTGATGGACGAACAACCATGGGTGTGAGGGCTGGACACTCACTGCAGATACGGATTGAAGGATTCAGGCTTTCGAGTATAAATGTTATAGAATAATTTTGCGCATTTGCTATAAAGAGCACAAAACAAATGTCTATGTTAGAGAGAAAATAAACACGTATGCAGGCCACCAAGAACCACTTTTGTCAGTAGTGAAACGTCGAAAGCTTTCCTGGTTTGGGCATGTAACTCGCCATGACTCCCTTTCGAAAACGATCCTCCAAGGAACCGTCGAAGGTAAATGGAGAAGAGGAAGGCAAAGAAAATCCTGGGCTGATAGCATCAAAGAATGGGCAGGGCACGGTTTTTCCACACTTGTGCTGAGGATAGAGAGCAGTGAAGGACCCTGTCTGCTGATGCTTCCACCATGGCACCCCTATGACCCATGACGGCTTACGGGTTGAGATGAGATGATACAACACAAAAACTGCATAGTTAACAACATTTAATATCGACATATAATTATCAGACATATCGAACACAAACAAAATATTATGTATGTTTTATACTAACAAAAATATTTGAAAAATCTTATAGGACTTTAATTGCTACTATTTCCGTCACTTGTGGCTAAAGTTGTCACAGCGGAGCTGTCTTCATCATCAGACGACTAGTTAACAGAGGTTTTATAGTTGTTGGGAAAAGTTTTTCTGGCTCCAGATGTTGAAGTCATGGGTACTTGGCCAAAGGGGGCTGAGGATATTGAAGGAGACTTTAAAAAAAAAAAGTCGAGCTTGCTTTGCTTTGCCACCTTTTTTTCTCTTCAAGAAGCACATTGTAGCAGTTAAGATCTTGTTCTATGTTAAGGATTACCATAGAACTACTTTCCATTTCGGGGTCATGCTTCATTGTCCTGACAGTGACAATGCTTCTTGGCCATTCCACCACCCTGAATGAACTTGAAAGTTATATCCCAGTCTCCCACGGAATTTGTGCACAGCAAAAGATCTAATTTTTTAAGCAAATAATGGGCTAACAGAAATAGTGTTATAGTGAAAAAGCACTAATCAAACAGTGTAAGATCGGGGAATTGCTGTACTAACCTGAATTGCTTCTGTGAGGTATGCCTGTTTCATCATTAGACAGGTGCACTTGAGTTGTATCAAGATGTCATTCTGTATTGTGCAAAATTGCATTTACTGAAAGTGTTTAATGTAGAGAGCGTCTGTCAGTGTTGTGTTCTCCTACTTCTAATAACAAATTATTGAATGTAATGTCCTTTCTTTTTTTTGTGCTGTGGACCTTCCTTCACATTATATGTGTATGCGTTATACATGGTGCTTCTATTTTTCTCTTATTTCAAGATATTGATAAGCAGTGAGTCAGTAATGTTCTGATCAGTTTTGTTGCATTGTAGTTATTTATGCAGTTGAAGTCTTCAGCTTTTGATGACTTGATCATTCCTTTCTTTCTGCCCAAAAAATTTGCTGATATTAATATAATTTAAAAAAATTATATTTGAGTATTTTTCTTTTTAGGCAGCAAGTTTTGAAGTTTAGTACTCATCTCCTAAGTTTAACAACATGGTGGTTTTCATCCTACTGATAATTATTTTAGCAGCTTTTGAATCCATGATGGGTGGGGATGTCAGCATGTGTCAGATTTTCTACTGTCATTTCTACACTTTGTTATTGAAATAATATTTTAAGGAAATTTAAATTAATAAGGACTTGGTGGTGACTGTACCCATTGTTTTTACATTTCAGACTGTAGCAATAGGAAATATGGAAATAATGCCTCAATTTGTACTGGAAACTTTAAAACAGGAAGTTAAACCAGAGTGCCAGGTAAGTTTTTTTCCTTTTGATTATTAGTAATCTAAGCTACATCACCATCATCATCAGCTGCCATCTCCGCAACGAAAGTCAGCAGTAACGGATCTGCAACGTTTTCTGTCTCTTGTCTTGATAGTGCACTTTGATAGACTCTTTCCTGTCCATCTCTTGGTGTTATCTTCCAACTTATAATGATGTCTTCCCCATGCACGTTTGCTTTCAACTCTTGCTTCTACTATGGTCTTCTGGAATGTGAAAAAAATGCAACGGAGACACAATCTAAGCTACAGCCATTCATAAATGGATGCTTGCATAGAATAGAAGGATTAAAATGGTGTGGCAGATTACCAATGTGGAGCTGATAACAAGAACTGAACAAATGCCAGTGGAACAAGAGATGAGAAGAAGACGCTGGTGATGGATAGGACACACACTGAGAAAACTTGTGGATAACATTACAAGGCAGTTCTCATTTTGGAATGCCCAAGGAAAAAGAGGCAGAGGTAGACCCAAAAAAACACACGGAGAAGAGAACTGGAGACAGAAATGAAAATAAGAATGAAGACATGGAAAAACATGAGCTGAGGTCATGTGACAGCAGGACTTGGCTTCTCATTTTTGTAATCTCTTTGTGACTCTGTCTCTACTATGTCACTTTTCCCGAATTTCTTTGCCTTAAATTATATTTCAGTCAATAGCAAGATTGTCTGAGTGGAGTCTTTTATTCAGCAGTGTTCTTATTTATAGTTGGGGGGTTTGGGATGTCAGGTATTGGTGGTACCTCTGGTGAAGGAGCTGTCATGCCCTTTTCAGGGCAGCTCGGCCACCTTTGGTCCAAACCTGGCATCCAGCTCTCACCTGTGGCTCCTCGTAGCTGTCAGCATGCGACAGCGGCCACCCCGTGGGAAACGGCTTTGACAGGCCGGCTAAACTAGGTGAGGGTAGCCGACTGGTTATAAACCTTCGGTGAGTTAGGGTCTGCCTACCCATGCATGCGAAGACTGGATTCGGTAGACTGTGCGGAAGAAACCACCTGTTGGTTCAACGGGCATGACGGCGATTACCAGCAACGCGCTGTGGAGCGTAAGGAGCAGGGCGAGGCACGTAGAAAGCCCTGGTCATCCACTGCACCTGACTTCATCTCCAGTCGTCTTGACTTGTCTTGCCACTGGATTAAGATGGACCCAGGCGAGAGAGTGAGGTCGACGAATTGCGCAACTCTTCCTCACTTTAAACCAAATCACTGCGCAAGTCACTCTTTCATCCACTCATCCATCCACTCACAACAAGTCATGTGGCGATGGGCGAGCGGCGAAGCGGCAGGCGTGGGTGCGCTGGCAGTCGTAGTCGCAGACCTACACACAGGCGGCTCAGGCCATATGGTCGTCTTCCACTGATCGGAGCAGCAGTGGGATTCGGCAGCCCCCTGAGTGACTGAGCAGCCCTCTTTAGGAAAGCACTGCTCACCTCCATGGCATGAGGAAGGGGCTAGAAAAGGTGCCCTAAACATTGCCTGCTCCACCATTACCTAACCAGCTTACCGCGGTTGGTGGGTACCCTACTTCGGCGGGCGACACATAAGAAAAAGAAAACACAGATTTTTTCCCCTCATTCTAGGCGCATGGAATGTGCGCACTCTACTTGACAAAGACTTTAACGCAAACAGACCCGAGAGACGAACTGCCCTGATTGGGAGAGAACTGGCCAGATACAACATTGACATAGCAGCACTGAGTGAAACTCGACTTGCAGGTGAGGGCCAACTTTGCGAAAAGGGTGCAGGTTATACATTCTATTGGAGCGGGAGAGGAACTGAAGAAAGACGAGAAGCAGGGGTTGGATTTGCAATCAAAACAGCACTTGTTGGCAAGTTAGCGGGGCCCCCAAAGGGAATAAATGACCGACTCATGACGGTCAAGATCCCCCTGCTTTATGGAAGGAAACATGCCACCATCATTAGCGCGTATGCACCAACTATGACAAACCAGGATGACGTCAAAGATAAGTTTTATGAAGAACTACATGCAGTCATTGCATCAGTTCCTAAAGCATATAAGCTTATCATTCTTGATGACTTCAAGAGTAGGCTCAGATAACATCTCATGGAATGGCACTATCGGAAAGTACGGCGTGGGTCGCTGTAACAGCAATGGACTTCTTCTCCTCCAGACTTGCGCAGAACATGACCTCCTTGTCACCAACACCATTTTTCGACTTCCTATCCGTAACAGGACCTCCTGGATGCACCCTCGCTCAAAGCATTGGCACCTAATTGACTATGTAATTGTTAGGAAGAAGGACAGGCAAGATGTCCGGGTGACCAAGTCCATGTGTGGTGCCGAATGCTGGACTGATCATCGCCTCATTGTGTCTAAACTTAAAATTCGTATCCCTCAGGGGAAGAAAACTCAAAAAAGGTTGGATGTCACCAAACTAAAGAAGACAAAAATCAAAGTCATTTACTGACACCCTAGAAGACCGTCTCAAATCTATCTCGTTAGACGGCCAAAGTGCGGAAACAAATTGGGCAGCCCTAAGCGAGCAGATCTACAACATTGCTACTGAGGTCCTGGGTCCCGCCATCAAGAAACAAAATGACTGGTTTGATGAGAACTCAGATGATATAAAGAAGATGTTGGCTGAGAAACACCATCTCCATAAAGCATATTTAAATGATCCAAAATCTACATCCAAGAAAGACGCTTTCAACAACATGCGTAGAATCGTCCAACATAAACTACACCAGATGCGGGATTCATGGCTGAGTAATAAAGCAGATGAGCTCCAAGGCTTTGTTGACAGCCATGACTTGAAAAATTTTTACCATGCACTCAAAGCGGTCTATGGTCCAACATCATCAGGATCATTTCCCCTCCTTAATTCAGATGGAAAAACACTAATTACAGACAAGGAAAAAATTCTCCAACGCTGGGTCGAACATTTTAATAATATTCTGAACCAGCCATCATCTATTAACGACGAAGCCATCAACCGACTGCCCCAAATTCCTATAAATGAAGCACTAGATGATATACCAACTCTGGAGGAAACTCAAAAAGCGATTCGTCAACTTTCTAGTGGAAAGGCCCCCGGCTCCGATTCAATTCCTGTTGAGGTCTATAAAGATGGCGGTACAGTTCTGATAGAGAAACTTCACATGATCTTCCAGCAAATGTGGCAGAGTGAAACCATCCCACACAACCTCAAAGATGCGTCAATTATACATCTTTATAAACGTAAAGGTAATCGCCAAGACTGTAACAACCATCGAGGCATCTCCCTATTATCAATCGCTGGGAAGATATTCGCCAGAATCCTTCTTAATCGCCTTACAGCTCATCTTGACAAAGGTCTTCTACCTGAAAGTCAGTGTGGATTCCGGAAAGAACGTGGAACCACCGATATGGTGTTCGCTGCAAGACAGCTACAATAAAAATGTCAAGAACAGCACTGTGGCCTGTACACAGCTTTCATCGATTTGACAAAGGCGTTCGACACGGTCAGTAGAGAGGGTCTATAGAAGATCATGGCAAAATACGGCTGCCCAAAGAAATTTATCTGAGTATTGCAGCAACTGCATGATGGAATGCAGGCTAGAGTTCAGGAAAACGGTGAGCTATCGGAGCCTTTCCCAGTCTCAAATGGAGTTAAACAAGGGTGTGTACTTGCACCGACTCTGTTCAGTATCATGTTTTCTGCTATGCTAACTGATGCTTTCAGAGACGGGGACACAGGAATCAACATCAGATATCGTATTGATGGAAAATTGTTTAACCTTAGGAGGCTTCAAGCAAAAACCAAGGTCAAATCACACACCATCAGGGATCTTCTGTTTGCTGACGATTGTGCCCTCAGTGCTGGCTCAGAGGCTGATCTGCAGCATAGCGTGGATAGATTCTCCGAAGCCTGTTCCAACTTTGGGCTTACCATCAACACGGAGAAAACAGAAATCATGTACCAACCTGCTCCTGGCACAATTTATACTGAGCCAATCATCAAGGTAAATGGTGAGAAACTGAATGTTGTGAACAGATTCACATACCTTGGTAGCACACTATCCCAGAACATCGTCATTGATGATGAGGTGAACACCAGGATCTCCAAAGCCAGCATCACATTTGGCAGACTATACACCAACGTTTGGCATCGAAGTGGCATTAGTCTACAGACAAAGCTGAAGGTGTACAGAGCTGCGGTGCTTCCAGTGCTGCTTTATGCATGTGAAACATGGACTGTTTACAGGCGCCACGTAAAGAAGCTAAACCACTTCCATACAGTCTGTCTCAGGAAGGTAATGAACATCAAATGGCAAGACAAGATCCCAGATACCGCCGTTCTTGACAGAGCTGGTATCCCTAGCATCGATACTATACTGATGCAGTCACAGCTTCGCTGGGCAGGTCATGTAGTCCGCATGCCAGACCATCTGTGGTAAAGTGTGATGTTATAAATATTTATAGGGGACTTAGTGTACTGACTGAGATCAGCTGTGAAGGTATCTGTATCTAATAAGTGTAGTGTAATACAGGTGACCTTACTTGCTACCACATATTTATATCTCAGTCAGAATTATTCTGGAATATAGTGATGACTACGTTGAATGTCTAGGGTTTTGTAAATGATGAAGTGTAAGTCACAACAATAACAGACAAATAAACACTTTAATTTATTCCACCACACTTGACAACAGTTTGACACTCACATACATATAACACTCTATGAGACTATCTTAAATAAGTCACTGATAAATTTTCAAATATTCATGTATTAAGTACTGTTACCAATGGAGATCCTGATTCAATTACACAGTGAACCAGGAATCATAATATATTGTAATCACAATTTATATGTACATAATTTATAAATATGAATCTTGTAGTGACATATTTTATTAATATTATAATATGTGGGTCAGTTGTGTAGTAGTTCTATGAGGTAATACTGGTGTTATATGTCAATCTAAGTTGTTATTTGTCATCATGACTTCAAGTGTTTTTTTTTCTGTTGGAACTAGTATTGGAGATGTTCTCAGTTCCTGACATTAAAACAATTTATTTCCCCTCTTAGTTTATATTCTGTCAGTTTTAGAGGGGCATAATGTTGAGCTCCGCTGGCCACAGATTCTTATCTGTCGTGATGGCGGCAGGAAAAGACTCCTCTGCTCGATAGCCTCCCTGTGTTCTGGAGACACCACACTGATTGCTATATGGACCAAGGAGTATGCTGTCCGCCTCTGGATTCAGCAAAGCTCTGACCAGGTGCTGCTCAATAACTTTAGGACCACGGTCCCTGAAACAAGAAGGTTGTACCTCCTACTTCAGAACTAATTTATAATACCCTTCCAGACTGACCACAATACATAACAAACACTGAGTTCAGAGCGGTAGGCCAACTGTCAGCTTCATCTATAATAATTTTCACCAGTATACTCCTCCCTAATGGTTACTACGCCTCTGCAAGTCCAGCATTATTTCTTTCCAGTCAATAAGATAGGTGTCAGTGTACTATTTGGTAATTCCATGTAGTTTTACTTTCCTCTGACACCTTCTGTTCAGGTTGGAGCAACTTATATATATATAGGCCTTGCCTCAGGTTCGCTACTAAACCACGCACATATACAGACATAAATTATTAATTTACATTCAATTTTCATTAAAAGATATCAAATATTTCAAGCTTACCACAATTCATGGAATAATAATAAACAGATACGTTGACTGGTGAAGAATAATGGCACAACTTATGGCACAAATTCCGAGCTGCCTCTGTCTCAGGCTTTTATTTATAAAAATATAAGCTGATGCTCAACGCACTGTTGCTTTAGAAAGTATTTTTGAAAATCTGGTGTGGAACTGACGCGTCTAAGTGACTATATCGACGAGTCTAACCAATCATGCCATGTTTACCCAAGCGTTTGAAAAAACAGTACCCTTCCATCCGTCTCCCCTAGCAACGAAAAGTAGTATTTATAGTCCGACTAATCGTGTTTAGCCTTACATTTATTTCTACCCAATCAAATAGGAGGTAACATGTCAGCCCATTTCCCGTACAATGGTGGTGTGAAAATCTGTCACTGAGCGATTCTGCTTTTTGGTGTTGTCTGACAGCACCATCATTTTATTTTGGCTATAACTTGTTAATTCCTAGACTATTTGCATAACACTTAACATATTCTTTGTCAGCAAGTCACAAGGAACCCAAATATATAAATTTTATGGGGCTAAGTGGCTGCGTTCAAAATATGTATTTTCTTCTACCTCCTGTTTACTTCGAATACGATGTGGTGTCTGGGTACTGTAATGTTTTCAAACGTAAACCGATATAATGTCATGTTTCCTAATAAGCGTTTTTCAGGTTTTTAAACATAACTCTCTTTATGGGTAGTGTTTTTTATCACTGACGATTTGAAAAAAAAGCTAGTGCTTGTGGCCTTACACGCGTGATGGTAGTAATTGTGTATCGCGACGCGTGTTTAGTGTTGCAAGTGTTCTGGCTTTTGCCCCTCCCTTTCTTTCTATCTTTAGTCCATCTGTCTTTCGTTTTTTTGGTAACATAGTGTATAAAATGACATGAATGGAATTTTAAATCTAGGTCAACTTGCGTATCTCAAGGTTTTCTTAGAAAGGCAGTACACGTTTCATTGAAGAAAGCATGTAGAGATGTAGTAGGCTTTTACTATCAACGTGAAACGTTACAATTCGCAGACGAAGTAGAAAACAAGGGGGGATTCGAGTACAGTCATTGTGACAGCACTGTTCGTTACCATTCTTCTTTCCTTTTATTAAATTTATTTGTTAGGCTTTACATTTACGTTGTAATTTATATATGTGGATTAGAATTTCTCACGACACCATCGACTGCCAAAGATACTCTTTTATGGTGAGATGCAGAAGGGTAAACGCTCCCATGGTGGCCAAAAGAAGCGCTTCAAAGACACGCTTAAGACTTCATTAAAAACCTTTGACATAAGCCCTGACACGTGGGAAGCTGCTGCGCAAGACCGAACTGCCTGGCGCACATCTCTTCGTAAAGGTGCAGCGGCATGCGAATCATCCAGAAGAGCAGCAGCTGATTAGCGGAGACAAGCTAGAAAAGACCGTGTAATAAAACCTTCATACGATGCAAACATTCCCTGCCCACACTGTCCGAGATCTTTCCAGGCCCGCATCAGGCTCATCAGTCACCTTCGTACTCATAGACTATCCTAACATATTCCTAATAATTGGATGAACAGAGTGGTCTTCATCACCCGTGATGGACGAACAACAACAACATTTATAGTGACTTAGAGAATGGATCTAACATGAGATGTTTAAATTTTTTGTTAATTGCATGGACTGTAATGAATAAAAGCAAGACTAATTGAGAATATCGGATGAATTCCCAGGGACACAGAAATAGAGGGAGGCTGACCAAAAAAAAGGAAGAAAAGGGAGTGATGGAGATAACCTGAAGAGAATAAAGAAGACATGTAAAGTTCTTGAATTGAAGGCACAGGACATTAAAGACTTGGCATAAATTTGCCAATGGCCTGTGTGCAAGTCAATTTCAACTAGAGTTTCACACCATAGGTAGAAACATATCAGTCTTGTTGTGTTGGTACCCAGGTTATGAGACTAACCCAGAAACATATTGTGGCCGGGTAGGGTAGTGGGGGTTGCTGTTTATATCGAGAGTATTAGATTTTGAAGACTAGCTAGCCTGCTAGAGGTGATGATTGCTCTCTACAGACTTACAGGAATTTACCAGGTTCGGGGACAATCCTCTATGATGTTTTATTTATAGAGCAGATGGTTATTGTTTGTGTTGCACCTGCAGCGATTAGCTTTGGTATGATACCTTAATAATTTGCATGATGGCTAATTGCAAACATATGATTCGTCAACAGCATTTGTATTCAATGAAGCAAATGTTTATTCAATTTTCAACAAGAACTGGGTTAAGTCAAATGGTAACCACACCAAAGTTGCATAATAGCATGTCGACATTTAAAAGGTTCAGATATGTGCCTGGGTTTACAATTCCTTACCCAGTTTTTCGAGCGTAGCTCTGTTTCAGTTATGACTGTGGGCTCTACCCGCTATTTCATTCAATTCTTAGCACTACTTACGGTTCTCGTGAATTCACAAAACAAATCATTCTACATTTCGAAGTTACACAGTTGCATAAATTGTACGAAGTCAATCTCCTCTATTAGAATATCACTGAGCAAGAAGAATTATGTCTTCTCTCGACCGCTCTAATTTGATAACTGACTAAAAAAATGGCTTCGTCTCTCGTTCAATTCCGGGGAAAAAAAGACTGAGCCTAACTATTGGTTAGAAATCACGTGACTAACGCAACTCTGCAAGCGAAGCTTGGCCTAAAATAATGCGTGGCGTTTCGAAGCTAAAACTGGCCTAATTGAACATCTGCGTTAAGATTTTTTTTATCTTCTGTTTCTATAAAAATTTATTTTATATTAATAGTCTGTATCTGAAGACTCCTGGTATACACGGTTACATACAGATCCCAGGGCCCTGCAAATGTATCCCGTAGGGAGACATTTGAGTACTATCAAATCTTAAAAAAATTTATCCCAAAAATTTCTTAAGTTCAAAAAAATGTTAGGAAAAATTTAAAGTTCAAAAAATTTTTCTAAGTCCAAAAATAATTCGGAAAAATTTAAACTAATTCCTAAACCTGGGTTCCTATATCTATGTGAGATCAACTTCTCTATAAAAACTTAGGGATGGACATCAACTTCAAAAAAAATTTTAACTATCCAGCATTTTTCATCACATTTTTAAATTGGCAACCCTGACCAACAAAAATATTCATTAAGTCATCACTCAAAAATATGGGGAGTGGCAACATTGGGAACATGAACAATAATATCCTATTTCATTATCATAATCCACATGCATGTTATTCCAACAATATAGTTGACACACTGTATTGGACATTGTGGGGGAAAACCTAATTCTATCTCTGTGTCCTCCGAGTGGTTCAAAATTTTGTTATTTTCACTCCTGGTGTTTTAATAAGTTTTGGTCCTAACTTATTTATTGAGTAAGCACTCCATGTATATTGCAGTAGAAAGTATTCCCATTTTTTTTTCAAAATATCCACATCATCTTTGCAAATGACGATCCAATTGTATAAGTCAGTTAATTTAACTGTGGTGATCCATCATGCTTTCTTTTGTTATTTATTATTGCATATGGGAAACAATTTCAGACTGTACATAATCATTTTCAAACCTCAATGTAACAATTTATTCTGATAAGCAATTACAATGTACCAAATAAAATGATTAAAAATCTCATTACTTGTACTTGTTCATTTATTTTTGAAATAACCTGGTATCCTTGACAATATGTATCTGTTATCACTTGTTTATCCTTGTATACCATTTAGTATTTCCTTTATTTTTTTTTTTTTTTTATAAATCCCATATTCTCCATATACATGTGGTGCTCCAATATTTTATAGGTGTGGATCTTTCCTGGTCCTCTTGTTTATACTGGAAATTCATCAGTATTGCCTTTCAATGTATGACATCTAGCAATATATTTATCAACAACACATCGACTAATCATTTGTAAACATCAACAAAACTTTCATAATTTTATCGCAATATGAGGTAAAATACTTTTGTACATATTTTTAGGATTTCAACACCAACTCTGCCTTCGCAGGTCGAAGGTTAGTCAGAGTTATGTGGTGCCTGTAACATCTGCTGACTACAGCCAGATGGGTGACTTATGGTACTTAGAATTCAAAAATCTCGTCCGTCAGTTATCTTAAGTGTGGGGCGGGTCTATTTCATGGTGTCGTTGGCAAAGTTTGCAGCATTTCCAATCTAGGTATTCTTTTCTTATGTCATAATATCTCCATGATATCTCTGTGACATGTCTGTGCTTGGGATAACATTATTTTTTTAATCCAATATCCTCGGAGTGAGCAAATCTCAGTACGTCCAATTTCATCAATCATTTATTTATTTTCTCTCCTGTAATTCTGGGTATGTTATGAGTATATTAAATCGTCAATTTATTTCAACTATCTTACAACATTCTGTAATTCGTGATAGGGAATAGTCATTGGTTATACAACAATGTTCATTTTACAAAGGCAATGAGCAAAAATCTAAGAGATTTCTCCAAAAATGCGGATGTATCTCTATTTCCTTTACCTCTGGGCGTAGCAATTATTCAGTCATTATTTTTTTTCCATTATTTAATCTCCATTTTGTGTCCTTAGTACCTGTGGTTCCATGGGATTATCATAATTCATTTGTGTCTCTTGTCTACTGATAGTCTTTCAATAATGACTTCAAATATGGTCCTCATATGTGCAACAATCATCTGCTCTGATTTGTTCCATGTCCATGGTATTCATAAAATATTCCATTATCTCTTTGTCTTATCTCGTAACCACGAAAGACTAAGATTATTCCTCCAATGTTAATGTGGGGATTTTGTGCATAAACATTACAACAAAATCTCAGTTGTGACAACATAAAGTTTCACCTTAATATAAAATGGCATTTTCATCATACATAACCAGTTGCTTCTTCATCTCATGTGTCATTAGTGGTTATCATCCAGTAATGGGGTATTTAATGTGGGTTCAGCATATACAAATGCTGTAAAGGGGTATTTCATTTGCTAGGTCAGCATGTGCAAATGCTATTTCTTTAACGTGGGCTAAGGCATCATCAACAAATAGGTGCAATTTGTTCAATCTGGGGTTAGCATATACTAATGCTCTCAAGGGATTCTTCATTTGCAGAAAATCAGCATGCGCAAATGTCATTGGGGTACTTGTGATATCAACAAAATATTGTTGGAGTATCAGGGATGAAGCTGGTGGGGTGTATGACTGGTAATGGGCAGTAGGAGTAAAAACTAATTTCTCACTCTGAAATGGTGATTTATTTTCTCTTTTTCTTTTCTTTTATGTCGGCTGCTAACCTCAGGGCAGTCAATGTTTTACAATATTGGCTTATCATCATCAAAATGTGTGAGGGTGGCATATAAACATATTATAAAAAACATTTTATAAAAAAAAATTCCAATTGTTTTTTTTTTTTCTTTCTCATTTTTCTGTTATGTTGTGTCTCTTTTCATTTTTTCTTTTTCATTTCTTTTCTGTTTTCTTTTCTTTTCTTGTGATTTCCTTTTTTCTTTTCTTGTTTTACATTTCATTTTCTTTTCTGTATGTATCACAAGTACGAAAGAATGATAAAAATCAATTCACTAAACACTAGATATACTATCAACATTTCTAATAGTAAATCCTAACCAATAGGGCTGTAAGTAATCGTTTAGGTTAGAATAGAATAAATGTTGTAGCAGTATCTGTTGTCAATAAGTGGCGAGGAAAGGGTACATCAAGGATCTCCTGATTACAACATGATTGTAATTCCAAGGAATGAATATGATTGGGATTTAAAAGATCACAAGTCTAGAATGTCGTCTCAATATAGTGGAATGGAAAAATAGTAAGTTAAAGATGTTGTAACAGTGGGGTGAAGGAAATCTTACTATAGAGAGTCAAGGTTTGGATATGAAATCTCTTTAGGAGAATGTTTAAAATCTTGACAGTACTAATATACATCTGGGTCTAAAATAATAATGTACATTGGGGAAATAAATAATCCTGTGGAGAAAAATAGCAAAACATGCAATACTAGTTTTGGGTATGAGTTATGTGCTGTTAAGAGATGTCATGGTAGGAACAGTATGATTGATCAAGGTGATAGATATAAAGGAGTTTAGCATAATATAGATCAAAGAAATATTAGTATGGGGTAAGAAAAAGTACTGGTATAAAGTGTCTGCCTGAAAATGCACTAAGATGCGAAAGTACAGGACTCTGGATCTGCAAGGACAAGAAGTCTGGTGAATTGAGCGTGGAATATGATCAGTTACAAAAGTGGAGATGAATGTTACAACAGAATAGTGTGACACATGTGTTATAGGTAAGGTTGTGTAACATTCTAAATATTAAGAAAATGTCTGTAACTAAATAAGGGTGTCTGTAAACTCGTAACACCGTGTGTTATCAATTGTTTTGACATTTTTATTTCACAACTATACTATCTAAAAAAAAAATCCTCCGTGGGCTGGTCTTGATGCATCAGTATTCTAAGGCTGGAAAAAAGTTTCTCAGTGGGGCTTTTGACATCTTAATCTGGAAGCAAGTCATTTGAACTGTCAGAAACTGAAAATAAAGTACATGGGAAGGTTAGTACATTGTTAAAAAGGTTTTTTCACATATGCGTTGACCGTACATGAGATGGCATGTACATTGAAGACTCGAGGGGCGTGTCTTTCAGAACAGCTTTGCGAGGTCTTTGAATTTTTCCATCGCCTCGAGCATTGCAATTTCCCGACTGCTTAGGCGAGCATCATACTGAGTAGCAGTGATGACGGGTGTGATAGGCAACGACACTGCATTTGCTGATTGTTGGGGCACTGAGGATATTGACGAATGCGGTGATGGCTTAACATCATTTGATTGCGGTGATGGTTTCACTGTGGTAGGGGTTTGTATGGCTGGAACATCTGTTAGTTTTGAGGCAGGTATATGTTTCGCCTTGATTTTTCTTCGGGCTTGGGTCTGTGGTACGTTAGCACCGGTTACAGTGGGCACAGTAATTTGCACACTGTTGTTTTTGACTAGTAGAGCTGAGGCTATTGCTTCTCGGCTTGGTTTTGGAACATTATAGCGTTTCTTCAGAATCTTTCTTCTGATATAGTTGTGCTGTATACGCGGAATTTTGTTGCTAGGGATTGAGTCATCTGATTCTGTTTTATAGGCGCGTTTGACGCTGGAGCTGACTGGTACAAATAATGTACTATCCGCATCACTGGTTTCAATAGAACTAGCTGTATCAATGTCTGTTTCTTGTTCGTATAATTCTACCATTTCTCTGTCATTATGTTCGTTCGGGTCTGACAAAGCTGTGCCGGGGTTGACACTGTAGTTTCTCATTTCGTGTTGCGTTTCGTCTTCATAAAGATTGCTGGTATATGGTTCAACAATCTGCTTGGGTATAGTTTCTTCAGGATCTGATTGTTCTGAACGAGCAATCTTGTTCTTGTGGTATAGCAGTGTTTGGTTTTCACTAGTGTTAAAACTAGAACTGCCTGAACTGGGGGTGTGATAGGTATCAGCTGACGATTTTTCACCGCGGGAGTAAGTTTGCGTGTGAATATAAGTTGTTTGGTTGTTGTCATCGTGTGACGTCTGAGGCATTATTTCTTCGTTTCTAATGCGCAGGTCTCTGTCTTGGAGTCGATTACGCAATTCAAGTGGTGGGATATCTTCTTCGCTTTCGGACGAGTCTCGTTGTTGTCTTGCTCGATGTAGTGCATCGGTGGGTGGTCTGGGTATGCGGTCGTCTTGGTAAAATTCAGAGTCTGTCGTCTCTGACTCTGATATGTCAGACGGATCTGTACTGGATGGATTATAATTTAGGGTGGCCTTTCTGACTGGTCTTGTATTTGTCGTCAGAGGCGGAATGGGCCGGTGATTATCAATTTTGATTTGTTTTACGTGAGCTTTTGTTTGGTGTTGTTTCTCTTCATTCCAAATAATGAAGTTTACAGGCGTAGTTTGTTTCATGATTTTGTAGCCATCTAACCATCGGTCATCGAATTTTGAACTGCGTACATGTTTCTTGTAGTATACCCTGTCTCCTATTTTGTACGTTGGTAGCTTGGCTGATTTATCATGTTGTTTCTGTTTCTTGTGAAATGCCTTCTGCGTATTTCGTTGTGCAATCTGGTGAGCTTTATAATTTTCTTGAAGGATTATTTCGATGGGGTCTTCTCCCATGTATTTTCTTTGTGGGCGAAGTAGGTTGTCTAACGGAAAGTTTGGTTCTCTTCCGTATAGCATGAGAAAGGGTGACATTCCTGTGGTATCGTTGACGTTTACTCGGATGGCTTCAAGAGCTTGGTTAATGTATAGGTCCCAGTATTGGTGGTTCCCCTTGATATATTTGCTAATAATATCATGTAGGGTGGCGTGAATGCGTTCATTTCTGCCATTTGCATTTGGGCAATAATAAGTGGTTGTAGTATGCTCAATATTCAGCTGGTGTAAGGTGGCTTTAAATGGGTTACCGATAAACTGTTTACCGTTGTCTGAAATGATTCGTTTTGGACAGCCATGCCTGGGAATGAATTCTTGTAAAAAAATTTGCGTGATGGACTGCGATGTGGCATCACTGAGTGGGTAACTTTCTGGCCAAACAGAGTATTGGTCAACTATGTGCAGGAGGTATTTGTTGCCTGATTGGGTGAGTGGGTAAGGACCTGATAAGTCAATGCTTACTGTTTGCATGGGATAATGGGAAGGTTGCATTTCTTGAAGGGGAATTAAATGTGGCTTCATGTTCCGCAATTTACATGTTTTGCAGGTGGCTACATATTCTGTAATGTCTTTGTAGAAAGTTTGCCAATAATACCTTTTCTTTATGACATCATTTGTTTTGTCTCTTCCCATGTGCCCGTTGTTATCATGAAACTGTAGCAATACTTCTGGGACTAGATGTGCTGGAATGACTTTTCTTAGTGTACCTTCTTGTTTACTATCAATATAGTATAGAGCTTCATCCGTTGGGTGTACTGTAAAATCTTTACTTTTTGTTGGGTTTTCCTTCACGTATGTGAGCAGTTTGACAATTTCTGCATCTTTTGCTTGTTCTACTCTCATGTCAAACATATCTTGACTTTCTTCTTCTACTTGAGTGGCGGAATCTGAGGTACTTCTTCGACTTGATGAAGTAATTTCATTAATTTTTTTAGCATTATCGTCAATCTCTGAGGATGTGCCATCATTTTTGACTCTATTTGTTTTCACTTCAGTTTCATCATCATATTTGATCCTGGATAAGAGGTCTGCACAGGATATGTTCGATAGTGGTGTCGTAGGACTGCAAATTCATTGCCCATGTCTGTAACTTCTTTGGCTGTTCTTGTGTTTTGGTGAGCCAGTTAACCAAAGGTTGATGATCAGTTCTTATAATGAGTTTAGTCCCTCTGACATAAAAGTCAAACTTTTGTACTGCATAGTGTATGGCGTATGCTTCTTTCTCAATGGTGGTCCAGTTTTTCTGTGTCTTCGATAATGCGTGTGATAGGAATGCAATGGGTTTCTCATTGGGGATGTTTGGTAGGATGGGTGTTTCATCTTCTAGTACAGGTTGGACCAAACAAGCACCAATTGCGTTATTCGAAGCATCGGCGTATAGTATCATGGGCTGAGAAATGTCTGAATGTCCAAGCAGTGGGATGGTGGTTAGGGCATTTTTAAGATACTCAAAGGATCTCTGGCAGTCTTCTGTCCATTTGAAACGTGCATACTTGCGGGTAAGGGCTATCAAAGGCTCTGCTGCTCTGGAGAAATTGATGATGTGGCGTCTATAGTAACCTATTGTACCAATAAATAAGCGTGTTTGTCTCACCGTCTTGGGGCTAGGCATTTCTCTTATGGCTTTGACTTTATCTTCATCAGGTCTGATGCCATGTCTATTGATGACAAAGCCTAAATATTTTGTTTCTGTCTTTAGAAACTCACACTTCGACAGTTTTAACTTTATTTGGTGATGCCTGAGTCTATCAAACACTGTTTCAACCTTGCGGAGGTGGTCTTCCATCGTGCCTGCGGTATGTATCAGGATATCGTCTATGTATGCCAGGGCAAATGGATGTAGACCCTTTAACACTTCATCCATGAGTGACATATATGTTGCTGGCGATCCTTTTAGACCAAATGGCATAACATTCCAAAAAAAGCTTCCTATATGTGAACAGAATGTGGATTTCTGTTTTGCCTTAGGTGTCATGGGGATGCACCAAAAGCCTGACCTTGCATCAAGTGTGGTAAAGTATGTAGACTTTCCTAACGTCGCAAGTAGATCGTCTATCCTGGGGAGGGGGTAGGAAATGACTTTTGTGATTTTGTTAAGGGCACGGTAGTCGCAGCAAAAAGCGACTGGAGCCGTCTTTCTTTGTTACGATCACTATGGGTGAGGACCATTGGGAACGGGATCTTTCGATGATTCCTGCCTGTAGCATTTCATTTATAGACCTTTCCACGAGTTCTCTGTTTTTCAAGGGCGTATGATAGGGTTTCATATGTATTGGCTCCTCTGTGGTTGTTTGAATGTCCATTGTGACAGTGTTAGTTCTGCCTAATTCCATGTCATTGAGTGCGAATACATCTTGGTGCTTTTCTACAAACGTTTTCAAACGTTGCTTATTATCTTCTGTGGCATTCAGGGTTGCAAGTAACTGAGCTATTCTCTCTCTGTATTTATGATCTGCTATGATATCTCTGGTCTGTCTTGATGCCTCCGTTTCATTCCCATAATCTTGGGACATTTTTCTTGCATCTTGTGAAAATATCTGCTCTTGGTATGTGGTTTTCTTTTGCGTATTTCTTTGCCGTTCATTGGGCTGTGCTTGGTACTGTCTCCTCTGCCATGTGCTGTGTGCATTTCCATTTGTCACTGCATTTACTGTATATTCATTTCTTATTATATTTCTGGGGTAGTCGTTATTGTGCCATTGTTTCTGATTATTTCTGCCGTAACTGCGCTTATTCGCGTACGTTACTGTATTTCTTCCGTTTGTGCTATAGTGCTGTCTTCTTTCCCTGGGCGAAAATTTTTCATTCTTTCTGTTTCCAACTTTGCTGCTATAGTATCCTCCTGTGGTATAGTCGTATAACAATTCTTCCTTTTCTTCGGAACATTTAATTGGTTTTGGGACTTTATCATATCCACCTGTTTTTGAGTTATATTGATACTCCATAGGGCATGTATCTCTGTCTTGTCGCTTTGGATATCCTCCTGGCAAGACAATTTCTGTTTCTCTGTTACTCTGTGCTATACAGCACTTCATCTTTTCTCTTGGTGTGCTGGGGCGCAAGAATGAGTAATTATAGTCATTTTCATACTGTGGCCTTTCTCTTCTTATGTATGGACTGGTTCGTTTCTGCCATCTGGGTAGGGTATGCTGTGGTGTAACATAACTGTGACTGATGTTGCTGCCTTTTTCTGCATAAGCCTTATAACTGTTTACTTTCCGTGTAATATGGTTATTTATGCTGCGATTTCGTGCATTATGTCCAGTGGGAGTGGTTGAGACAATTTGTGGATGGTCTCTATTGGTTTTGGTTTGTCTTAATGTTGACGTATCCACTTGTGCTACAATTGTGCCTCTATTTATAGTGGTAGTTTTTCCTGACATATTCAATATCATGATGGGGAAATCTCTAGCCTTCGAGACTTCAGCGATTCCCTCTGTAATTTGCAACAATGGGTCATCAATAATGCTTTCTTCTGCTAGGGGCTGTATTTGAATTGATTGCCCTGGTGTTATGTACTCAGAATTTTTTACTCTGCCTTTTGCTATGACCAGGGAGTTTGGCGCCACCGTTATGGGAGCTGTAAGCCTTACCAAAGACGCTATGTGGATATCGTCCTGGAGATCTATGTATGTATTGTTGACTTTGATTTTCTGGAGGTCATAGTACATTCGAACTTTGTGTTTGTTAAAAAAATCTCTCCCTAGGATAAAATTTCTAGACATTCCCTTTGTAATAATAAATGGGTGTTCAAAGTTTGTTTCGCCTAAGGAAAATTTTAGCCATGCTGTCCCAACTGAATTTAGTCTCTGTCCCGTGACTGAAGCTAGGTGTGTTTTGGACGGTTGGAATCGTACTAAGTGTTGGATCCTCTTGAACAGCTGGAACCTAATAAGGCTGATGGATGCTCCTGTATCTACCAGTGCCCTATATTGTTGGCCCTGTATAGACATGATGCAGGAACTGGGGTCCGGATGTATTTTAGTTCCATCATGCAGCATTTCTTCATATTGTATTTTTCTGGATGGGCCCACTTGACAATTTCTGTTCTGTGTTGTTTCTTTTGTTTTGGACCAGTTTCTGTGATTGTTGCCCTCACTAACGGTCCTGTTTAGTGAGTGGCGAGGTCGTTTCCCTGACGCATGAGGGGTTGAGGTGCGCCTCTGGTATACTGATTTCTGGTGTAATCACGTGGGGGTGGTGCGGGTTGTTGTGGTTGGTAACCTCCTCTTCTGGATGGTGCATTATTGTAATTTGCTATACAGGACTTGTAACCATGTCCGAGCCTACCGCATGTGAAGCATCCGTTTGTATTTACATTATTGACGTCGTTTTGCCTCTGTGTGGGGGGTCTATAATTGTGGGGCCTATCATCTCGTTGTCGTGGGCGACTCCATTGCCTCTTGGCATGGTCAACTTCCATAGGCTCATGCTCATCATAGTCCCTATATTCCGGTCGGGGTTCCCTACCTGCTCTTTGTTGGAACCTTCGGTGAAGATTTTCCTCCTGTATTGCTGCTTGGATTGTTTCAGCAATGGTCTTGGTGTCTTTTCTAATGATATGCCTTCTGATATTTTCTGCCCTAAGGCCATCGGCAAATATCCCCACTAACTGTATTTCTACCTCAGGTGTGGTAGGGATTTCTCCACAAAACGCCTCTTCTGCCATATTGAGGAATCTATCTCCAAAGAGTTGTACTGATTCGTCCCTTTCCTGTTTCATGCTTCTAAGGACTGACCAATCATGCATTTTGTCTATTATTTCCCCATATCTCTGGGTGAGCTCTTTTTTTAGGGACTCGTAGGTTTCTGTGGGGTACTGCTGGGACCTCCTTCTTAAAAAATCATTTACAAACGAATCAGAGCTCAACAGAGCGATTTTCTTTTTCTCTTCATCATTTGTTGTTTCTGCTATTGCCGCAAATTTTTCTATGTCGGCCAACCATCTCCTGAATTTCTTCTTATCTCCCTCGAATGGTTGTACTATGGACCTAACTTGGGATAATTTTGCATAATTGCTATTCTTTTCTAAGTTCTCAGTAAGGCGCTGTAGCGCTATCAATGTGGGTTCCTCCATATTTGGATTGACTGGGGGCTGCAACGGTTGTGCATTTACAGGTTGGT
The DNA here is from genome assembly GCA_024509875.1 of Oreohelix idahoensis. Taxonomy (NCBI): domain Eukaryota; kingdom Metazoa; phylum Mollusca; class Gastropoda; order Stylommatophora; family Oreohelicidae; genus Oreohelix; species Oreohelix idahoensis. The sequence goes on from JAMPIV010004798.1 coordinate 1,144,855, forward strand.
TCTGTGGTTGTTGTTGTTGTTGGTCCACACCAAGCTGTTAAAAATTATGTAGTAAATTTTCCATGGTCTGTGATCTCTAGTTATTCGCTTTATCAAAGAGAAGTGGTCACAGGCACCACTTTGAGATGTGTTTTCCTGCTCAATACCTTTTTTTATGAGGACTGATCACGGGCACCAAGTTGAGATGCGTGATTCCTCTATCTTTCAAGTGCTTCTGCTCTCTAATAGAGGACTGGTCATACGGCACCAAGTTGAGATGTGTGGCCGGGTAGGGTAGTGGGGGTTGCTGTTTATATCGAGAGTATTAGATTTTGAAGACTAGCTAGCCTGCTAGAGGTGATGATTGCTCTCTACAGACTTACAGGAATTTACCAGGTTCGGGGACAATCCTCTATGATGTTTTATTTATAGAGCAGATGGTTATTGTTTGTGTTGCACCTGCAGCGATTAGCTTTGGTATGATACCTTAATAATTTGCATGATGGCTAATTGCAAACATATGATTCGTCAGCAGCATTTGTATTCAATGAAGCAAATCTTTATTCAATTTTCAACAAGAACTGGGTTAAGTCAAATGGTAGCCACACCAAAGTTGCATAATAGCATGTCGACATTTAAAAGGTTCAGATATGTGCCTGGGTTTACAATTCCTTACCCAGTTTTTCGAGCGTAGCTCTGTTTCAGTTATGACTGTGGGCTCTACCCGCTATTTCATTCAATTCTTAGCACTACTTACGGTTCTCGTGAATTCACAAAACAAATCATTCTACATTTCGAAGTTACACAGTTGCATAAATTGTACGAAGTCAATCTCCTCTATTAGAATATCACTGAGCAAGAAGAATTATGTCTTCTCTCGACCGCTCTAATTTGATAACTGACTAAAAAAATGGCTTCGTCTCTCGTTCAATTCCGGGGAAAAAAAAGACTGAGCCTAACTATTGGTTAGAAATCACGCGACTAACGCAACTCTGCAAGCGAAGCTTGGCCTAAAATAATGCGTGGCGTTTCGAAGCTAAAACTGGCCTAATTGAACATCTGCGTTAAGATTTTTTTTATCTTCTGTTTCTATAAAAATTTATTTTATATTAATAGTCTGTATCTGAAGACTCCTGGTATACGCGGTTACAATATCAGTGTTGTGAAGTTGGTACCCAGGTTATGAGACTAGCTCAGAAATGTATCAGTGTTGTTGTATTGTTACCCAGATTATGATACTAGCTCAGAAACATATCAGGGTTGTTGTGTTGGTACCCGTGTTATGAAATTTATTGCAGACTAATTGTGGCAGCAGCTGTACAAGTGTTACAATACTGAATGTTGTCTCCTTAAAAGTGCCAGAAATGGGAAAAGAAGGGTGGTCTGACTCAAATGGACATAATGAAGGTAGTCTTGCAAACAAAATTCATTAATAAGTTGAATGTGTCCAGTGCAAAAGTTTATAATACTCAACTTAAGAATATGTGACAAGCACAGTTTACTTGCTGACTGCAAGGTACTAGGATAGAGGATGAAAGTTGAATCAAAGTGTAGGATGTCAGACGGGCGTGAGTGCCCAATTCTCAACCATTTTAAAATACAGTTTGTTTGTTTTTGACACATTGATACATAAATGTTACCATATAAACAAGCTGATACACTTTTGGTTTCATATTTAGCTAAGCTGTGTTTTAACATTTCAGAAAAACATACTTGCCAACTGTGTAAGTCTTCCTTCCTTCAAAATGATATCTTGGATGGTAGTAAGAAAACAGCATGCAAAAATAACTGCAAGCAACTTACCAAGAATGATGATCTTCCAGAAGTTTTGCTTCAAGATCACACAAATAAAATGCAACAAACATTTAATATGAAACAAGATATCAGTTTTTCAAAGGCAGCAAAAGGAGATAAGTCCAGACTAGCAGATGGAAACAAGTCAGTTAATTTCATGGACTATCAAATGGGATCTGCAGACATATGTGAGACTAATCATAATGTGGCTTTATCTGCAGGCATTTGTGAGAATTATGGTGATTATAAAGTGGCTTCATGTCCAGAAATTAGTGAGACTAATAATATAATTTCTTTATCTGCAGACATTTGCGAGGCTGATTGTAAGGTGACTTTATCTGCAGACATTTTTGAAACTGCTTATAAAGTGGCTTTGTCTACAGACATTTGTGAGAATTATAGCGATTATAAAGTGGCCTCATATCCAGAATTTTGTGGGAAATTTGATGATTACAAAGTGGCTTCAACTACAAACATTTGTGACACTAATATTAAAATGGATTCATCTGCAGGCATTTGTGAGACTAATAATAAAGTGCCTTCATTTGTAGACACTTGTGAGAGTTATAGCGATTATAAAGTGGCTTCACAAAATGAAGACTTCGTCAAAGGGGCCAGTAAGATATTTTCTGGTAAAGAAAGAAATGTTCCATTTAATGCTGACAAAGGTTACAACAAAGGTCACATATATTGCCATAAAATAACAAGTAAACCAGAGAAACCTCACAAATGTAATTTTTGTGGTGCAGGATTTGCTCATAAATGGTATTTAGATGACCATAAAAGAACACATACAGGAGAGAAACCTTACAAGTGGGATGTTTGTCATGTAGGATTTGCTCGTAAATCCATCCTGTAGCGCCATAGAAGAACACATACAGGAGAGAAACCTTGCAAGTGTTGTGTTTGTGGTGTAGAGTTTTCTGATAAAAGAACGTTACAGGACCACAGAAAAACCCACACAGATGAGAAACCATACAAGTGTGATATTTGCAGTGTTGGATTTACTCAGAAACACAACTTAAAGTGTCATAAAAGAACACATACTGGAGAGAAACCTTACAAGTGTGATATATGTGGTGAAGGATTTACCAATAGATGCTCATTAAAATTGCATACACTAAAACATACAGGAGAGAAACCTTACAAGTGTGAAGTTTGTGGTGCAAGATTTGATCATAAAGGCTCATTAAAATGTCATAAAAGAACACATACTGGAGAAAAACCTTACAAGTGTGATGTTTGTGATGTAGGATTTACTTATAGATCCTCATTACAGTGGCATACACTGAAACATACTGGAGAAAAACCTTACAAATGTGATGTTTGTAGTGCAAGATTTGCTCAGAGTGGCTCATTACAAAGCCACAAAAGAACACATACAGGAGAGAAACCTTACAAGTGTGATGATTGTGGTGTAGCATTTACTAATAAAACCTCATTACAAGGCCATAAAAGAACACATACAGGGGAGAAGCCTTACAGGTGTGATGTTTGTGGTGTAAGATTTGCTGAGAGTAGCACATTACAAAGCCATAAAAGAACACATACTGGGGAGAAGCCTTACAAGTGTGATATTTGTGGTGTCAGATTTGTTCAGAGTGGCTCATTACAAAGCCATAAAAGAGCACATACAGGAAATAAACCATACATATGTGATATTTGTGGTGTAGGATTTGCTGAAAATCGCAACTTGCAACGCCATAGAAGAACACATACGGGAGAGAAGCCTCACAAATGTGATATTTGTGGAGCAGGATTTGTTCATAAATGCAACTTGCAATACCATAAACAAACACACACAGGAGAAAAACCATTTAAGTGTGATGTTTGTGGTGTAGGATTTACTAATAGTATGTCATTACAGTACCATAAACCAAAACATACTGGAGAGAAACCTCATAAATGTAATGTTTGTGGAGCAGGGTTTGTTCAGAAATACTCATTAAATAACCATAAAAGAAAACATACGGGGGAGAGACATTACATGTGTGATGTTTGCAGTACAGGATTTGATGAGAAAAACTCATTAAAAAACCATAAAAGAATACATACAGGAGAGAAACCTTACATGTGTGATGTTTGTGGTATCGTATTTGCTCAGGCAACCAGCTTGCAATGGCATATAACAAAACATACAGGAGAGAAACCTTATAATTGTAACATTTGTAATGTAGCGTTTGTTATGAAAAGTCAGTTAAATCGTCATAAAAAGAAACATACAGGAGAATAACTTTTACTATAGAATAGAAGGATTAAAATAGTATGGCAGATTACCAATGTGGAGCTGCTGACAAGAACCGAACAATACTTTTGTTTGGTGCAACATCAAAGAAAGACACATGCAGGGAATAATGTGATGTTTGCAGTGTTGGATTTGCCGAGAAAGACTCCTTACAACACATGAAAGAACATATGTAAGAGAAAAAGATATGCACATAGGTTTGTTTGTGGTTTTTTTGGCTTTGGTTTAAGATTTACCTGTAGACATAACTTTAAAAAAAAAATACAATATTGTTATTGTTGAACAGAATCGACATCATTATAATAGCCCCTTCAGTTATAACTGACCATGGGTATGCACCTTTGAGGTGACAGCCTTCAGCTGCTTATTTTCCTGGTGTTTATTTCGACGTTTTCTTGTGCGCCCCATCTGTTTGGTGACAATTCTGCCCTTTATCCTAGCAAAGAAGCCCCAACCTGATTTCTCACCACGGATCACCGACCCATCAGTATACACAATGGCATCATTATCCCCGACATGATCAAGTAGGTTACCTTTTCACATTCTGAACATGCAGTCTCATACCGAGCTATGTCTTCAGTGATAACTGGCCAGTAATACTGCACTGCTATCCTTTGACCAGTGGTACCTTTTTTATGTCCACCGTCTGATACAACATGTGCTAGTTCCATAACTTTATCTCTATAAGAAGATGGTACTACTAGCTGTCCATAGCCATTTGGTCCGTTTCCAGCCTTTCAGTATGTCGTAAATTTAGATAGGTTTGAAAGGTAATTATGGTCCCGCCTGAGTAGAGTGGATGATGATAAGTACGTGAGAAGTAAAGGTGTGAGAATAGATTTCACGAGTGAATAGTTTAAGGAGAAGATCTGTCTCTGGAATGAGAAGGTTCTCTAGTCCAGCCTATCTATACGACTATCTTTTAGTATAAGACAATCTTGCACCTTCCTATATATATGTAAATATAAGTTTAACTACACACACACACACACAAATATGCTATGTGACAACAAGACACACAAATGTGAAATGCTATGGTAAATTGGGTATGGGTCTGACCAACACACAAAGGTAAGTTTTGTTGTTGTTTATTATCATTAAACTTTACAACATCGAATATCTAAAGAAAGATCAAATAAATCAGAAGTTCATACATAGAAAAATAACAGAATACATGTGCCCTCCTCTTATTGAGAAAGAAAGAACCCAACAAGTTAATAACCCCAAAGGTCAAAGGTTAGCACTATATTATAGCATAGACAGTAAAGGAAAGAACATAGTTCCTAATAAAGCTATCCAGTAAAATAAACAAGATTTAAACAGACTCCAGATAATAAAATTTTCCTGTAACAAAGAAAATATTTACAATCTCTGACATATGTGGCCACTCAATCACGCTTACCCTATTCTTGGTGAAGAAATCTCTTGGACATACAATGTCTGAATATATATAATTCCAGTGTTTTTATCTTCCAAATTGGGTCCCAGTCCCTCCTTCTAATAATTAAATTGTTATAAGGGGGACGCCTAATTTGGTGGTTGATTCCTGGGTAGACAAATGTCACTTTGAATAGTTAATGTAGCAAAACCGTGGTCTTGTGTTCACAGTAAACAATACTTCCATTAGAGGGAAACATTGTCGTGATTTAGTCTGTCTCACAACACGGTTTTCTGTATACTTAGGAGTAAATCTGACCATACCGCACGCCATATGTTGAGAACTCTCTGATACAATAGCCAGTGAAAATGCTCCCTTCTTGGTGTGTATAATGAAACATTTTATGCTTAACATGAAGGCCCATTGTGTGCAACTTATAGTACGAAGCTATTTATATTCATAAGGACTAAAGAAATTTAAACAGAAAGGGTTATATAATTCAACAACGGGAATGTTACGCTAGAGGTAGGTGTAAAAACTTTCTCGAATAATATTTTAGTAAGATAGAAATATCGAGGGAAAGGGCTTCGTTACATCAGGTTAGTCCCAATTTAGCTAGTTAAAGCATGTATATATTAAAATGAATTTTGCAAACTAACCAATAAGTAGATAGATTAATACAGAATAATTCATAGAATAATTCAAGCTTTAAATGACCAAAATCGCCCCATAAATAAGAAAGATACTGAATATTAAAAATTTTGCTAATTGAACAGAAGGCAAAAATATGCCTCATTTTGAGATTTTTTTGCCCCATGCCATCCAATACAGCGGAGGTGCTAGTATATAAGACCTTGCCCATGGATAAATTGAGGCCACAAAATTTAAAAAATACAGCTGAACAGAAGAAAGCGGTAAAAGTGTAAACGTCTTGTACCTTTGCCAACCGCATTATCCTAGCAGACCTAGATGCCCATTAACAGCCTGTTACAGCTTGTGTGTATTGCCTGAGGGTAAGAAAGAATATATATATATATATATATATATATATATGTATATAATTATGTAATTTTCCTGTGATTAATCCACTTGTGCGTTAGGAAGTGTGTAGCATGTGTAAACTCTTGGAGATGAAAGCTAGCCTTGTAAAATGTGTAGAATAATTGAGAAATGATGGCCAAAGTACGTCTGTAAGTTTGACAAAGTGTTTGAAGGAGTATTTCTAAAAGGAACAACACATTTACCAGGAATGTAAGGAAGGATGACAGGAATTATTTTAAGGAATTGATTAAGGTATTACTTAGTGCTTTATACTAGACCAAATTATTGTATGAAGGCGGATCATGGACAACTGGATCTAACTTAGGATTTATAAGGAAAGTGTAGTCACAGTGAACTGGCTGTGAGTGGTATTGAGGTAAATTGTCCTGTGCATATGTTAGCACAATGTCTGACACTGTTTGTTATGTCCATTGTGTGTGAGGACAGAATAGTGCTGGACCATACAGGAGTTGTGATTATTTGTATTCCAGGTTTTATCCTGCAAACTACCAGAAGTATATGAATCATCTATCTCTGTTGGACTCTGAGGTGTAAGTGCTCTTAAAGTCATTGGAGACAGATACCAAGCGTCCACTGCCTGGCAATTCACAGACGTGTTAGTCCATGGCAGGAGTGTGATTTCTACCTAGAAGATAAGTGGCTACACAAAGCCACTGGTCAACCTATTCAGACTCTACCTCTAATATATACAATAAAAAGATAAAAATGCAGTGTATGATGAATCCTTGTGGACAATAAATATGATAATTACTACTTCACAGTCCAGTAATAGTGACAAAACATATATGTATTAGATAAAGGTTAATCAAAAGGTGAAATACATCATATTGATTCATTTTGATAATTGATATGCCATGCTTATTTATTTCATTATGTAAATACATTTGATTCATTTTAAGTTACCTAACCGAAAAGAGAAACGGTATAGGTTAAATAAATTGTAAATATGTACCATCAGACTTGCTAAAATTATTTAAATTGAGTTCCAAGTGTTGTTAATACGTATTATATATAGAAAGACCATTATTAGTACCCCTAGCATCTTCTTCTTCTTTGATCCATAACCACTAACCGTCAAAGCAGTCAGCGGCCATCACGCCTGGTGGCGTCTTGTATGGCAGCAACAAATTGATTCCACTTTGCTCGGTCGGCGGCCATCCTTCGTACAGTGCCCCAACTGTGGTTCATTCTTTGCATCTCAGCTTTCACAGTTCTCCGCCAAGTGGTTTTTGGTCGGCCTCTCTTTCACTTTCCCTCGGGGGTCCATAGCATAGCTGTTCTTGTGATGGTATCAGGGTCCCTTCTGAGGACGTGGCCAACCCAATTCCAGCGTCTGCCAGCTATGATGGTGTGCATGTCCTCCTGGTTACTCCGAATAAGTAGTTCTTGGTTGCTGATGGTGTTTGGCCAAAAGATTCGGAGAATTTTCCTTAGGCAGATTGTGTGGAAGGAGGACAGTTTCGACATTTCCTTTTCTGTTACTGTCCAACATTCCGCACCATAGAGAAGTACAGAAAGTACACAGCTCTCATACAGTCTTAATTTGGTGTTTGTGCTGTACTGGGAAGACTTCCAAATGTTGTTGAGAACAGCAAAGGCTGTTCTCGCTTTATTCATTCTGTTGTTAATGTCCTTGCTTGTTCCGCCATCAGGTGTTACTATGCTTCCTAGGTAAGTAGATGTGTCTGTCTGTTCTAACTTCTGGTTCCTTACTGTTATTGGCTCAGGATTGCCCACATTTAGTGTCATGACCTCTGTCTTCTTCAAATTGATGTTCAGGCCAACCTGCTGGCCATACTTATTCAGTCTATCGGTTTTGTCTTGAATGTGTTGATGTGAATGTGCGAGTAGTGCAATGTCATCTGCATATTCCAAATCTTCCAGCGTAGAAAACGTTGTCCATCTAATTCCTCTTGGACTGCCCTCTGTTGTCTGGCGCATCACCCAATCTATGACTGTCAAAAATAATGTTGTTAATAAGGGGCATCCCTGTCGTACTCCTGTTTTCACTTCAAAAGTTACATTACTCGATCCAACACTGCACGTAAAGTTAGAATAGAGGCTTTTTATAATGGAAACAATGCGGCTGGGAATTCCATAAGCCCTCAGAATTTTCCATAGGCTGTCCCTGTGTATGCTGTCGAAAGCATTTTCAAAATCAACAAAGTTAATGTACAGCTGTCTCTGCCATTCTGAGCACTGCTCTATAATGTTCCTGAGGGCAAATATATGATCTGCACATCTTCTGTTCTTTCTGAAGCCCGCTTGTTCTTTCCTCAGTTTATGGTCAACTGCTTTTGAAATTCTCTGGATGATTATCCTGCCTAGTATTTTGCTGGGAACTTAGAGGAGGGTAATTCCTCTCCAGTTGTTGCAGTCTGCAAGGTCGCCCTTCTTGGGCAATTTGACAATTATTCCTTTACTCCACTCTGTTGGTGTTGTCTCAGTTTCCCAGACTTGTGCAAATAGTGGTTCTAATAGTTCTGCTGCTAGTTCAGGGTCTGTCTTGAATAGCTCAGCATTTAGATTGTCATGACCAGGCGCTTTTCCATTTTTTAGCCCTTTGATAGCTGTGATAATTTCTTCTTTTCGTGGAATGTCTGTATTTACGTCTAAGTCACTTTCAGCCTCAGGAACATTCAGCTGAGTCTCTGGTGGTTCCTTATTCAGTGTTTCTCTGAAGTGCTCTGCCCATCTTGTTTCCTGCCCCTGTGCTGATGAGATTTCCTTGCTTGTCTCTTACTAACGTTATGTTGTTTGCACCTCGTTTTCCCCTGATAGCTTTAGTTATTTTATAATAAACTGTGCTTTGTTCATTTTGGTGATGCAAGGATTTCCTTGCTTGTCTCGTTTTACTAACTGTTATGTTGTTAAAGGCACTGATTCTAACCTTTAATGATGTCAATACACCCTGATTCTTTTCAGAAAAGGGGGTATTTCTTGCAAGACCAGTCTCTTATCTGGCACTATCCTGGTATCATCTGATACGTCTTTTTGGTCCAGGATAACTTTAGATTACAATAACAACATCAACCCACCCTTTCGTGGCAAACATCTGGTTGCTAAAAACTGTTAATTATGGTGATGATGGTAAATCCTATCGGCTGGCTCTGGGGTGAGTGCTGATTTTGAAACAGCATAACTTGCTAGATAAATCCACTGATACGACTGTCAAAAGTCAGATAATGATTATTTGTATTACGCCACAGTGGGCTGATAAAATTGAATGAATATCTGGGTATTTGTAAGTTCAGTTAAATTTACTATTTAAATGTTTATGTGTCTCTTTGGCCAATCCTGTTCACAAATGAACTTGGGGACGTGTAAGCCAAGAAGAAGGCCACATTAATCCAATCAGTAAATGAAGAAAAAGGACCAAAATAGACCGCTGGTCGTCGTTTGATCAGGTCTGCGAGAATAGAGAAACATTATGAAAAAAAGTGCTGCTATTATACCTCTACATATATATATACACGGAAGGGGACAAGACGATCTACTATCCTCTCTGGCAGTCCTGATTAAAGTTAAAAGACACAAGGTGTCTTTAGCCTATCCTATCACGCGTTGCTTAGCGAGTGCAGGTTTGGTTGAGGCATGCAGCCTTTCCCCTCCTGTTCCGCGCACAGTGTCAATTATTATTTAATTATCCATACGCGCACTTAACAAATATCGCCTGTCATTAATGGCTATTAGATTGTCGGTGTCTGTTTGTTTAGTCGTATGATATTAAACACTAGTCACTTATATAATTACACAAAATGAAATATAACGTGAATTCTGTGGTCCACTATCAGTCGCGCCTATCATATTAATTCAGTCAGCTAAACTGTATCTTCTGGTGTGATAACGCGGGTGATGGAATTGCATTAAACTGAACAACTGGCAAGAAATATCTACGCGTTATTTTATTTCACTAGTTTTAACGCTAGGAAATCACAGTGAATTATAATGGTAAAACTTAACACATTTTAACTCTTACTATACGTGAACTAAAACTGCGTTTTTACGCGCTAGTTTTGCTATCGTTACCATCGCACGCCAGTTCAACTGGCGAGCCGTAAAATTGGTACTAAACCCGCACCACTTCACGGGGCTTGCTGGATAGTAAGAGTTAAGCACAAATTTCTATTACCAGAAAATCCAAATGATATCCCCACGAAGGCTATTAACACACCTTCCACAATGGTTCTAGACGCCATGTTTAGACTATCCAAAATTCTGAGCAACAACTGATAACTGGTTTGAGGAGCCACAGTTTATGTACATTATTGTCTCTCTGGTCTATAGATGACGTTACTTTTCACATTATAGTGCATAGCAGAAAATCAGAAAACTACGTTTTCCCAGATAAAAGGTTTTATGGTCGCTCTGTCTCAGCGTTGCTAATCAACATCAGAGACTTAAACCGTGTAATGGGATTCTTTCCGAGATTTTCCCCGTTTCTGGAGCTCAAAGATTTGTCTCCCCCTTTATGTACGAACATCAAAGGATCCCTTGGGAAAATATTTTGCCCGAGTGTCTCACTTCAAAGGTCCGGTGTATTCCACATACATCTGTCTGATATCTTGATGATTGACAGATCAGCTTGTGTGAGAAACTCAGGTAAACAAACCAGGTTCGCTTCTTGTTATGACTGGCAGGTAGCAGAATGTTGGTAGTATTTCCGTTTCTTTACGTTTCATGGAAAACAGGCGTGGATTAAAAATGAGTAAACGCAGGCTGTAAGTTGCATGGCTTTGCTAGCGATTCATAGACCCTGCGAGGTCACGAAAAACTGTCAGACACTGTAGGCTATATTTCCATTATACGTCACAGTATGTCCGGGCTTGAAGATGTGAAACCCTTTCATATCTCATTTATGGAAATAGAGCTACTGTCATCCGAAGGTAATGAGTGATTGCAATCCCCAAAGCTCCAATTTCGACTCATAAAATCCGCTCCAACATTCTCTCTCCCTGGTATGTATTGTACTTTGAATGAGTACATGCTTAACAATAGAGCCCAACGCGTAATCCTTGTGTTAAAATCCGTATTGGCTCATAGGAATGCCAATGGAGCATGGTCAGTTTGTACTGTGAATGAAACTCCATATAAATATTCGTGGTGTCTCCTGATTCCGTTCACGAGTGCCAAACATTCTCTCTTCACGGTCAAATAATTCCTTTCTGCTGTATTCAGTTTGCGGCTGCCGTAGGCAACTGGAAACAGCGTGTTAGGATGTTGGTCATCTGCTTGAAGCAGTGTTGATCCGATTCCCTGTCCGCTGGCGTCTACACGCAAAACGAAAGGTTTATTAAGGTCGGGTAGCCTTAGAATGGGGTATTTGGACAGCTTTTCCTTCAGAGTCACGTAAGCGCTTTCACACTCTGCGGTCCAAACAACCTTATCGGGTTTTCCCTTTCTTGTGAGGTCAGTGAGAGGCGCTGTAAGACCATTGAAGTTTTTGTTAAACTTTTGGTAATACGCACAAAGTGAAAGAAAAGAACGTGTGTCTCTCTTTGTTTTTGGCCTCTTTGCTGAACGTATCTTCTCGATGTTTTTGGCAACTGGCCACATACAACCTTGAGAAATGGTATGCCCAAGGAAGTCAAGCTTTTCAAAGCCGATTAAACATTTGCTAGGTCGGGTGGTCAAATCAGCTTCCTTTAGTCTCCTGAGGAGCATAGCGACCGTAGCAGTATGTTCTTCGTAGTTATCCGTGGCAATAAATATATCGTCCATGAAATTGTGTATGTTTGGACTTTGCAAGGGTTCTAAAAGCTTTCTCATCATCCTGGTGAAGACTCCTGGTGTGTTAAGCAACCGAAAAGGCATAACATTGTACTGGTGGCCAGTAGTGGTCTTGAAACTTTTCAAAAGAGCGAACCTCAAAAAAATAAAACTTTTTTCCTTTCGAGCGAAATGGACATTATTATGCAAAAACACCGGTGACGTCATGCCCTTGACAACAGTATGAACGGTTGCAAAAGCCAGCAAAAATCAATGCCCTTCAAAAAAATTGTTTGCAACTCTCAAACAGCAAATGAAACGTATTGCTAACGTCTTCAATGTTTCAAACAAGCTCGCGAGTCTGTTGGCGAAGCAGATAATGTACTGAATTACTGCAAAAAAAAAAGATAAGTAACTGATTTTAAACGTTACAATATTTCGTCCTTTTTGTCCGACAACGCCATGTTCTTTTTTTTTTTGTAGCCATGTTAAATATTGTTTCTGTCCTTTTACATGTAGTGGTTATGGATGGGCGGCGAATTAAAATCATTTCTATGGCTCCTTGGATGCCACGAATTGATTTTAATTGTTCTTAAGGCCGTGAATTAATAGCATTTCGCGAAGAACGCGTCGAATAATTACCGGTGGTCGTTTCGTTCGGACTTGCATTAATTCACCTTGCATGTTAGGTGTATAGTCGTGTTATAACTGTGGTATTCTAGTGTATTTAGTTCTAATTTTTATTCAGTTCTGTAACAATGTTTGTAATCTATCGTGTTTTTTCTGACCTTACTATCATTCAGTTTATATTTTTTTTTGTACAACCGTTAATGAGTCCATGTATACGTCACTAATTTTTGTGTACGCAGGTTAATTATCTATTCAGTTCATTCTTTGATTTCTCACTTCCGGTCTAGTTAACTTAGTTGTAAATGCAGTTTTATTGTGAAAATGTCTTTGTCGTGTGGTAATACTGTTTTGTAATCCTTGGTTAACCCATTGTATTGTTTGTCTTCATTTCATCCATTTATAATTTAATATTAATGCTATAATTTATTGATTAATTTAGTACACTTTCTCAGTACTACACTGTGAACTTAATAACTATTAAGATTAAATAACCTAATTATTTAGGGATAATACCCATAATTATTGAATATTAATATTAAGTGCATGATATAATTTCAGCACCTTAAATAACTAACTATCATAACTATTTATGATAGATATTAGTGGGTATATATAATATTTTTACAAAATATTATAGATTTGTGGAACGTATAAATAACAGTACAGGAATACTGCAATTTCTTATATTAATTATTCATACATTGAGTAATTACAAATATCTACATATACTTTATTGGTGATTACTAGACATAAGTAATTGAATACTTAAATAAATTAACGCCAAGATGCTTAACTTAGACTATTTTATTAAAAATGGTAAAGATTTTGGAAAAAAAGGAGAAGTTCTCGAGGCTTATGCATTGGCTGAATTTACAAAATATAAAGCAGAAGAGGCGGAAAAGAAAGCTATTGCTAAGGCAGAGATGGAAGAACTTGAAAGAAAAGAGGCGGAAAAGAAAGCTATTGCTAAGGCAGAGAAAGAAGAATTGAGACAAGAAGAAGAAAGAAAGGTGGCAAGAGATGAAATCCTAAGGATTGAAGAAGAAAATAAATTGAAACGACAGGAAATCATACTGCAACAAGAAATGGAATTGCAACGGCTTAAATTGGAAACAGCAAAACTTAATTCGCAGGGTGCTGCAGCAAGCCAAAATGATAATGCTCAATCTGGATCTTCATCCAACCGACTTAAGGGCAATTATTACTTTAAGCTACCACCATTCAAATTATACGTCGACGATTTATCATCATGGCTGGCGCGCTTTGAGGATATATGTAAGGTCAATAACCTTGAAAAAACTGCATGGGCACTTAAACTTAAGGAATTTCTGGATGGCGAACCTGCAAGTGCAGCACAAAATATTGATCCGACATTAGCAACAGACTATGAGGCCATTAAGACGTTGTTATTACGTCGTTTCCACTTGAACGAAGAGGCATGTAGATTACGTTTCAAAAGTTTGTTGCCAGATAATAATAAAGATTTTACAGGATTTATTGCTAACATACGCAATACTTTTAACAGATGGGTTGAACTGGCAAGTGTCAACAAATCTTACGACAAGTTAGTCGATTTGTTATTGAGGGATAAGGTGTTATCTTCTGTCAGCCCACCATTCTTTGCTTATCTGCCAGAACGAAAACCAGAAACTATTGATGAGTTAGAAAAAATTTCGTTAAATTACTGCACCGCTCATCCGAATGCTAACATTTCTGGCTCGTTGATAAGAGAACCTCTTCCTGTAGCCTCCAATATGGCATATCATAGTAATAACAAACCAAGAACACACAGTGTAGACAGAGGTAGGTTCAAAGGAAACTATGACATGAATTTTCATAAGGGACATAATAGCTTTAACAATAACTTTAATAGAGGAAGACCACAAAACAGAAATTATTCACCTCAGTCCAGATACAACAGTAATCCACGTAACTCAAGTTATAATCGGTCATATCATTATAATAATGGTAACAATTGGAAGGATAGCGATAATTATAACTCGAGACATCGAGATAACAATTACAATAGAGGACACCGGGATAATTCAACTAATTATTCTCGTAATCGTTCTCATTCTCGTGAATCGTCACATTATAACCATAATACCGGGGCGGCAGTTACAAATGATATCACCCCTAAGGTTCAGGTTCCACCTAACGGTAATACAATACATTCTTCTGCTGCATGTTTTGCTATAAATTATAACGTGGCGAATAGTTGCCCACAATGCAATCTTATTTTTCAGAAGGCAAAGGAGACAGTGCTAAACTGCGGACACATTCAACCAGAGATAGGTCTTGCAGCCAATGATGGAACAGGCTCTCTGATTTTTAACAGAGGGATAGTTAACGGTTCCATAGTTTCTGTATTGAGAGATTCGGGGTCCACAACCATTGGAGTGCGACAGTCGCTGGTACATCCTAGCTGTGCAATGGGGGAATATGTCCGTTGCATGACTTTTGGGGGAACTATTGAGTTTTACCCCACAGCTATTATCCATGTTAAAACACCTTTTTTCACAGGGAACGTGAAGGTATGCATGCTGAAAAAGCCAATTGCAGATCTTATGGTGGGTCGCATACACGGCAGCAAGGATTGTTCACCAGAAGATATTATTGAATGGGAAAAACACAATCTATGCACTGGAAACGCCGTGACGACTAGAGCTCAGACTAGGCTCATGGAGAGTGTCAATGATAATAAGATGGATGCAGAGAAACAGGAGAATATTGAGGTCAATTCACCTATTGACAGGGAATCATTTGCAAAAAAAAAAAAAAAAATGACAAATCTTTAAATAAATTTTTTAACCTAGTTAATAAGGTTGATAATTTAACTTCAGGTAATAAGAACAAACATTGGTTTATTATTAAAAATGATATACTGATTAGATGTTTTAGTGATAAATCACAGGTAAAACAACAAGTGATGGTACCGGCTGCTTTTAGACGGTACATTCTTCAACACGCGCATGATTCGCAGTGTGCAGGACATATGGGATATACTCGAACACGATCTCGAGTATTGTCTTCATTCTTTTGGCCAGGAGTGTCACGGGATATTTCGCAGTATGTACGTTCCTGTACTACGTGCCAGGAAGTGAAAGCACGTGGAGCTTTTCACACGGCGCCTATTCAGGCTTGCGATATCTCAGTACGACCTTTTGACAAGATGGCCATAGATATAATTGGTCCATTTCTACCATCTGCGAGAGGACATAGATTTGTTCTCACGTGCATTGATTTATGCACACGATGGCCAGAAGCCATTCCATTGAAGTCCACCACTACCACAGATGTAGCTGATGCACTACATCTAATTTTTTTCTAGAATAGGTTTTGCTAGAAAATTATTATCTGACCATGGGTCGCAGTTTATATCCGATACCATGAAGGAAGTAATGAAAACCTGGAACATTGATAGGAATTTGAGTAGCATTTATCATCCCATGAGTAACGGTGCAGTTGAAAGACTTAACCGTACACTTAAACAACTTTTACATAAGGTTACTGTTAAACACCCTCAGGACTGGGACAGAGCACTCCCAGCTGTCCTGTTTGCTTACCGAGAGGTGCCACATGAACAAACTGGCTTCTCTCCCTTTGAGTTTTTGGTGCCACTCCGAGAGGTCCTATGGGACTGATAAAAGATTTATTAATTGATACAGAGATGACCCAGGACACTCAGTCATCTTATGAGTATGTGATTAATCTTCGGAATAATATTATTGAGTCTTGCCAATTGGCAACAGCTTCTTCTGAGGCTGCGAAAGCTAAGGCTCGATCTATACAAAATCGATCTAGACGATTACGCCAATTATTCCCAGGCGATGAGGCTTATGTATTACTCCCTCACAATAACAATAAGTTATTGATCTCATGGACTGGTCCTTATAAGGTTACTGATAAAATTTCAGACGTTGATTACGTCTTAGATATCAAGGGACACAGAAAGATATTCCATATTAATATGCTCAAGCAATTTCATACACGTTCTATACACTTACAGTCAATTTTTCATGAACTAGATGACAATACGGTATCTACTTGTCATTATTCTAATTTATCTGTTATACAGGAGGAAGAATCTTCTTTTCCTGAAGTGCAGATGCCTTTACCTGTACTTATTGTCCAATCTACTGAATCTTGGCGTGATGTGACCATTTCTTCTACGGTTACACCGCAACAGCATCAACGCATTGCTGATCTTCTACAATCTTTCCCAGATGTGTAAACGGATGTACCGGGTTGCACATCTGTAATTAGTTACGATATAACTCTTAACGATGATACACCAATTCGTGTTCATCCTTATTCTGTACCCCTACATTTTCTGAGTAAGACATCTCAGGAACTCGAACAGATGATATCATTAGGTATTATTGAGACTAGTACATCTCCATTTTCTTCTCCTTTAGTCATTGTCCGGAAAAAGGACAACAACATACGTTTATGTGTTGACTATAGGAAACTTAATGCGCAGACAGTACCTGATAGCGAACCACATCCTATCCTTGACGATTTACTTCCTCGTCTATCCAATGCTACACTTTTCACTAAAATTGACTTAACCAAAGGTTATTGGCAGATTCCACTAACCGAAAGAGCCAAATACTACACAGCATTCTCAACCCCACAAGGTCTTTACCAGTGGAACGTGATGCCTTTTGGGCTAATGAATGCTCCAGCTACCTTTATTCGCATGATGCGAAAGATTTTAACAGGTAGATCAGATATAATTACCTACATTGACGACATATGTTTGTTTAGTTCATCATTTGAGGAACATTTCTTGGGTCTTAAATCAGTTTTGGAAATATTGCGTGATAACCATTTAACCGCTAAACCAACTAAAATTCAAATAGCGTGTAATGAGATAACATTCCTCGGGCATATTATTGGATCAGGACGTATCCAAACAATTCCCAGTACGGTTTCTAAAATATTAAATTTATCTGTTCCTCAAACGAAGAAACAGGTTAGGAGTCTGTTAGGGTTAATCCAATACTATAGCAGATTTGTACCTCACTTATCATCCATCACGGCTGTCTTGTCATCGTTGTTAAAGAAGAACATGCCATTAAGGATAAATTGGACAGACGAATGTGACAAAACTTTTCGCACTATCTTGAACATTTTTTCATGCCCACCTATTTTAAGATTATCAGATGCCTCTAAAAAGTTTGTTCTACGTACAGATGCGAGTAATTACGGACTCGGGGCTTGTCTACTCCAATATCATGATGATATCCTTCATCCTGTACTATATATCTCACGAAAGCTGAAACCTCCGGAGACTAAATATTCGACTGTAGACCGAGAATTGCTCGCCGTCTTCTTCTTCTTCTTCCTCGTTCGTCCTGAAAAGGACGGTGGTTGCGTTGTGTCTGTTTACGCCTAAGCTATGATATCTGCACCTTTCGGTCGACACATCCGACTTCTGCACGGCATTTTTTAGGACCGGGTTTGCCTTCCCATTTCGATCCACACTCGCTCAGCCAGACTGCACAGCTGCAGACTGTTTCCAGGACCACGACGTGGAGGTGGAGTGCGGTCTTGACCAGCTCTGGTTCGCTGGTCCTGACGCAGGCAGTCAAGCTATGAGTCGCTGACTGCGGTCTCTATTGCTGCGTCTTGAGGTCCCATTGCTCGCCGTGATCTGGGCAATTACGAAACTCTAAAAATTTTTGCTGGGATCACCATTTCTGATCCAGACTGATCAGAAATCTGTGGCAGCATTACGTCGTTCAAACCATAAAAGTCCAAAGCTTGCACGATTTGCTATTGCGTTGCAACCATATGATTTCGAAATACAGTCGATACCAGGAACTGAGAACGTCATGGCCGATACGTTGTCCAGACATCCTACGGATTCTGAATGAATATTACTATTTCAAGAAAATTTTCTGACTAATCAAGCATTACATTTGCAATGAACGGTATTAATGCCACGTCAGAATATACAACACTTCAGTTGGACTTCCTACTTAAATAAGGACATTTCGAAATAAACTATTGTGATCAAAATATCAAGTTTTACTGATCGTTTGAAAATTTGGACTTCACTTGGACTTTGCGTATCACTCATTTCGATTGCAAACTGGTAAAAAGGAACAATCTCTGATGTAAACGGGACAGATACGGTGATGACTTATTCAAATTACGTTCAAAGTTTTAATAAAGGAACTAACGATGATTGGATAATCTTATCAGAATTCGATAATATGAACTTTGTGTCTTAATGAACTTTCATACAAGTCATTAGTATGTAACAACGATTGGATCTTCATGTCCGATATTGTTAAATTTGCTAGTTATTAAATAAATATATAATAAAATAAAGTTGAAGTGTGATGAAATAAAAAAAATAAAATATACTAAGAAAAGATGAAACAAAAGAATATAAAACCAATTAAACCTTTTAAATAGTGTAATTATTAAGGTGATATATATTAGATTATGATATTTCATATGTATAGTTAAAATGTATGAATTTTTTCTGTTCTTTTCTTTCTGATTGCGTCAATTTAATTAGGTATCTATCCTTACACTTCATTTTCACACGCATTCTAATTTAATGTATACTTTAATATTTAGTTTTAATTGTCCGTACTTCTCAATTTTTATTTCTTTTACTCTCTTATACTATTTCTCATTTTCTTCAATTAGATATTAATTAGTTAGTACCATACGTACATATTATAATTAATTATTTTAATTTTAATTAGTTAGAATAATTTTAATAACACCTCACATTATTAGTTAGTCAATACATACATCAAATTAATTAATTAATTAATTAGTGACAGTGACATTTCTTTATTTAATATAAGTTATATGTATGATATGACGTTGATTTTATTATAAGATATTACTGACATGACCGCGACACTGTTCTAGATAGAACATCGTAGGCCATACGTCGGGTTTTGTTAAATTTTTGATAATTTGATTAATATTATTCACAAAAAAAAATCTATCTAATAGATTTTTTCCCCCCGTTTGACAGGAAATATGTTACGGTGTTATTTTAAATGACGGCGTCTGCTGGGGTTTGGCCCTGCGCAACGTTTAGGGGTCATTAACATTAATAGAATATGTCGATATTTTACGGTATACTGAACGCGAAATATATGCGGAGATTATGACGCATTCGCGTTGGGAAGGTCACGCTGGGTGACTTGGTTACATGGCCCTTGTTACGCTATCCGTCAAGCCAAGAAGTCGTGTCTTGTATCTCTTCCAAGGAAAGGCTTAGTATATAGCCTATATATATATATATATATATATATATATATATATATATATATATATATATATATATATGAATCAATGTAGAACTCAGGGTCAGTTCGGATATTAATCTAAGTATGAGATTAATTAATTAAATTAAATGATGGAAGGAGAATTGTATTATGATTCAAATTGTAGCTGTCAAGAACTCATGCGCTCATTTCTGGCTGTTGACTACAGCAGCGCACGTACATAGCCATGGTGTTCATCTGACATATTGTTTTGACACGGACGGATACTTACTGATATTATTTGGAATTCATTGTTATGCTGAACTGTACATGAAGTTTTGTGAATGTCGGATATCGTTTTATGTGAACGTCAATACATGTGGACTCAGAACAGAAGGCTTGATCTTTTACTTACGTTTCGGGTTCGGTTCCACAGCTGTTAATGTTTACGTTTTTACAGAACGATAACTCTCCCACAAGGGAAATCAACTAATATATAATATGCAAATCAGAACGTCGAAGGGATGTTCTGATGGTCAGAGCTAACCATCAATAACAAACATTAACTACGTCTAGAGAGTGACTTTACTCTTCAATCAATAATAGAAGAACCAAGGAACCGCAACGACCCGTCACAATAATGTCCTTCACTGGTGCTAAAGGCTAACAGCGGTTTAATTTCCTCCTTGACTGGTATTTGGTAATAACCTTTACTTAGGTCAATTTTGGAGTGAATTTTAGCCTTGCTAAGTTTGGTGAACGTGTTCAGAGGCGTTTTGGAGTGGTTCAGGCTGAAATTCCATTACTGTGTTAAGTAATCGGTAGTCGATACACAGCCGAACTTCCTTATTGGGTTTCTGCAATAATACGGCGCTTGAGCTATAGTGAGATGTAGACTCGCTAATAATTCCAGCTTGATGTAGCTTGTCTATTTCTCCACGTAACGTGTTTGCTTTCGCATACGGGATCGGGTAAACTCTGGTTCGCACAGGTGTCTCGTTTGTCAGTGTCATATCAAACTCTACGAGATGTGTCCGACCAGGTATGTCCGTTAAGACTGCCGAGTACTGTTTCAGTAATGCCTTAGTTTCTGTCTGTTGTGTGGGTGAGAGAGTGTCGCCGAATTTAACATCTTTGAATGATTCCGTTTGTTGCAGTGAGTATTCCATGCAACTATTGTCATCTTCCTCATCTTCAGTTACTATAGCGACTGCCAGGAGATGTTCGGGGGAAGGCACTGATCTTTCCAAATATTTCTTTAACAGATTTATATGGTAGACTTTTTCTTTACCTTTAATAGAGATCTTGTAGTTCGTTCTCGAGATCTTTTTAAGAATGGTAAACAGCCCTTGCCATCCGATACGTAGTTTGTTGTTTCTGGTAGGAAGTAGCAACAAAACTTTCTCTCCTGGTTGCAATTCTCTCTTTTGGTGCTCTGTTGTATCGTTTAGCGTGCTTCATGCGTGCTCGCTTACGGTTGGTTGTAGCTAGATCCCATCCTAGTTGTAACCGTTCCTTTAACTCCGACACATACTTTAATGCTGAGACGACTGTCTCATCAGCCTTCTGGTCTGTCAGTGACCGTAGTAAGGCTTCTAGCGGGCCCTTAATAGGTCTCCTGAATAGAAGTGTAGCTGGTGGTAAACCTGTAGAGGCTTGGGGGACTTCCCTGTAGACACTGTAGGATATATTTCCATTATACATCACACTGTATAGCAGTCCATTCTTCATGTAAAACTCGCCTTTTGTTGGGGGGTTATGAGCTTTTGGCAGTTTGCCAAAACAAGGTTTTAATGGGCTATCTTCAACCTGAGTCTTTTTCATCTCCTCTGGATGAGTATTTATTGGGCTGTCCTCCTCTTTCCTGGATTGCGACCTGGTCTGTACTTCTGCCGTGACCACATGTCTTTTGGGATCTCCCAAAAACACATATCTACACCCCAATATCAGAGGGTAGATAGGTTCATCTATTACTGCTGCTCTAATCACTCCTTCCACATAGCGAGTTCTAACATTGATCCTTGCTATGGGAAGTGTCATGGTTGCTATCTCCTTGGTTGCTCCTTGTATCTCCACTGGGTAGAACTCACGACCGAGTCGAAGTCCAATCCAGTATCATATAAGCACATAATCTTAGTGCCGTTACAAGTTACTTTCTCACAGACAGGGGGATGATGAGGGCTATTCTGACTTGTTGTCAGTTCCCTCTTTCCCTTTTTCTCTGTTGCAAGGCATGCAGCGTGATGTGGAGGGTTTTCCTTTTTACAGTCCCAAGTATTGTGGTTGTTAATTTTGCAAATTTTACACCACTTTTCACCCTGTTTGTAGGATTTCTTATCCTGTATTTGAGGGTTCCTGTCAAAGGTTTGCCTGTCAAAGTTTTGTTTGTATTTGTTTGGTTGGTCCTTAGTATAAAACCTATTCTGGTTTTGTGGTGGTTTGAAACCCTCCCCTTGCTTCTTCTTAGCTCCCTGAGTCAAAGGATGAGCCATCTTATGACTTTCCGCATAAGTGATTATTTCATCTAGTCTTTCTTTCTTATGTTCAATTAGGAATGTCCTTGTTTCAGGAGACATGGACTCCAGGAGTTGCTCTATTAATATCATCTCCTTGATCCCTTTAAAGTCCTGATTAAAGTTTCCCAACTGACACCACTTCAGCAGGTAACTCTCCAACTTTGCTGAAAATTATTGGTATGTTTCTCCTGACTGAAGCTTCGCAGTTCTAAATCTCCTTCTATAAGAGTCTGCGTTTTGTTCATAATGAACCAACATAGCTTGTTTTAAGGCTTCATAATTATTTTGATCTTCTTTAGGGAGTTCCAAGTAAACATTGTAAGCCACTCCTCTCAATCCCTGCGACAACTTTAAGTTCCATTTCTCTTTTTCTAGGCCATAAGAGGTGGCCAATCTCTCATACCTATCAAGATAATCTTCAATTCCGTCTTCCTTTTCCACAAATGGGTCAAAGTGGAAGCTCATAGCCCCATTTCAGGTGCTCTGGCTGGGGCTACTCGCTAAGTGAGATGGACTGCTTCCATTATCCATAGCAATTCATTGAAGCTCAAGTTCTCTCATGTTCAGTTGATGATCCCTTTCCGCCTCAGAAGCCAATCTCCTCTCCTCAGCTTCCATTTGCATCTTTTTAGCCTCTTTTTCAGCTTCCATCTGCAACTTCTTATTCTCTCTCTCAACCTCCCGCTGTAGTCTCCTTTCTGTTTCCAATCTCCTGTCTTCTCTTTCCATGAACTTATCACACTCTGTTGTGACATACTGAATGCGAGCCTCACCACTTAACTCCTTTCCCATTTGCAGAGTGGCTGATCTCTTCTTCTTCGTTTGTCCTGAAAAGGACGGTGGTTGCGTTGTGTCTGTTTACGCCTAAGCTGTGATATCTGCACCTTTCGGTCAACACATCCGACTTCTGCACGGCATTTTTTGGGACCGGGTTTGCCTTCCCTCTTCGATCCGTACTCGCTCAGCCAGACTGCACTGCTGCAGACTGTTTCCAGGACCACCACGTGGAGGTGGAGTACGGTCTTGGCCAGCTCTGGTTCGCTGGTCCTGATGCAAGCTATGGGTCGCTGACTGCATTCTCTATTGCTGCATCTTTGGGTCCCAAAATCTAAATTTTACTAAATCTGCCATGATCACACACTAATTCACTGGCAGACAACCAACCTTGCTTACTGACCAAACCAAAATAATTAACTAATTAAATTACTTAATAAAATACTACTTTAACTTTACAAATACCACACCTTTTTATAGCACTCAATGGTACTTAAAATGATTTATTATTTTATTTTGCTATTCCTACACACACAACATTTCTTATACAAAAATGTATCCTACAAAATAGCACAGAAGATGAAAGTGATCCTATAATAACCAGAATATCTCATGACAAGAAAGCCCAGTGGGATGTCTCCCAGAATATCCCGGACATGAGCCCCCAGTGTAGCGAGAGGAAAGATATAATGATGATGATAATATCCTGGACAAATAGATGTATCAGATGATACCAGGATAGTGCCAGATAAGAGTTTGGTCTTACAGGAAATACCCCATTCTCTGAAAAGAGTAATGATCTATCGACATCAAAGGTATAGTCAAGCTGTATAGGTTCCTAGATGAGATGGTAAGATACTATCTTAGGTTCATATGGTGAGCAAATGTTAATAGTATTATCTCACAGGTTATATTGGCATTTGCTATGTTCTTTAACACCACAGACTTGTGTCATCATTTCAATGTTCACTTGTAGAGAATATCTCGTAGGGTATAGTCTTTAGATTCTTATAATCTTTAGTTTTTAATTTCTTGTGTGTGGTATGTTTTTTTTGTAAAGTCAAGTAGCCCCAAACAATGCTACTTATCTTCGAATGTTCTTCTAGGCCTGGCCCAGCAATGGAAAGAATCCCAAAACTGCAGTTCTTCCAATCTTAAAGGTGGCACTGTTGAAGACCCACTGACATTTCACAAGGGCTCAGAACAACAAAAAACTGCCTCCAGCTGACTTAGGCACGTAGAATTTAGTAAACTCTTCAAGGCAGGATATAACCTGAAATATAATATATATAACCTACGTGGTATCTCTCACTGACTCCCTAACCAGTCAGGAGGTAAGATGAGACAGATCAGACAAGATGTGGTTACTCATGAGAATCATAGCAAGTCAAAAATAACCTAATTAATTTAATTAATAGCACACTATTCCAGTAACTCTCTGGTTACAGTTTGTCCATGATTTGCTTTCTTACAATCAGATGGCCTTGTGGAAAGAGTTATGTTATAACTCAGTTTGTAGAGTAAAATAATTTCTTTCATTCTTTCCAATAAGGTGGTCCATTCCAGCAAGCTTAACATCTTCAAAATATTTCCTAAAACTAACACCACAATCTACACGTCCTTGTGCTTTCAGTTCACAATTAAATTGAACTAACACGTTTGAATTCTCTCCAAGAATTACACAGTGATTTCGCACACACATCCACTTCTATAAGGTACATATTAATAATATATATATATATATATATATATATATATATATATATATATATATATATATATATATATATATATATATTTATATATATATATATATATATATATATATATATATATATATATATATATATATATATAATTACATTCTTTCTTACCCTCAAATACATGCAGACCGGCTTTTAATGGCTCTACAGACTGTGTTACCCTGCAGATGGCAATGGAGTCTGGTAGTAGACGATTTCGCTCGTGTCTGAAGTTTTGAATTGTGTGGCAAGTGTATGACTATTGGTACCTTCCGCCTTTTATAGGTCAAGGTTTCCCGTATGAGAAAGCATCAAGGCTAAAGTATTTTGTAGACTAGAAAAAGTGAAAATCTTAGGCGTCCTGTGCTAATATGAAAGTTTCTTTATCTCTGAACGGATTTCCTTCATCCAAAGCTTATATTATTCATAGGGCTAAGCTCTATCTATTGCAGTATCTCTCTTATGTATAGATTAATCCGACTTTTCACTGGAGCAGCCTAAACATGGCAAAGCACAACGTGGTTCATGCTTCGATGCCTTAAATACACATTTTTCCCGGTTCTACACCACTTCCAGTAAACATGTAGATATCTGCCAAAAGCTAATGATCCCTATTATCGAATTGAGTTCTTCATTACCATCGTGTACCATTATTAACTGCACAGTGCCTTTAGAAAAATTGTCAACATCTACACTTTCTCGTCTTCCTACTAAAAGGCCTTACAAAATATTAGCATTGCATGTACCGAGCTGTGGTTTTGATTGGTTGTTTGACTTCTCGGAATTTCTGTATGGTTGTTAATTGTGTTGTAATGTCATGGCTGTGAAGATGATGGAGTATGTCCTCTCTCTCTTCTGTGTTGTGTACTTCAAACCCTAAGTAGAGAGTTGTTGGTGGTTATATCGTGCTGTAATGTTATATCGCGAATGGGTGGTATAAGTGTTCGCCAAGGTGGACATCCAGGTTGTAGTGGAGACATGTACCATAAGACGTAACGTACCAATATGTGTGTGTGTCGTTCATCATATTGACAGGAGTAGAGGTGGAGTGGATGTACAGTTGATGTAGGTAGTTCTTAAACATATCACAGGTATGAAGTCAATAATGTGGGTGAACAGCTGTGGACTTTTTCTACCATTTATTAAAGTCACAGTCACAAGACAATGTAGACACATCCATATAATCTTGACATCGAAACATGGTGGACATGAAGACAGTTCATTTCAAATGTATAAGTTGTAAATTATATCCATATTTATATATATGTCAGCAAGTTGCTGACTCCACATTATCCATCATTCCAAACTAGTAGCAACACCTACTACCTGTTCATCCTGACTTTGCAACGTCAGATACCTTCTTAAATATCTCTCCTTAAATCACTCTTCTTCAGTCGACCCCCAAACATGGCGAGTGACGAAGAATAACATAGTCCATCACTCTAATCGGACGTGGCGTAAAGATCTGTCCTTTCGACGATAGGCTTATAAAACTCCCTCATGTATCAGGCGAGTTTCCTTTTTCAACGTTATCGCAATAACAACTTGTAAACCATCCGGTCTTCCACTCCAGACGGTCATACATTAGGCCTCTACGAACAGTAAACACTGTGAGTTCCCTCGTGTGCAGACATAGACGTTTAACTTCAAAAAACTATACATATCGCTAATCATGCGAGTCTTTAGAATAATGTTATTCTCCTGGGTTTCTGTGCGTGCATATAGACTTAACAGTCTTAAATGGCTCCAACGAGCTTAATACATAGAAAATTCGTCCTTTCAACCACAGTGAGCACACCTCACTGGTTGACCCAACATTATGTTCAGTTTGCACTGAGAACAAGGAAGTGTAATTATATCAACTCTACCTTGACATAGAATCCGCACACCACTATATAATAACTATCGTCCTCCTGACGACCAGAAATAACACTGGGGAATTCTATACTATATGTGGAAGAAATTCCATCCCCGACACAATGCAGAAACGTCCAGACATTTTTCGTCTGACTAACCCAGGTCAAAACATGACGGCCTCCCTTGCCGGAAATCTGCTACACCCTCCTTTTTTGTTTGCCCATGCGCATTTCGCATCAACCTCTCCTATCCGTCAGCTGGTATATTCAATATAGGACTTCAGGGGCAGGTAACTAAATATTTACTTTTTCCAAAAGTCAATTTTAGGTATTCGCCCTTTAAATTAGGGTTCTAACAAAAATACTTTAGACCCGAAATATTGTTATAACATATTTTCATACATAACAAGCATACAGACAAACTATATTGCTAGATAGCAAAGACTGCACGTAACAGTCTTACCACACCTCCCGGGAAAAAAAAAATGGAACATTTTTTTTTTTTGAAATACATCTAGGAGCAACGTACAATAGGCTCACAACGCATGAATAATGCGCAGATGAAAATATCAGGAATAAATATAACTCCTAATATGAGGCTAAGTCTGATGAGAATATATCTCATAATCTGAGAGAAATTGTTTCTCTACGAATAAATGTTTCCAGGAAGGTGTCACCAACGTATACTACAATTCTGGCAATTACACAATGCATACACAAATTTCATACCATAATTTCGTATAGTATCATTGTTTGATTAACGAAGAAGAAAAATTATCAAAGAACAGCGGTGAATTTACATCAATGAACCGCTAAATAGTGATACGATCATTATATTACAAATTACAAATGTGTACATATCTTGATATAGAAAAGAACTATTATAGACTTAGACGTATCAGGAAGTCCAAGACCTAACAGTTAGGTGGAATCATGTTGAGATCTACCCTCACAACGAGATCTATCACTATCTCTATTAAGACCATTGCTTTTATTTGACCTCCAATTAGCATAGTTGCTATTGTTATCTTCTCTTTGATCAAAATATCTTCTCAATGGATTTTGTTGTCTCCAAGCAAAACCATTATAAGGTTGGTAACCTCTATCAAAGTTCTTATAGTCATTAGTACCAAAATGTTGAGGACCATTAAATTGCCTCCAGTTCTTTGAAGAAGAACTATTATCATATGGACGCTTTTGGTAATGTCCACAATCCCGATTATCTCTCTTAGCAAAATTGCTTTTATTTTTCCCTTTGGCACTGTGTTTGAAAGGAGCATCACACTGTCTGTGCTGAGTATGATGAGTAACAGGGATAATAGGGTTCTTATTGTTCCGAACATAATCGTTCTTATTTCGGGAACTAATACTAAAAGTTTTATTCCCAGATACAAATTTATCAGTAATTTGCGAAGTCGATGCTTGATTCGTTAGAGGAGCCTTATTATGACATTTTCCAGTGTTGTTACCCTGATGTAAAGGACTAACAATATGATTACTTTTGTTGGCCTGACGCCAACTCCCATTAGAGGCGGTATCGTTATCACGTGGGAAACCATATTTGCCACGAAAAAAATTTGTTCACATATTGCTTAGTGTTACTATTAGCATCGAGTGTCCGTCGCTGGCTCTTTGCATTCGTAACATGTTGATCATCATGTTTATGTTTCAGTCTATCCACTTTAGTAGTAGATAACATGTTATTGTACAAAACAATGTCTAACAAACCATCAATTCTGTTGCGAAGTTTAGCAATTTCTACTTCCGCAACAGCTTTCTCTCTAGAAACAGCTTTGTATATTCTTTCGTTGGTTTTAATTTTCCTGTCATAATCCAACCTTATGTCTTGTAACTGAGAAATAAGAGTCTTCTCTTTAGCAATACTATCTTTGAGATCTGTTCTCAACTCTGTCATCTGAGACGTAGTTTCTAGAACCTTAGTCTTTTCTTGAACAAGTTCAAGTTTCAGTGCTTCCATAGCACTATGATGAGTAGTCATCAGTTTATCAATCTTTTCATCATTTTCTTTCTTCGCTCTCAACTGTGTCAACTCCAGTTGCAGTGACTGAATCTCCATATCCTTCTTATTCTTAAACACCTTAATCTCCTCCTGAGATATTAAATTCTTTTCTTCTAGTTGGCGGCTTAGAAACACATTCTGACTCAATAGATTAGTGAGTTTATCATTATATATCTTCTTGTGTTTCTCAGCCTCCACTTTTAATTCATCATAGTCTCTTTTGACCTGTTCAAGCTCACTAATAAGAGCCTGTTCATTACATAGATATTTGTCTTTCATTGAGCTCATCTCATCTTCTAACTTTTTTCCCTCCTTTTCCAGTTGAGATTGTCTCAATTTATTCTCACTAGGAAGAGCTAATGTTTCTATTATCTTCCACAGTAGTTTTAAATCAAGCGTGGAAGAGTTCACCTTATCTACCTGATTATCCATCATCTGTTTTAATGAGGTAACTTCATCTTCTAATTCTTTTTTCTGTCTAAGAGAGAATTCACCAAATTTCCTATTATCAGCTATCAACTGAGTCACTTTACTCTTCAATGTAGCATTTTCATCATTCATTGCTGATAACTTATCAGTAAGAGCTTTCTTGTCACTTTGAAGCTCATTTATAGTTTCCTTTAATACATTCAACTCCAAAGCTAAGAGTTTTACTTCATCTTCCCTCTTCACTTTTCTCTCCTCGGTTTCTCTGTCTAACCTTTTCTCCTCAGCCTGTTTTTCTAATATTTTCTTCTCAGCTTCTCTTTGTAATCTCTTCTGTTCAGCTTCTCTTATTTGCTTTTCCATTTCCATTTTATCTTTTACGTATTCTCGTAATTCCCTAGTAGACATACGCATGGAACACGCCTTTTCAATGTAGTAATCCAAGAATTCGTTTACTTCCTCATTAGTCATTCCAAAGGAATTTCCCTGTTCACTGTAGGAATCTAAGAATTCTTCTATTTCCTTAGTAGTCATACGAAAGTATTCCTTTTCGACCCAAAAGTACAAACTAGACATTATGTCTGATAATCTGATCAGTAACCTGAAATAATAATATAATTTATTTCAAAGTAAATGATAGCAAGTTTTAATAAAACTTGACTAACCAGCTCCCTTTATCCCAATCTCTGTGGGAAGCAAGCCTTTAGTAAGGTCTTGTATAGTTATTTTATAATAACAATATTATCAGCGATTTATATCATAAATGTAATCACAATGTAAATAGTGTATGTCTAAGTATCTGTGCCAATAGAAAACAAAACAATCAACAATAATACAAAGACAAATATTCAAGACACTACGATAACATTCGCAGAAGTCAACTAAACCAAAAAATTAAACTGAAGGAAATCTCACAAAGGATGTGATGATAACTGCGAAAATGTACACAAATAAATGACGTCACAGTGTATAAACATAAATGGTGTATAGAAATAAACGACAGAAAAGAGTAGACCTACAAATACAAACAAATTTAACCAAAACTAAAAAATAGAAAAAATGTTACAAAAACAACGAAGAAAATACCTCTCGTGACAACTAACTCAAATAGCAACGAATTGTCGCTAGCAAATTTTCAATCAAGAAAACTTGCACCTACAGAACACTAATCTAAGACCTCTATGACGTGGTATATCTCAGATCAGTCACACACCCAACCAGCCCGCAGACATATAAACTTATATAATATACAAACAAATAACATGTAACATGTAAACATAAATATATATAGCATATATGAAGGGTGTTGTAGAGAAGGCTTGGTTATAATATATATAGAATATGGTTTACAACCCAGTCACTGGTTACTTTTATTTCACAGTTTTTTCAATATCTAATAATAGTCATTCATCCAGATGATGTTCCATCGATGAAAAAAAATGTAGCATAGATCTTGATTCTTCAACTGTTGCGATGGTATACTCGGAACTTGTCCTTCGAAACAATACTACCAACGTTCAAGAATCTTGGCCTTCTAAATGTAAATTACTGTTAATACTGTGATTTGATGGGCAATGCCAGGTACTTTGAAATCTCATGAAAATGATGTCTGTTGTGAAAATCGAGGTTTCATATGCAACGCCGGGTACTTTGGAATCTGTGACAATGTGCAATGCCGGGTACTTTGTAAACTGAAGAAGATGACGTCTGTGTTCGAAAATCAGGGTCTCACCTTGCAAACCCACGTAGTTGGCACCACTGTTAATTGTGTTGTAATGTCATGGCTGTGAAGATGATGGAGTATGTCCTCTCTCTCTTCTGTGTTGTGTACTTCAAACCCTAAGTAGAGAGTTGTTGGTGGTTATATCGTGCTGTAATGTTATATCGCGAATGGGTGGTATAAGTGTTCGCCAAGGTGGACATCCAGGTTGTAGTGGAGACATGTACCATAAGACGTAACGTACCAATATGTGTGTGTGTCGTTCATCATATTGACAGGAGTAGAGGTGGAGTGGATGTACAGTTGATGTAGGTAGTTCTTAAACATATCACAGGTATGAAGTCAATAATGTGGGTGAACAGCTGTGGACTTTTTCTACCATTTATTAAAGTCACAGTCACAAGACAATGTAGACACATCCATATAATCTTGACATCGAAACATGGTGGACATGAAGACAGTTCATTTCAAATGTATAAGTTGTAAATTATATCCATATTTATATATATGTCAGCAAGTTGCTGACTCCACATTATCCATCATTCCAAACTAGTAGCAACACCTACTACCTGTTCATCCTGACTTTGCAACGTCAGATACCTTCTTAAATATCTCTCCTTAAATCACTCTTCTTCAGTCGACCCCCAAACATGGCGGGTGACGAAGAATAACATAGTCCATCACTCTAATCGGACGTGGCGTAAAGATCTGTCCTTTCGACGATAGGCTTATAAAACTCCCTCATGTATCAGGCGAGTTTCCTTTTTCAACGTTATCGCAATAACAACTTGTAAACCATCCGGTCTTCCACTCCAGACGGTCATACATTAGGCCTCTACGAACAGTAAACACTGTGAGTTCCCTCGTGTGCAGACATGGACGTTTAACTTCAAAAAACTATACATATCGCTAATCATGCGAGTCTTTAGAATAATGTTATTCTCCTGGGTTTCTGTGCGTGCATATAGACTTAACAGTCTTAAATGGCTCCAACGAGCTTAATACATAGAAAATTCGTCCTTTCAACCACAGTGAGCACACCTCACCGGTTGACCCAACATTATGTTCAGTTTGCACTGAGAACAAGGAAGTGTAATTATATCAACTCTACCTTGACATAGAATCCGCACACCACTATATAATAACTATCGTCCTCCTGACGACCAGAAATAACACTGGGGAATTCTATACTATATGTGGAAGAAATTCCATCCCCGACACAATGCAGAAACGTCCAGACATTTTTCGTCTGACTAACCCAGGTCAAAACATGACGGCCTCCCTTGCCGGAAATCTGCTACACCCTCCTTTTTTGTTTGCCCATGCGCAGTTCGCATCAACCTCTCCTATCCGTCAGCTGGTATATTCAATATAGGACTTCAGGGGCAGGTAACTAAATATTTACTTTTTCCAAAAGTCAATTTTAGGTATTCGCCCTTTAAATTAGGGTTCTAACAAAAATACTTTAGACCCGAAATATTGTTATAACATATTTTCATACATAACAAGCATACAGACAAACTATATTGCTAGATAGCAAAGACTGCACGTAACAATGGTGTAATGTTTTGAATGATAGCCGAGATAGGATTCAGACTCATCACAGTTATTTTGCATGATCTACCTTGGGTAGAGATATCATTAACATCCCAGCTGGGACCCGACACGTTCCTTACCTGTGTTGAAAAAACAATTACACACTAAGAAGCTTGGGTGTGGCAGGATACTGGGTAACACTTCTGGGAATGGACTCATGTTTTTTAGCATTTATGATAACACATTAAACTGGGGCATTATCGGTTACAACCATAAGTCGTCTAAAAAACCGGTAGCATTAATACCTTATTTGGGAGGATTTTGAAATTACCTGTGTCATGCGGAATTTAATGAGAAGTGGGGGTGTGGCCAGATGACCTACTACCATCAGCATTATCCGTGCTAATAACCAGTCATTATAAAATATAAGAAATTAGCTATTAACTAAAATAGAGAATAAACAGAGCAGTTACGACATTTCGTAATTAACCAAAACACGAGTTACATAGTGTATAGGAAAATAAAAGTGAAACTTTAACTATGTCAAACTGGGCGGCCCACCGCTATCTTTTGGCGGGAGTTACCTAGCAAAGAGTGACGCAAACATGAATAGCCTTACTCCCTGTACAGATGCTTGATAGAATAACCAATAAATAAATTAATAAAATATTCGCTTATCCAATGAAAGGGTAGCACAATCGCGCACTACCCAGAGACGCCAAGAAACATTATTTTGGTAGTCAGTTGTAAAATTGAGCCATTGCATATAGGACGTCAATAACTGTTCATATTTATTTGATGTCGATTATATATTTCTGTTTTATATCTGGTTGTTTCAGCGCTGATATTTCTATCTGGGGTTCCTCCTGTCTTCTGTTTCCTGCCCTTTTCAGCTTTTTATTTACTTTGATGACGACTGGATTGTGATCTGAATTTATGTCAGCGACAGGATGTATCTTTGCACTTGTGACACTGTTCTTAATGTTTTATCATGATATAGTCAATTTGATTTCTTGTTACATCTCCTGGGCTTTTCCATGTGTATAATTTCCTTGGGTGGTGTTCAAAAAAGGTGTTACATATGAACAGCTGGTTTTCTTCACAGAACTGGATAAGTCTGTCTCCTCTATCATTTCTTGTCCCTAATCCTTACTGTCCTACTATTTTCTTGTATTTTCCTTTTCCTACTTTTGCATTCATATCACCCATTACTATCAACACATCTGTAGATTTGACTGGTTTAAGGGTGTGTTGTAGCTCTTCATAGTATTCTTCTATTTCTTCCTCGCTGTGATCTTTAGTTGGTGCATAAGTTTGTAAGATTGATATGTCGAATGTTACATATGACTGTGGTGGGTTTTGATGTTAAAAGGTTAAGTATTAATTGTCTACAGATGTGAGGTCAGCTATGCAAGTCCCTGAGTCTAATTGTTGATGAAGTTGTTCTCAGGGTACCTGTCTGCTACCACCCTACGACCTCAATCTGCTATATATTTTGAACCTAATTATATGTTATGGTGTCTGTATGTTATCTGGCTAGGTGTCTAGGGTAATATGCAATGTAATGTTAATAAAATGACAACAACTACATCTATAACTTAAGGAACAAGTAATTAAACAAGTCACTGGGTAAATTTTGAATTATAAAATTTTTTACAATTTATTTTCCTGTATCTCAATTGCTGGGATACAGGAATGTTTAAAACTTCAAAATATAACGCAATTTATTTACAACAAAGTAATTTAAAACAACACTGTGTCTGTTAATATTACTCTAATATTGTTTCTGACTGGAAGTGTTCTGATGAAGCAATAACTTCTAGGAATGGACACGCTTCTGTGGAACGACTTGTATCATCATGTCAAGAATACTGATTTATTTAATAATGATGGAGAGTATGGTTAAATGAACTAACACACGCCCGTGGACAATTGGGCTTAACTTTAGTTCCAGGAACTCTGTGATGTCCTTCTAGCAAACACCTTCTTCACGACTGCAACGTCTGAACTCTACTTCAGAACTTGTTAGAATTAAGGCAAACAGGTAATTTGCCTCGAGCTTGCAGCTTCAGGAGTACGTATATTTTGTATGTGGCTCACTGATTGTTTCAAGATGGAACTCTGAAATCAGAGGATTAAGGCCTCCTCAGTACATCATACACCTATCTCCATCTCTAAACAATTAAACATCATCAGTTTCAAGATCAGTGAAGTTGCTAAATAAATAGCTATCGTTCCTATCTGATTTGGTGCCCTATTCATCATCATGTAATCTTCAAACATCCGTTTGATACCTTCCATGTCATAGAAGAAATTATAGTTATTCATATAAAGTCATGTGCAAACACTGTGACTTGCTGAAGACGGCCAGTGGTTTTCTGGTCTTACATCATCATAATATCATATTTTATTTCCAACCATGTCTTTTCATTCACTCCCACAGTTTAAGTAAGCCTGTCTGGCTTTAATACAAGGTGATAATCTTTCCTAATAACATTTGTGGCATGACACAAAGGTTTAGTTTGGCGCCTCTCTGGTGGTGCTTCTACGCATCAAATATACATACACAGTCAATAATACAGATACATATCAATAATAATAATGGTTATATAAATGTTTATCTTACCGCATCAATGAAATATTACACAATAAGTATGTTAACCGGCGATCAATGGGCACATTTAGATCGCCACTGATGCAGAACAGTGAAGGCACTGGTCATGTATTGCTTGCTTCTGATGCTAACACTACTTGTGTGATTTAAATATTCGAGTGGCAACTAACGCTGGTTTCAAATCGTTTTTATTACTCCGTTAGTCTATTCTACTACAGCCAATCGAATTATGTTATGACCACTAGCATCTTTTTTTCAAAAATAAATTACACTTTCAAAATGGTAACGTCCCCCCCGTTCTCTACCCTTTTCACTTTCAGTATCACACTGCATAAGCTATCTTTTTAAATATTCCTCCATGCAAATCCCCCCACTTACATTTTTTTCTCTCTCTTGCTTGTACGCGTCTTGCCTAATGCAAAACGGTTTCGTAGATTTAAATTGTCACTACGGGTAGGAGACCAAGTGGTGCGATTTTTCTCTCATTCAATAGCAGATACTACTGCTTTCTTTAACGTTACTTTTTGGGGAAAAAATATGTCATAGCAACCGGTTTCCAAGGCCTAGTAGCTTTTTTCAAACTACAAACCTCTCATTCGTTTCATGTTACACTAAGCAAGTCCTGTGACGTCACACTGTCGCATGCCGTTCTATTACTAGATTCAAACCAACGCTTGTCAAGGTTGCATTTTTCCGTCTCTCATTTCCCCCTCCTTTTCTTTATTCTATCACTCCGTTTGAAACTAATTATGCAGTTCGGTCTGTCAAAAGGCTTTTATTTTAGAGGCATTGGGTATTGCGGGGAGAGGAAAAGCTAACAGTTTTTGTGTATCGTTTACTATGGCGTTACTGCTTGTTAGAACCAACACGACTGCGGGCGATGGTGACGATGTTGAACACAACTCCCTATTTTATCTCTATAGTTTTGAGTTTATAAGCAGTAATATTTTATCTATTTGATCGGGGTATCAGGGATCTTACTACATATCTCCCCACTTTAGAACATGCTTTCTGAAGCAAGTTTATAATCCGTGATACACATAGATCAAATTGCTCACTAGTCTTTTTGAATGTCCTGATTTTCGTCAAACGGGTGCCTACTCAAGAAATCTGCCCCCACATTTTGCGAACCAGGAATGTATTCAATAGTAAACGAATAAGGTTGGATGAGCAACGACCACCTCAATAAACGAGCATTTCCATGTTTGGCCTGTGCCAAAAATACTAACGGCTGGTGATCTGTTTGTACCACGAATGTTCTACCATAAAGATAGATCTGGAACTTCTTTATAGCCCAGACTAAAGCTAGACATTCTTTTTCACTTGTTGAATAGTTTTGTTCCACTTTGTTTAGTTTGCGGCTGGCATAAGCCACTCGGTTCAATTCCCCATCTAGTGAAGTGGACCTTTGTAACAATGTGGCCCCTAATCCCACATTACTTGCGTCAGTTCTTACCACAAATTCCTGACTCAAATCAGGTAATTTCAATATAGGCTTACTAGTGAGTTTTTCCTTTAACTCATTATATGCCAACTCGCACTGTGCCGACCAATTAATTTTATCAGGATGTCCCTTACGCATTAAATCCGCCAGAAGAGCACATATAGAGTTAAAATTTTTTATGTACTTCTGGTAAAATCCACACAGTGACACAAAGGATCGCACATCCTTCTTAGTCTGGGGTCTCGGTGCTCTCTGCAATTTCTCCAGGTTCTTGGGGTCAGGGGTCATGCTACCCTGATGTACCGTATGTCCCAAGAATTCCAACTCTTTGCATCCAATACAACATTTTGTTGGTCTGGCTGTCAAGTTTGCCTCTCTGAGTCTATCGAATAGCATATCCAAAGAGTTAACCTGTTCTTCAAATGTTTCAGTTGCGATGAGGATATCATCCATGAAATTCGCAATGCATGGATTTTTCAGGGGATCGAACAATTGTCACATCATCCTAGAAAACACACTCGGGGCATTTTTCAACCCAAATGGCAACATGTTGAATTCATAATGACCTTCCGAGGTGCTAAAGGCTAGATAAGGTCGAATCTCAGGCTTTACTGGAATCTGATAATAGCCTTTGCTAAAATCCACCTTAGAAAAGTATTTTGCCTTGTTCAGCCTGGCAAATAGTTGATAAGTATCAGGTAATGGATCCACCTGACTTTCTGTGACAGCATTCAGTTTCCTGTAATCTATACACAGTCTATGTTTCCCAGATGGTTTCCTCAACAAAACCACACTAGAGCTATAAGGAGATTCACTGTGCGAAATAATCCCTTCTGTTAACAGGTAATCTATCTCCTCTTTCAAAGCTTTTTGTTTTGCGAATGGGATAGAATAGGCTCTCATACAGATGGGTGTAGGGTCTAATAGTTTCATGTCATATTCCAACAAATTGGTGTGCCCCGGTTTGTCCGTTAACACGTCCGTATGATTTTCCAGAACCTTTTGAATCCGCTCCCTCTGATTTTTCGTCAAGTGTTTACTGACTTTGACCTGTGCAGGTGTTTCACATGGTTTTAGGGGGTATTCTTGAGAGGCGAGTGGTTCGTTTTTCATCTCCGTTGCGATAGCCAAGGTCATTATATGTTTCCTTCCTGGTTTGTCTATCCAGATACTTCTTTAGGAGGTTCACATGATAGATTTTCTCTTTCCCTTTCTTATCTATCTTATAATTAGTTCTAGACATCTTTTCTAGAACCGTGTATGGACCTTGCCATCCAATTTGCAATTTGTTACTGCTGCCGGGTAGTAGAAGAAGCACCTTCTCTCCCACAGCTAGTTCCCTATCCTTCGCTTTCTTATTATAGTATGCAGCATGTTTCTTCCTGGCTTGTCTTAAATTATCATTAGCGAGTTTCCAGCCAGCTTTGGCACGAGTGGTCAGCTCGTTCACATACTGATATGATGAGGTAACAGTCTCTTCTGCCTTCTCATCTGTCCACGTCGTCAATAAGGCTTCCAATGGACCTTTGATGGGTCTGCCAAATAGCAGTGTTGCCAGTGCCATTCCAGTCGAATTATGTGGAACTTCCCGATACGCAAACAACGCAGCGGGCAAGTATTGATCCCACGTATAAGGTTTTTCATGGGCCAGCTTTTGCAGGATAGAAATGAGTGTTCCGTTGAACCTTTCTACCTGGCCGTTCCCTTGGGGGTGATACGGACTACAGTGAAAGTGCTTGGCTTGGAATATCCTGAAAACTTCTTCCGTTAATCTCCCCTTGAACTGAGAGCCGTTATCAGTCAAGATTTGGTGGGGAAATCCTAACCTCGTGAATATCATAAGTAATGCCTCTGCCACATGCTTCGAGTCGATTGATGACAAGGCTACCGCCTCTCCCCACATAGAACAAGTGTCCACCACAGTCAGAATGTAACTGTTCCTCCTCTTGATACGTGTGAGAGGTCCCACAATATCCACGGCAACCCTTTCGAAAGGGGTTCCCACTATGGGCATCTCCCCTAAGGTTGCAGGAGCAGTCCAATGTTTTGGAGCTACCCTTTGGCATTCTGGACAGGATTTGACATATCTTTTTATATCTTCCGTTATCCCTGGCCAGATATTCTCTGCAACTCCCAGTATATCGAGTTCATGTCTGTTGCCTCTAATATAAGATTGTCAAGCTTTCCTTCTCCGTTTAGAGTTCTAAAGTTCCATGTTCCTGTTTTTAGGCTCCTCCTACTAGTTTTTAGGTGGTCTTTCTCAGAATGCTCCCTTTCAACAGAATTTAAGGAACACTCGTCGTTATGTACTTCCTTACTCATTAGAGGAGTTGCCTCTTCCCTGTTAATTTGTACAGTAGATTCTTCCTCAGGGGACAGAGAGTTCTCTACATATCGGTTCTTATCTTGTTGTTGTGATCTCATTACGTTCTGTAGGAAGTACGTGGTAAGGCCCCAATCTCTTCCACGGTGGCTAGCCGTTGATTTTTTCTGTCTGACACGCCTCTAGTGCGCCACACACTTTGCTGTTCCGCTTTGCGAGCCGTTGATCTTCTCAGATTCCTCCGCCTCACTCACCGTCTCCGTCTTTGTGTACTAGGAATGGACATTCCCTTGAGTAAGATTACTCCTACTCCACTCATGTAGTTTAGCCAGTCAGCCAAGACTGTTGCCCGGGATGTGGCCACCGCCGTACACAAGCGGTATTCGTGGAGCCATACATGAGCTAGATAAAGAGAGGAGAACCAAATAGGATCCTGACTGTCCTAAAAAGGACATGGCTGTCTCTCACCGTACATGTATGTATATGTGCTTCATTGACTATAAGAAGGCTTTTGACAGAGTCCATCATGAGAAAATAATTGAATGCCTCGAAGACATAGGTATTGATGGAAAAGATATAAGAATACTCAGTAACCT
Source organism: Oreohelix idahoensis (assembly GCA_024509875.1). Classification (NCBI taxonomy): domain Eukaryota; kingdom Metazoa; phylum Mollusca; class Gastropoda; order Stylommatophora; family Oreohelicidae; genus Oreohelix; species Oreohelix idahoensis. Next base: position 1,184,463 of record JAMPIV010004798.1, read on the forward strand.
TTATTGGCAGCAAACTGCCACAGTAAGATCTGGAAGGAATTATTCATCATACATAGACATAAAAAGAGGTGTCAGACAAGGTTGTGTGCTGTCTCCCTGCCTATTTAATTTATACACCGAAAAATTTTTCAAACAGATACAGGAAATACCAGGACTGAACATCAGTGGAAGGTCAATAAACAACCTTAGATATGCAGATGATACCGTGTTGTTAGCTGAAAGCGAACAGGAGTTACAAGAACTAGTGAAGCAAGTGAACAGTATAAGTCATGAATAATGGACTCGACATTAATATTGAGAAAACAAAAACTATAATAATTAGCAAAACAGATGATAAACCCACATTAAAGATAAGCGTAAATGGGAAAATCCTGGAACAAGTCAAGAGCTACGTATATCTTGGTCATATAATAACAGAAGATGGAAGATGTGAAACAGAAATCAAGAAGAGAATAGGAATGGCCAAAGCTACATTCAACAACATGAAACATATACTGACATCTAAACAGTTATCTCACAAATTAAAACTGAGAATCATAAAGTGTTATATATATTCTGCATTTCTCTATGGTGTGGAAACATGGACGATGAATAAGCATTCGGAAGAAAGAATTGAGGCTCTTGAAATGTGGATATATAGAAGAATGGGGCGTATCTCATGGAAAGAGGTGAAAACAAAAAAGGAGGTCCTAGAAAATCTAGGTCTAGGTATGAAAAGAGAACTAATGAGGGAGATCAAAGTTCGGCAGCTAAAATACTTTAGCCACATAAAAAGGCATAACACCTTGCAGAAGACCGTAACAGAAGGGAGAGTTGAAGGCAAACGTGCAAGGGGAAGACAGTGCTATAAGTGGGAAGATAACATCAAGAGATGGACAGGAAAGAGTCTATCAGAGTGCACCACCAAGACAAGAGACAGAAGACGTTGGAGATCCATTACAGCCAACCTTCGTTGTGGAGATGGCAACTGATGATGATGATATAGGACGTGATTTTAACCTTGCGTGGTGTAGCAACCTGGCGCTCCCCCGGTCTGTCACACAAGTCCTAGGCTCCATCGTTGTGATTAACAACAGAACGTAGCAGCGTTCTTCATTATTCTTCACCAGTAAATTTGCGGATGCAAGAAGAATTATCTTTTCGCTTTATGAGAAAAATCTGTGTGAAACAGATTTTACATTGTGGTCACTCAAATAAGTACGTTTCGTACGAACATTATTTCTATTTCAGCCAGAAGTCAGCAAATACTATGCTTAGGCTAGGAAGCAATGAAATCAGTAACTGTAGAAATAAGACCAGTAGAGGATCCTCAACTAAAGGCGCTAATTGACAACGAAACTTCAGTTAAGAAAATTGCAGAAACAGCAAATACTGATCAATGTTTTAATCCATGTTGGATAGAAGTCAAGGTAGGACAGTTGATTATACATGCTGCAGACTCTCAATCGAAACTATTGTAACTATGAAATCCTTTGATTGCACATTTTTGCTTGTGTGGAAAAGTTCGACAAGTCAAAAAACCTTTGATGAATTACCAAAGTACTCACTGAAGATCATTTGCTGATGAACAAATTAAATGTTGTGGATGTACTAAATATTGTATTAGATACACATTATCACGACTATCAGTTCTCAATACCGTAATAACATCTCCAGAGGAACGAACCTACCAGGGTTAGAAATACTCGTATATAAACACCAAGTAATAAACAACTCTGGCGGACCATAAGCCAGTAGTCCCTTACTTGGAGATGTCGAACGGTAGGTAAATTGTTTTATTTGGGCCTGTCTAGGTATAGAAATTAGGTTCACTGGTGGTAGGTTGAGGGAAAGATATGTCTCTGGAGTGAGTAGGTTTCTCTCCTCCAGCCTATCCGTACGACTGTGCTTTGTTTCCAAGACAGTCTTTGCCTCCGTATAAAAAATATGACAAGTTACTCTACACACACACAACACTATGTGACAACAAGACACATTCACGTGAAAAACTAAGGTAAATGGGTATGGGTCTGACCAACACACAAAGTTAAATTCTTTGTTGTTTATTATCACTAAATTTGTTACAACATCAAATACCCAAAGATATCAAGAATCATACATTAGAGGGGAAAAAAGAAGAATGGTGCGCCTTCACCGTATGGAGAAAACCCAAAAATATTAACCCAAAGGTTGAAGGTTGGCCCTTGGTTAGAGGAATAAAACAATCTTGGTGCAATATAAGACCAAGTAGATTTAAAAAAAACAATTAACTTAATAGATTCCTTTCCCAGCAAAATAAAACAAAAAGATCATCACACACTCTCTCACTCAGTGGCCACCTCTCACTCTCTTACCTATTGTCTTTTACCCGTGGGTCTGTGGTATCCCTCGTTTATAGAATATCCCTCGAAAATTCCTGTTTCACTGTGATTAATGTACCAATCCAGCTGTCGAGGGTACAAATTGGACCCAGTTCGTCCCAAAAATAAATACTAATGAGGTGAACGCCGAATTTGCTATAATCCACGATAAATCCTGGTAGAGATATAAATCCTTAAGGTTATCGTCACTGTTCTAAACTATCCACTTTTTCCTCCGATGGGGGGTGCACAAGGGGAGAATAAGTCTAGACACAGGAACTACAACTGGATAAATCCGTTGCGACAACGCTTGCAGTGTATGGGCGGGCGGGAAAAAACATGCTCGTTTCCCGCTCGGTCTGGAATTATATCTGGGTACTGGTTTCAATACAAAAAGGTGAATAGTGTAAGAATCCTTAATGTTTTGACAATTTAAGATAGGGGATACGCCTAGCATCCGGAAAAAAAATCTGGTTGCTCCTAATTTTAAGGATGATGATGATTTATTTTTTTAACGGCCGACTCTTTGCTAGAGTGCCGGTCCTGCACAGTGTATAAACTAGGTACTCCACTTGAATACAACTGTCAGGTATCGGGGGAAAATGATGATATCAGGTATATGCCGCTGTGGGCTGTTAAAAATAATATCCTGGATTAGGTAAGTCCAGTCGTTATAATTTACAGCCACAAAATATCATCGGCTAGTACCCACATTATAAATGAAAAAGACCGCTGGTCGTCCACTTGGGGATCAGGTCTGCGAAAAATACAAGAAGACATATGTGGGAAAATGCTACCATTCTATATTTAAAAAAGCACGGACGAGGACAAGACAATCTCTCATCCGCTCTGTCAATCCTGATGAATAGACGAAATGAAAAGATACGCGTTGTTTGCCCTGCGGCCTACACACACTCACAGACGTTCGCTAGCCGCTGATTTGGTTCGGACCGAGTTGATAATGACTCGCCCTCACAGTTTCGCAGCCGGCGGGTCACTCACACAGTGTTTTATTTGTTTTCAATACGCAACACGTACAACATAAATCACCTATTATTTATTTAGCTATTAAATCTTCGGTGTCTGTTACTTTGTCGTATTGGCATTTAAAAATAATAGACGTTATAATAACAATAATTACAAATGAAATATGAAAATTTGTTCTTTTCTCCGTCTGTCAGTCGTCTAACATCCGGTCTGGTTAATAGTCACTTTTATTTCTCTCTTTCCTGGAGAGCTTAGGGCCGAGTCGGCCTACGCTCTAAATATAACTATGGTCTCGTCTCAGTTATGAAGCAGTCTGGTGTGGCGTGGTTTTAACATTTTTAATTGGATATCTGTTTATGAAAAATCGCTACGCATTACTTTATTTAATATGCCTTACTAGCAAGAAAAATCTAAGTGAAGTATAAGGGTTTAACTTTAATGGCTGTCACTGTGAAATACTTCTAATATTTAGAACTATTTTCCTCTTACTAGAATCCAGAATGAAATCTCCACGAATCACTTATACACAGTATTCCATAAAAGAAAATGGTTTTAGGACTCCGCGCTAGACTCTTCAAATTCTGACTGATGACTGGGTTTTAGAAACAGCAGTATATATATCATATATTGCTCTTGATCTCTAATGGCATTAATTCGCACTCCTGTGTGGGACAAAATTCAGGAGCTAGAGTTCCCAAGAGGAAAGGCTTTACGTCGCGGTCTTCCAGAGTTTTCGTCTGGAGCTGTGACCGAGATCAAAAGTCTTTTTGTTCTTCTAGCGGGCTTCCCCTTAGAATGCCCGTGCTCAAGATCAAAGGGTACTAGGGGATTTCTAGCTTTCCCTGGGTGAACCTCAAAGGTTCTGTTCCGTTACTCTCATGTGCTGTCTAGCTGTCAAGTATTATATGATTCAGATGAGATCGCGTGAGTGGAATGAAGTATAACCATAGCGGGGTTTATTTCCTGCTATGACTGACAGGTCAACGAAGATTGTAAACACCGCGTTTGCCAGTATTTAAAGACAAGAGGGCGGGGACAAAAGGGTAAGCTGCAGAAGACATGACAGGTAGTTTAATGCATGTTTAGCTAGCAAATCAGAGAGTAGCTATTATTACAATAGGCTGTTTAGATTACTGCAGACTATTTTCCATTACACGTCACTGGAGAACATAATAAAATAATACTATTGCCGTCCAACTACAATCTTAATTAAATAATCTCTTTAACTGGCACTGCCATAGGGGGAGAAGATGTATACTAAAGGTGAAATGGGTTCATTTTCTACACAAGACAACAGGAGGCTGAGACACTTGGGAGTCAAGACCGCTTAGAGTGTAAAGGAGAATAATGGGCCGAAACACTTGATCGACGGGGGGATCTCGTCTGATGATCAGATCGCCTCCTGCTGTATCGCTCTGAATAGAGTTTCCTATCTTATCTTCATAGAAGTGGCGGACAGGTACAAAGTTCACGACAACTTTGATAAATTCAGCGTTGGGCTTGATTTCTGAAATATCCTATGAAGTTTCCTAAAATCGAAGCACCATCCTTCTATTTACAACTCTGCCAAGAATAATCTTGAGCGAAGGTATATACCTTAAAAGACCATCATTGTATGCTCTAAATTTTGGCCATTGTTGAACAAGCACTCCACGCAGAGCAGGGAAGACAATCCCGTGAAAGACCTCTCATCTAAAAGCCTACGTCTCTTCCAATTGTTTCTCAGCAAAGTGATTTCCTAACTTTAAATTGGCTCTCATAAAGTTAAAACAGGGGACTCTTTCCCACGCCAAAGAGTTCAATTACTTCCGTATCTCGTTTAGACACCAACGAAGATTTATCATTGCTATCTTCTTGGAGTCGACCACTGAACCCGGATAATACTCTGGGAACCACTGTGTTTCCATTTAAAGAGTTTTTTTTTTTTTTTTTAGTGCCTTTGTACATGAATTGTTGGGACTGCAAAATTACCTCGACTTATCCGAAAATTCTAGTTATCAGAAGTCGAATTAAATTAACCGGAGTTTTTAAAAACAAAAACAAAGCTAAAGAAGACTGTTACGCACTGATCATTTTTTCTAAGTCATTGTATGATCATTTTTTCCTAAAAGTCATTGTACGATCATTTTTTCCTAAAGACATTGTAATATTTTATTGACTGAAATGTATACGTTAATTTTTTGGTCAAAGCGAAATAACTCGGGATATGGAGAGTATCTTTCAATATGATGTTACCTCCTCTTGTGTCGAGACACGGGCGGTCCACATTCTGATTAACGAAGTGTGACTATTCTCCTTATTTGGTAGTATCGGTCAACTGTTGTTGGAATGTCTGAAACCAGGGTTGAGGATTCGTTTGCTGTCCATATAAGGCAAGATTTCTTACAAAATCTTTCTAGAAGGTCTTCAACCATCGTCTCGTGATTTTTACTCAGGTGGATGTTTTCTGCGCATGTCTGGACTTGGCGTGGTAGAAACGTCTTCCGCCCAGCAGTGTAAAGATGAACTGAGTAGAGAGTGGACGCATTTTGCGTTTTGTGTTTTTTGATAAGGGAAGTCCATAGTCTTTTGTGAGTTAGTTATCTTACTAGACTTTTCCCAGTATTATTCAAGCCGCCTGGAGGCAGATGTTTTGTGGTTGATTCCGAATAAAGGTAATTCCTATTGTATTGAACTTAATGATATCATCTAGAAGTTCGACATTTTTGCTGCTCTCTGCTCGCTTGTGTGACTCAAAATGGAGAGGTACTTTGACTAGGATTTCGCCACCGGTATCTTTATACCTGAACAATTTACATATATGGGTCGCTTTAGACCAACAGGACTATTGTCTGTGTTCCAGGATTCGCTATGCTAGCGATAACGCCTAAGTCAAAGGGTTAAACTTAGGAAAGTGATAAAGGTCAGTTCGACCTGTACTCCTCAATGCTATTCCTCGTGCAAACGATGACGGACTTATTTATTACACAGGAGAGGAGTAATGACTATTATATAGGTGTACTGATGAAATGCAGCTGACACTGTTACACTATTGATAGTATGAATATTAATATATCCAGCTCTGTGCCATATTATTTGGGGCAGAGTTATGAATAATAACTTTATGACATTGTGAGCCTTGAACTGTTGTTTACGCTATAACTGATGAGGATTGGATCCCACATGAATATCAGTTGGCACCAATATTATTTCTGAATGCTACAATTGTTGAACTGTGATGTCTTACCACGTATGTAACATGACTGTCATTGTGGTGTGCAATAAATGGATATAAACGTCAAGAGAAGTTTTACCATTTTTATGACTCTGCATGTCATTCTGCCTGTGCTGTGCTCTGTGGACTGTCCAACTGCTTACACACGGCAACAATAAAAAACCAGTTAGGACACCTTACTATACAACCTTAATCTACGCGGTGTCGATAGGGGTGGTACATCAAGTCAGCCTAAATCCACCCTTATCAAAGACTTTTGGCCCAGACTTTCAGAAATGCTTCTACGTAAGCAAAATTCTACTTAAGCGAGTGACGCTTAAGTGGACTGCACTGTGTATCGCAGGAAACAATATCAACACAATAGAGGAGCAATCCAAAAAAAAAAAAAAAAAAACCTTTCTTGATTGGATAAAAGAAGTCCCAGATGGATACCTACAAACAGTGAAGTACAGAAATTACGCAGCTCTCACACATTTTAAATTTAGTGTTTGTACTGTACGGTACTGGGATGATTTCCAGATGTTGTTTAGGTTGGCGACAGAGGCGTCCCTAAAGTACTTGGCACCCGGGGCGGTCCTACCTTCGACACCCGCTGCCCCTATAAAGAAACACGCGCGCAAGTACATTTTTAACAGTACTAAATGCTATCTTAATAGCGTCCGATGGCACCCCTATCCTGGCTGTCACCCGGGGCCGCCCCCATCGCACCCCCTTAGTACGCCTCTGGTTGGCGAAGACTATTTTTTGGCGTTATTCGTTTGGTTACTGATGTCTTTGCTCATTCCACAATCTGGTATTACTATGCTTCTTAAGCTAAGTGTGTCAATGTGTTTGTATTATCTCGCTCTTGGTCCCTCACTTTAATGGGTGCAGGATTTCTTATATTTATTGTCATGATTTCTGTCTTCTTGAGTCTAATGTTTAGTCCCACCTATTAGCTATGTTTATTGTCATGATTTCTGCCTTCTTGAGTCTAATGTTTAGTCCCACTTGTTAGCTATATTTATTGTCATGATTTCTGTCTTCTTGAGTCTAATGTTTAGTCCCACCTGTTAGCTATATTTATTGTCATGATTTCTGTCTTCTTGAGTCTAATGTTTAGTCCCACCTGTTAGCTATGTTTATTGTCATGATTTCTATCTTCTTGAGTCTAATGTTTAGTCCCACCTGTTAGCTATATTTATTGTCATGATTTCTGTCTTCTTGAGTTTAATGTTTAGTCCCACCTGTTAGCTATATTTATTGTCATGATTTCTATCTTCTTGAGTCTAATGTTTAGTCCCACCTGTTAGCTATATTTATTGTCATGATATCTGTCTTCTTGAGTCTAATCTTTAGTCCCACCTGTCAGCTATATTTATTCAGTCTGTTTGTTTTTCTTGGATGAGTTGATGTGAGTGTACGAATAGTGCAATTTCATCTGCTTATTCGATGTAAAAGCGACCCCCCCCCCCCTTTCCCCCCGACCTGTCGCAGGAGTGCCTCAAAAAGGTTCAGCAGATGCCGCCTATACGACGGATGCTAAGACAATGGTGAACTCGTCTTAGTTACCAGGGCAGTTAAAGGGCCGGGTGTATAAGTGGAATATATACACTGACGTGTCGTTAGTGTCTCGCTTAGTTTCCGGATAATTTAATAAGTGAGTCTATGCTCCAAACATCGAAGGCGTCCCAGTAATATTCAATAAGGGATGCATTAACATTTGTGTTGCTGAGAAAACTTCATAACGTTGAAATCAACAGGAAAAAGTCTTCAACGAAACATATTCAATGTTCAATGTAACTTGACACAATCAGGACCAGATCTTGTTCGGGTCTTATTTTATTTTATTTTTTTTCTTTCTTTCTTTTCTTTTGTTCTTTCTTCTTTAAGCAGCATGATTTTCTAATAAGGATGACATACAGTATAGATGTTCGTAGAAAACATGGTGGTCGTTGCAGTCCACTAGACTCGATGTCGAATGATGTCATGCGCTATTTTCAGGAGAACGAACGAACGAACGAACAAATATTATTTTCAAAGGGTTAAGAATTGGGCACGCAGGCCCGTCTGACATTCTGCCCGTCCTCTCTCTCTCATCATGTATACTAGGAGAGTAAAAACGTGTTCTTCACTTAGGCGGATAATGTGCATCTATCCTTGGGTCTGCAGGGGGTGGAATTTTAGGCCTTGACGTATCGAATTTTAATAGATCAACAATAAATTCCTACTTTTATAAAATTAACTCCCCTTGATAATTAAGTCACATGACAGAACAATCAGCGTCATGAGTGATGAAATTAAAATACTGCTCAAAATCATACAGTAAAGAGTAAAAAGTAAGGTAGACAGCAAAGTCCAAGAAGAGCAGTTTTGTTTTAGACGGAACAGCGGAACAAGAGAGGCAATATTTTGCCTAAGAATATTAGCAAAATAATATTGCTGGCCTTGCTAGAACAATAATATACAGAGGTCCAAACAAGTACCGTATAAGCATGTGCTTCATTGACTACAAGAATGCTTTTGAAAGAGTCCATCACGAGAAAATAATTGAATGCATCGAAGACATAGCTATTGCTGGAAAAGACATCTTATGGTTCGGTTTTTGCCTTCTTCTTGCGAGGCTCGTTCCTTTGAACCTATTTAGTTATATCACAGCGCATTTACCATCCCAAAAAAAAAAAAAAAATCAACTCTGTTGACTGCTAACCCGATCTGCGTTGATAAGTCCTGAAAAGGACCAACATTATCTATCTGCTAGCATAAAGCCCTAAAAAGGACTCGCCAGCTACGCCAAGGCGAGATAGTGATTTATTCGGAAAAGACATAAGAATACTCAGTAACTTTTATTGGGAGCAAACTGCTACAGTAATATCTGGAAGGAATTATTCACTATACATCGACATAAAAAGACGTGTCAGACAAGGTTGTGTGCTGTCCCCCTGCCTATGTAATCTAGTCTATACACCGAAACAATTTTCAAACGTGATACAGGAAATGTCAGGACTGAAAATAAGTGGAAGGTCAATAAACAACTTTAGATATGCAGATGATACTGTGTTGTTAGCTTAAAGTGAACAGGATTTACAAGAACTAGTGAAGCGAGTGAACATCACAAGTTAAAGATAAGCATACGAGGGGCGTTCAGAAAGTAATGCACCACATCGTTTTTCTCAGCTAATAATGAAGATAGAAGCACACAATTTTGCACACTTCAAATATGGCATGTGCCAATTGTGTGCACCTAATTGCAATGCAACTGGCCAAAGAATACAGCTGCCCTAAACCGTTGAAATGGAGCGTGTTAGCAACTTGCGTTATAAGCAGCGAATTGTGATAGAATATCTCGTTGCAGAGAAGGAAACTGTTGTGAACATTCACAAGCGTCTATGTGATGTGTATGGAAGTTTTGCAGTCGACAGGAGTACAGTCAGTTGCTGGATTCAGAGAATCAAAGAATCAGGAAGTGGAGATACGAAGCTGCTTGATCGGCCGCGCTGTGGATGTCCTGCCGCAGCCACCAACGCAGAAATGTTGAAATGCGCTGAGGGCATTATTCTTACTGACAGGCAAATCACTACTCAACAATTGGCCTTACAGCTGTCAGTCAGCATAGGTAGTGCAAATGCAGTTATAAAAACTCTCAGATTTTCTAAGGTTTGCGCAAGATGGTTTCCTCGAAGTCTCACAAATGACCACCGATTGCAAAGAAAAGCAATTTCTTCTGAATTGTTGGAGCCTTTCAATGCTGATGGAGAGAACTTTTTGGCTAAGATCGTTACAGGTGACGAAACCTGGGCACATCATTTTGAACCTGAGACAAAAAGACAGTCAATGGAGTGGCATCATCCGCAATCACCATGAAGAAAAAAATTCAACACAATTCCTTCAGCTGGAAAGGTCATGATCACTGTCTTTTGGGACATTGAAGGTGTGATTCTTGTGGACGTTATGCCAAGAGGAGAGACAATCAATTCGCAAGCTTACATTAAGACATTGAAAAAACTCAATCAACGTTTTCACAGAGTTCGGCCGCACAAGAATCCAGCAGACCTGCTTTTCCTTCACGACAATGCGCGACCTCACACAAGTCTGGCAACACGGGAAGCAATCACCAAATTGGGTTGGACTGTACTACCCCAATCACCCTATAGTCCCGATTTGGCACCCTCTGATTTTCATCTATTTGGTCCACTTAAAGATGCACTCTGTGGGACAAGGTTTGAAGATGATGAAGGAGTGATTCATGCAGCGAAGAAATGGCTACATGATCAAGACAAAATCTGGTACGGACTAGGAATACATGCACTTGTTTCGCGCTGACATAAAGCCGTACAAGTTGCTGGGGATTATGTTAAATAATACCGATGTTTACAAGACATATCCATGTATATTGTGTATAAATTTCATGCTTTTTGAATAAACAGCTCCTGAGAAAAACGATGTGGTGCATTACTTTCTGAACGCCCCTCGTAAATGGGAAAATCCTGGAACAAGTCAAGAGCTTCTCATATCTTGGTCATATAATAACAGAAGATGGCAGCTGTGAAACAGAAATCAAGAAGAGAATAGCAATGGCCAAAGCTACACACAACAACATGAGACATATACTGACATCTGAACAGTTAACTCACAAATTAAAACTCATAATCATAAAATGATATATATTTTCTCCACTACTGCATGGTGTAGAAACATGGACAATGAATAAGAAATTGGAAGAGGTGGTCCTGGAAACAGGCTGCATCAATGCAGACTGGCTGAGAGAGTAGGGATCGAAGAGGGAAGGCAAACCCGGTCCCAAAAAATGCCGTGCGGAAGTTGGATGTGTAGGGCCGAAAGGCGCAAATATCGCAGCTTCGCTGTAAACAGCGACACAACGCAACCAAGTTCCTTTCCAGGACGAACGAGGAAGAAGAAAAAGGAAGAACGAACATGCCTGTCAACCTCCTAAAAGATCCCACCTCAAGTGGGGAACGGACCACTGAGCTAAGAAGATAATGATGGTGAGCACAAATGGTGATACTTGCAAACATTCTGTTCATGTAAGAACCGCTCTCTAACAAGTTGCAGCTCTTTTTAACTCTGCAGACATTCTTCTCAAACAACTGTTCACTACAACTTCCAAGTTGTACTTATTATAATATTATTTTTCACTTTGAGCCATACAGACATGTATTATGATGAAGCTACATCAGTAGTCAGATACAATGATAGATGAAGGAAAAATCCATTGGAACAAAAAAAAATTACATTGATTATTAACTCAACAGAAAGTACAAGTTTAACAAAATGTAAACAATAAACAAGTTTAATAGAATGTGAACAATCTATAATTGACAGATAAATAATAAACATTACTAGTAATTGGGGAAGTCTTCTTCTGCTTTGTTTTTATTTGCCCTCATGTAACAACATAAATTTCTACAATAAAGTTGATGTTCTGACTCAGTCAAATCTATTTACCTTTTTATTTCCATCCATTCTGCAGTGAGCAGGAACCTGCCGTCCATTTTTTCTGTTCAATTTATAGCTAGTTTCCATTAGTGCCGTAGTTAAAGACTGATGACCAGGAATCTGTGACGACCAATATCATGTCTCAAGTTTCAATTTTTTTTTTTTAAACTCTGACTCTGGAACAACGCCCACAGCGTTGGTCAGATTTGACATCCGTGCTAAAACAACTCTCTGAGCATTGTTTTTAGTCTATCACAAATTAAAATTACGGCGCAGGGTGGAAAATAATTGCGGAGTCAAAGAGTTAAACCATGGTGTTTATTGCAACTGTTTTTAGAGCTTTTGCCTCAGCTTTAAAGTTGTGTAAGGATTTTTCATTGGCCACTAGTGGTGGTAGTAGTAGCCTACTCCAGTCATAACTAACTATGGGAATGCACCCCTGAGGTGATAGCCCTGAGTTTTTTTATATTTTATTAGTGTTCCTTTTGGTGTGTTCTTTTCTCTTGTGGGAGCTTCTTTTTACCCAATCTGAGCTGGCGCTGTAGGGAGCATCGCCAGTTAGTACGATCAGCAGCTTCATCCTCCCAGGTTGCTGGATTTATGTCCAGTGCCTTCATGTCTCACTTGCACTCATCTTGGAACCTCAGCTGCGCTCACTCGACTGTTCTTTTGCATCTGCCAGTTGCCTGTAGAAAATATCTTTGGGGATGCAACCATCTTCCATGCAGCAGACATGGCCAAGCCAGCATAGGCTGTACTGTCTAAGCAGAGTATACTTGCTCTGACGGCCAGCACATGACACCAGTTTGTTATTTTGTTCTTCCACAAAATACCAAGGATGGGGCGTAGACACCGTAGATGGAAGGTACTAGGACTTCTTTCTAGCTTAGCATAGGTTGCCCATGTCTTATTGCCATATAGAAGCGTGCTGATGGTGCAAGCATTATATACAGCAGCTTTGGTCTTCATTGTGAGTTTGGAGTTTCCTGAAATATGCATTGTGAGGTGGGAAAAGATGGCTGCAACTTTGCCTTGGGGGCTGTCAATTTATATGTCCAGAAAGAGTTTGTCATTGATGGTGGACCCCAGGTTTGTGGCCACTAAGATACATATTATTGTTCATGCTTTAATTGTGTACATAAGCCTCCATCCCCACTTTTTGTAGCTCTTGTTGCTGATCAATCTGTGTAAGTGTGAATCACTTCCATGGTTGGATACATTTTATTTACAATGTATTCCATAGCATGGGAGCCGCGGTAGCATAGTGGTTAGTGCACTGGTTTCCTAGCTCAGTGGTCTGTGGTTCGATCCCAAGATGACGTGTGATTTTTGTAGGCCGCAAACAACTTCTGGGTCGACCCAGCCCCAATTGGGTACCAGGGCAACTCTGGGAAGGTTAAGGCGGCCGGCCGGCGTGATGCTGATCACATCATCCCAAGTGTGCCGATGGTCAAGAAAATATGGGCCTAACACCAAATTCCCAATATGCCTCAATGGGTGTGTAACGGGATCCTTTTTTTTTCAATAGCTATATGCTTCATTTCTACCTGTCTGCAGCTATTTGGCTACCCTTTTTTATCATCATTTCTGATATGTTGTCAATAAACTCTGGAAATCTTGTTCGCCTCCATGGTGGTAAGGTGCTGTTTGTCGTTAGGGAATCTGTGCAAGGTATGGTATTATGGGGGCAAGTTATTTTGTTTGTTGTGCAAAGCTGCTTTCCGGAGTCTACCCCAACCATATCCCTTTCAGTATGTCATTCAGTTGGTGGTTCGGGAGCCCATTAAATTGTTTTGCATACTGTAGTACTCTGTAGTGTCTTCTGCTGGCTATGAATTGTAGTTTTGTTATCTTGTTCATTTAATTTATTGGGGTTGATTTCATTGCCCCAGTAATGATTCTGTCTTAGTTTTTTTTTCTGTTGGTGGTATTTACATATTTGATTTTTCCATGTTCTGATGCCCTACAGATTATTCCAAGGTATCTGAGATCCTTGTATTTGGGCATTTCATGTCCATTCAGTCTGATTTTATTTGCTCCTTGGCTGAGAGTGTGAAAAGTGTTTGTTTTTTTCATTTATAATTAATAGCCATTCTTGTGCCCACTGTTGGTTTTTGTAATTACTTCTGCAACTTACTGTTTTGAAATCTTCTGCTACACGTAGTACAAGATCATCTGTGCATAGTGAGCTGTGGACCTTTTTGAGTATTAAATCCACAATGCCACCGTACTGACAAAAAACAGTGTAGGTGACATTACAATTCTTTGGGTTGCTCCTTGTTCTAATTTTATTCTATGGCTAAGATGTTGTTGTATTAGCATTATGGAATGCCTTTTCTGAATGAAATGGTTAATCTATTTGTACATCTGTCCAGACTCCATATTTGAGTAGTTCTGGCTTGATCACAGATATCTACACTTTATCAGAAGCCTTCTCTGTCAGTGTGTGCTTCTTTTCCTACTGGGGCAGTTGAACATTTAACAAGACTTTTAATCTGTCTCATAATAAATGTAATAATTTGTAACATATAAATATAAAAAAAACGTACCTCATTATCCAGCTCTTAAGAGCTTTATTTGCGGTTTATTTTCAAACTGTTTCATCTTGGCAACGTTTTGGAGCATAGTTACTCTTGGGATATGAATAGCCTGAGTTCACAGACGTGTAAAAGAAAAGTTAAATTGTTGTAATCTTTTAAATATGAATTCTTTCTTGTTTTTTCCCCACAAGAAATAATTAATTTGATTTTTCTGTGAAATTCACAATCAACGATAACAAATCTTTTATTTGAAAAACAATTTAGGTATTTGACAAAGAATTTAGGCATTTAACAATGATCATGATTGTCACGAGATAGATTTCGTAAGCATCTTGCTGTATAGTATTTGGTGTATAAACTGGACTGACACTCAAGACAGTACGTTCGCAAATGAATAACTTGACAGAAGTCTGGGTCACAGTTCCATACATATAATCTCAACAGCATAGTCCTGGACATCAGTAACAATAGTACAAAATACTTGCATTATTAGAATATGTAGTACAATCATCCTAACGTACTGGTAGCAACTGCATTCAATGTAAGTGCGACATTCACTCCTCGCACATATATCTCTATCTCTGGTCTAATCACCAGGCATCCAAGTTCCTCCAGAACTTCACAGCGCGAGAAAACTACAACGCGCTTATAGTGTCGATACACACACGCTTTCTATCAAAGCTCCTATTAGGCTTCCAAACACTGGAACAGCCAGGGTCTTATAACGTAGACCTCCTATTGGCGCGGGAAAGCAAACAACACGCCTTCAAACAATAACATATAATGGTCTTACCATAGACCTCCTTCTGACACCGGAAAACAACGTGCCTTTTAATCCATCCACTTCCAAGTGCGGGACAGAACACAACGCGCTGGTAAATAACAATATATAAAGGCCTTATAAATACAATTTACGCGGAACATCATTGCGTCACATCCAATATGTCATAATCAAAATCACACACTATTCACATACTCTAGAACACACCGACCGTCTCCCACGACGGATGGCCACAGACTCCCATAACATCTCAGTATACTTCTCTGACAAGTGTGCTAACTACATTCACTTCGCACGCTTTTCTCATGTGCCCATAAACCTCGATTCACACATGAACGCCCCCGAGTATTCTTCAACCATGCTACGTGCTTCTAAACAGTGAACTTTTAAATGTAACATTCCCGTGATGGCCTCTGACTGCTTGGTCGGTCTTTGGCTAAGGACGGAAGAAGAAGAAGAAGATAGTTAATGGACTATTTGAACAGAATCATTCTGCATAAAAACACTACAGTTCCTCCCCAGCAAGTTACGAGCAGGAATCAAATCTGATGGATGAACGACATCTCCTTTCTGATCGCCTTGGGGGACTGGAACAACTACTGACCTGTCTTATGTAATCTGCTCCAGAACAGTAAGTATCTAAGCGTGGTGCTGTTTTGTTGACTTGTTCCAAGATGGCTCAGTTTAGCAGAAAGTCACCATAAGTATATCAGAGGCTCTGCAGTGCTTAAAAATACTTCTTGGCCTCATCTGATTCTGAAGCCACGTAACAGTCTGGTGACTGTCCGTGGGAACAAGGTACATCATTCTTCCCATTGTGGGTAGGACTTGTCCGTGCAACCAGGGATCACCCTTTGTTGAAAAATTCTTGACGAACACAGAATCTCCACTGTGGAACATAGATACCTTATTTCCACTGGACCTATTTGTCTGTGTTGTCTGGGGCATTATCTGTGATAACTGTGTCCTTGGTTGATGGCCATACAGTAATTCTGCAGGTGATTTGCCTGAGACTGAGCTTGGTGTTGTCATGTACACGAAAAGCAATTCATCTAGCGCACTGTACTGAGTGCATCCCCTCTATCAAATCTTTGTCACAGCTGACTTGAAAATATGAACAATACTTCCCACACCTAAGGGTCTTTTTTATTTGGACATGCGCCCTAATATAACCGACTAGGTTGAACGGGACGCGCCTCGCCAAATCGAGGCCAAAGTTTTACATTTAAAAAAAAAGTACGAAAAAAGAGTTCTGCTTCGCCATTGGATGCTGGATGAAATTGCGCTGTTGTGAGGTGTTCGATTCCGTGTGGTGCATAGAATCTATGGAACTGATGAGAAATGAACTGCGTTCCACTGTCAGATACAACGGTATTTGAAAAACCTTCGTCAAGGAAGATTTTGCTGAGTGCATGTATGGTTGCATCTGTTGTAATCACCGCCAGATTAAGGCCAACTGATGCCCAACTTGTAATAGATTTCATGATGTTCGCATACTTGGAGTATGTGTCTATGACAATCAGCCACTGTTCATCCGTGAATGGACCAGCAAAGTCCACATGTATCCTTTCCCATGGGTGTTCGGTATCAGAACATGACTGGTAATGCTGCAGTAGGCTAGTTTGATTAACTTTACATGCATCACAACCAGTCGTTAAAGCGTGGATGTCCACAATGATACATGGCCACCAGCAGTGTCGCCGTGCCAACTGCTTTATCCTGACAACTCCAAAATGACTCTGATGCAACAACTGAAGAAAAGTCTTATGAAGAGATGCAGGAGTATGCCAGTGTTAACCAGAATGTTCATGCGATGATAAAAATATGCTTTGATATCAGTGTCCTTTCAAGACTGAGATTCGGGTCATCTTTGTAAAACCTACTTCTTCTTCTTTGATCCTTGGCTGCAGACTGTCAAAGTGGTCATTGGCCATCATGCCTGGTGGCGTTTTAATACATACTGTCGAACTCTATTGAGTAACTTATCTTTGGTTGTTTCATTTTCAACGAGTTGTGAGTCCAAAGGGATATCTGCTATAGAACTTTCATTCTCCATAGTTCCAAAAAAATCAGGAAGCTTTTGACTTGTCAAACCCTGTATCTGCTTCCATTGGAAATCTGGGAAGAAAATCCGTGTTAGTGTATTGTGCTGTGAGCCTGTATTTTATCACAAAGTTATAACACATTAGATGAATAGCCCATCGCTGTAAGTGGTGCACAGTTAAAACTGGTAATTTATGATCTTGAGAAAATATTGCCAACAAGGGTTTGTGGTCTGTCTGAAGTTCAAAGGGTCTTGAGAGTCCGTACAGGCATTGGTGAAATTTCTTTACACCAAAAATAATAGACAGTCTTTCTTGTTCAATTTGACTGGTTTCTTTCAGTCTGAGTCGTCATCATCTTTGATGCAAATGCAATACATTTTTCTGACCCATCTTGGTATCAGTGTGACAGAACTGCTCCAATGCCGTAAGATTATTCATCTGCTGCAAGAATATCGGAAGATTTGGACACTTGAAAAGCCTCTTCTTGAGCTTTGGACCAAGAAAACAGAGTGTCCTTTTTCCTTAATCTGTTAAGGGGTGCATATAGCTAAGAACAATTAGCAATATATTTATGGTAATAATTTTTTTCCAAGAAAAGATTCTATGAGATTTTTTGGTCTAGGTCAGCGGTTTTCAACCTTTGAGTCCATAGCTCCCCTGATCAACTTCATTCTTTCTGCGGCTTCCCTGTGGGATAACTGGTAAAAACTCTAGCGATGTTTCGACATTTAGCCTAACTTTTTTTGAGCAGGAGAGCTTTAGAAAGGCGTTTTAAACAATGTAATTAAAAAAAAAATGCAATTGGACAATCTGTGAAAAAATTATACGTACAAGGAAAAATATACACAAAATGCACTTTGAAAATCCTTACTATATAAAAAAAAAACAGCACAGATAAAGTAGTTTATTTCTAATGTTTTTATTTTTGTCTGAAAATCATTCACTGATATACTGCACTCATGATTCAATCTCCATGACAAAAAACGTGTATAGTAAAACTAAAACAAAAATATGATGAATAAAGTACCTGTGGTAATATGAGAGGTTATTGGTGTTAATCAACTAAGTGTAAACAGAGTGAGGTCAAGCTGTGTAAGTCCCTGAGTCTAATTGTTGATGATGTTGTATTCTCAGGGTACCTATCCGCTACCTCTCTGAAATCTCACTCTGGGAAATATTATCTGGGTATGTTATATGGCTACGTGTCCAGGGTAATGTAGGTATAGTGATGTGTCAATAAAACAAACACAACTGTAACTCAATATAATTGAATTAAGTAAGACTGTGTGTAAATTTATATAATTATATTACAATTTTTAATATTCCTGAACCTCAATTTTCTGGAACAGGAATTTTCAACTCAAAAGAAATGTTTCTTTATTTACAAGTTTTCAGTAAATAGGGTGGACATCCTGTCCATAAAATGATAAGTCTAAAATATCAATAGGTTTGTACTCCCTACTGGAATATGTTAACACTGGATAAGAATTCTGTCAATGATTTGAAGGTTTGTGTGTTTCATCATGCCCCCCCCCCTTTAATTTCTTGTATTTGGGTGGAATGATAAGGATGAGTCCTCAAGTGCCAATTTTAATGGACTTATCTTAAAAGCCTGTCTGTGGTGGTGGCTTGAGAATCTTCAAGAACAACAAGTAATTCAGAGTTCCCCTGAATGCTGATGTGGCAGGAAGCTTGCAGTTATAAAAGAAGCTCTCTCTGTGCCCACAGGTTCTGAATTTCCAGGGGGTATATAACTTTTCAATTTGGCAATTCAACCCTGAAATAAGAAGGTTATGTTCCCCTCTTTATATCATATCTATAATATCATTCCACAATTTTATTAATAATACATTCAAAAGGAGGGTCAGCTAAGCGTGCCAACCAATTGCATAAAACCCTATGTTTGTTTGACCATTTTTCTTCCAGTGTTTTCATACTGTTCCCATATGGCTGCAACGCCACTGACCCCTTAAGCATTGATTTTCTTCCATAGAATCAGATGGGGTATACAATGTTCTTCTTGTGACCTGTTAAATATTTTGTACAAACATCCTATGTAGGTTTTCATGTGTTATTTGAACACTAATGCACTGCAGAAAACTGCTAATAGCTTCTGGACTTACAGTCGTAAGATTTTTATGGCATTATTCAAACATTTTTACACATTTTATTTCACTTTTCCAATAAATCTGCTTTAGGCACATTCCTACTGTGTTGTCGTAATCTCTTCCAATAGGCAATGTCGAACAACACAAAATTATGGCGCACTATCTGTGTGGCCTGTACATGCTAATGAAATATCAATAAACTTAGTTATCTTACGGCAAGTAAAGAATAAATCACACAATCACAAGATTGACTGGCGGTTAATGGTTCAAGTTCAGACCGCTATCGTCCAGACGGCAAAGGTATTCAACATCAATGCTTTGCATCTGCTCTCAATTTGTCTGTGTGTCAGTTTTTCTCAAATGGCGCACTATGCCGGCAGATTGTTAATGTTATCGCCCCGTCCTAAACTACAATTAACCAATCAGAAACGCGTTAAGAAAATTTAACTTTTTAGAAAACTATCAAATTGAGCAGTTCAGAAGTGTGTTTGTTCGTCGGTCTCAATTTTATTTATACGATATCTTTGTTATTAATGGGTCGATTTTTAATATTGAAAGTGATTATTGAACAGACAACTGTCCTCTATCTTCCTATATAGTTTCTTTTAATTATTTGTCCCCGTGTTCATATGTGTAATTTTTAAGTAATTATTTGCTCCTTTCACTGAACTAAAATATTAGTAAAATAAATGTTTCTAAGGCCAGATACTTTATTATAAGGGAAATTCTTATGGTATTATATTTAACAATATTAACGCTACAATTCAAGACATCCCTTTTATTTAAACTCTCTTTATTTATAAAGAAATACATTATCTAAGTTCTTCCAAACACACCGATTAGGCTTGCTTTTCATTTTAAACAACCTCCCCTCTCCCCTATACAACGAGGTAACAATTTGGTTAGTTGCCAAACTTTACGGCGTTCGTTCATAAATATTTGGGAAGGGTGGAGCGTGTGTGTGGTTGGGGGTGGGACTTTTACGCTTGGTGTTAGAAAATTCAAATCTTTATTTAAATGTTGGCGGTTTGATTTGACGGTGGCCTTGAGACAAATTTCAAATGCTGTGGTTATTAATAGATTTTAAGAGTACGTTAGTTAATTTTCTAGCGGTTGATTTGCCGTGGCCTTCAGACCAAGGTCAAACATGGAAATTATTTATAGATTTTTTAACGGGGTAGTAGAAAATTTAAATTATTTTGTCCAATTTTTAGCGGTAGGTTTGACCTTGCCCTTGACAAATTTCAAACATAGTAGTAGTGGGTTTTAGGTTATAAATTTAAGTTAACTAGATGTTTTATCGGGGAAATTTGAGCGGGGTGTCACACAGAGTACTTTACTACAGTACCATTCACCTCAGTGTGAAACTTGAGCTTTCTTGTTGTTGCACATCTTGTCAAATCTTGGCACCAATTGAGATACAGCTACCCTCATTTCCAGCTCCACATCAAGTCTTGATCTGAACTTGGTTTTTATGACAGCCTCTGCTGAAAATCCAGACTCGCAGAGATAGGAGGTTGCAAAAGGAATTAATATCTTCAGTGCTGTCTTGCTGAAGCTTGGGAACTCCGGTTTTACTGAATACCAAAATTTTAGCAATACCATGGATGGAAAATTCGCTTGTAGTGAAGAGTCTGTTGAAAGTTCTATCAATTCTTCCTTTTCTGCAGTACTGAAGTCCAAAGGAGCATCACTACTGAAGGGATTTTGAACCCACTGAAACCTGTCACAGTTTTCAGGAAAGTATTTTTCAAAATGAACACTGAGTTGAGATAAGTGTCCTTGAATTATAGAAACAATATCTGCACTAAAATCTATTTCATTGTCTGATGTTTGTTCTTTCATTGGACTCAGCTTTCTAGAAAATTATTCTCTTGTTTGCCCACGGCATTCTTATGAACACCTTCTAAATGGCGCTTCAATTTTCCAGGCAGCATGCATTCGACAGAGAGTACTTTGAAACACAAAACACAATGTGGACGCTCTTCATTGTTCACAAGAGTGCAAGTGAAACCAAAATCTAAGTAACCTTCGTCGTATTTTCTATACTTACGTTTCCTTTCCTCATTACAACTTTCCGTGTCATCCCCAACAAGTTCTCGCTTTTTACTAACACTTGCCAAATTAAAAACTCACTTCCATAGTTTATATCAAACTCACAACACAATCAAAAACGTTTGAAAACAGAAAATCATCGTGTTGCCTACTATGGTCGCGCGAGGAGAATGCGTGGAAAGTTAATAGGTGGGTCGGGGGAGCTGGTCTAGGTAGTTGCTTGATAGCTGCAATGCCTGACTCTGAGGGATGTAAACCATCAGCTGAAATGGTGTTGCCTAGGTACTCAACTTCTGACTTGAAAAAATTCACATCTGGACTGGTTACATCTGAGTTTTGTTCAAGGCGTCTGAATGATTCTTCTAGCGTTTGAAGAGGTTCCTTGTCAGATTTACCAGTTTGAACTTTGTCTTTGTTAGGTATTGGAATCAGTATGGCATCTTTCCATGCCTGTGGTACTATTCCTCTTTTCCAGCTGAATTTCTTCTTCTTCTTCGTTCACCCTCAGATGTCAACTTGAATAAGTTCAAAGAAAGCAGTGGTCAGCCTGAGGCTGTTGATATCTCCGTAGATTTTCTCCAGGAATGGTACTGGTGATGGCCATATGCGTTTTCTTTGTTCATCAAATGTTGGGCACCTTTGAAGCAGATGTTCGGCAGTAATTTTATCAGTGCCACAGTCACACTCATCAGTAGTTCCTGTCGCAGTTATAGTTCATGGTGCACTCAAATTGTCGGAGAATGAGAACCCAATTGTCGCATAAAGAGTTTTACTTTTATAGTGATGATATAAGTAAGGAAAATGTGTAGAAAGCACATCGACCTTTATACACTAGTTTTCACAGATGTGAGCTAGTGTTGAGAGAAAGAGTTAACAGAAGGGCACAGGTTGGTGTCAGTGATTCTCTCACCTTTTAGACTACCAACTCTTGTATTTTTCTGGCGACGACTAACTCTTTCTTGCTCAAATCTTTTTGAAGATGAACTAGTAGTAACAAGTAATACAAAGAGGGTTGAGTATGTTTTTCTGAACAGAACATACAATCTACTAAGTCAAACTCAGAATGATGGTGAGTTACAGAATGTACATAATTACTTTAATTTAATTACAGTAGAAAATAAAATCAATGTTGACATGTACTTTGAAAAAAGAAATACTAGGAAATGTAAAAACAGACAGTTATGATATTACTTATTCAAGGATTTAGAATACTGTCAGTGTCTTTGGTTCAGATAAGAATAAGAGGATATTTTCCTCACTGACGAAAGTTTATTCCTAGGGCTATTTCGTGAAAAAAGTGAATTCTGACTTTGGTCTGGGTTTTACGTAGACTTATCTGCTTGGACTTCTCCTGGGCGTCTCAGTAGGTAGGGATTACCAACTGGAGAATTTGATTCAGTGGGGCTACAGTCCAAGAGATGACTAGGCTGTTCGTTAACCTGGTTGTGAAGTTGCGTTATGATGTTCAGGTGCTGACGAGGTGTTGAATGCTTAAAGCTGTAGACTGCTCATATGCTGTAGACTGCTCAGGGTTGCTGACTTGTGAACACCGCTAGGTTTGAGACGTAAGCACTAGTTCTCTCTGTAGCATAGAGCAACTAGGCGGTTTACTCGCAACAATTTACAGCAATCAAAATCCAGAAACTGGCTAGGATTCTGCAACTGGGCTGTGGAAGACAATACAGGCAATCAATCTTCTGTTTGTTTTACAGATATATTAACTACAGCCACTCAGGACATTTCGTCTCAGAATGGTGCCTAATAATATATCCTACTCGTCAAAAGTCAAGGGCTACCCTATTATTTTCAATACACTTTTATATAAGCGCATAGAATGATTAAATGAAGGAAGTTTTTAGTAAACATGGGTGCAATATCTTCCTCTGACAGTCCTCTATGCACGTTAAGCATAAAAACAACTCACCGACAACCATGGTGATCACGTGCAATTTGGTTTGCTGACCATAAAGTCACATTTTTAATCTGTTCTTTCAAACTTCCGTACAACCAAACAGGTGAAGTAATCGTGCTGATTGACATTCCACTTGCAATCGCGACTTTTCGTGAACATAGTTCACTCTTAATTTGTTTTACAATCAGCAGGCTTAGGGTAGTTTCATCACTTGCAAAAACCATGCCACCGAGAAGAAGTCTTGACACCTTATAAAGAATGAGGGCTATAGCCTGGGTTGAAAGTGGTTTATCTGTCCGTGAGGTTGCTAGACGACTTGCAGTGTCACACTCTACTATCCAAAGAATTTTGGAGAGATTTCAGGCCACAGGAAGTGTGGAGGGTCGCCACCGGCCAGGTCACCCTAGATGCACCAATAGACATGATGACCGGTACCTCTTGTTGTCAGCCCTGCGCCATCGAACAGTGACTTGTTCCGCTCTAAGATATCAGCTGAGACAAACTGTAAACGTTAATGTCAGTCAAAGCACCATTCGCAGACGTTTACATGAATTAGGACTGGCTGCTCGACGTCCTGCAGTCTGAATCCCTCTTACTCCTGCTCATCGCAGAGCTCGTGTTGCTTGGTGTCGTGAGCACATCCGATGGACAAGGCAACAATGGAGTCAAGTTCTCTTCACTGATGTATCTCTCTTCACTGTGTCATTCAATGATGGCAGGATTCGAGTTTGGAGACGACCAGGAGAGCGATTTACTGATGACACAATTCAAGAGGTGGATCGTTATGGTAGGGGTTCTGTCATGGTCTGGGGAGGCTTCTACAGACACGGAAGGACCCCACTCTACATCATCCAAGGCAACTTGACCGGCCCAAGATACTAGAACGAAATCTTGAGACCAATTGTTCAGCCTGCTCTGGAGGCCATAGGTTGTAATGCCATCCTCCAAGATGATAACGCTCGACCCCATCGAGCTCATGTGGTGAATGAGTTTATTCAGCAACATGGAATCATCAGGATGGCGTTTCCAGCTCATTCACCTGACCTTTCTCCGATTGAGCACCTCTGGGATGTCCTTGGTCGAAGATTGTCAACAAATCGCTCCCTGCCAATGGATGTTGCACAGCTGACTGCATATCTGCTTCAGGAATGGCAAGCTGTTTCTCGGGATACTCTTCGGACCCTTGTGGACTCGATGCGTCTACGCTGTCTTGAATGCCTTGCTGCAAACGGTGGTCATACCCGATTTTGAAATGTCTATTTGTCCAATATCTAATGTGTGACTTTTGAAAAGGTGAGTGACACACTTCACAGCTTCATTGCGTTTGAATGTGTGTTTCCATTTCTTTACGTGACATGTCAATTTGGTATTCAATAAATGCCGTTTTGACTGATACCAATTACGTTTATATCAGATTTGTTTTATGGTTTCAACCAAGGTTTTTCTAAGTGGCCCTTGACTTTTGACGAGTAGTATATTTACCTGAAACCGTAACGTCAGTCTTCCTTAAAGGCGACTGTCCTTTTGTTTACAAATTCCTGTCTAGCAGTAGTCTCACAATCAGGTCGGGTCAGTCAGGTCAGCCTTTGTTATAAGCAGACGCCTGGCCGTGGGCGTCCATGCGTGATTGCATTGGAGGAATGATAATTCATTCACTCGTCCATTGAACAACATGGTTCTTCTCTCGTTCACCACAGTTTTTTTCATCACATTCCCAAAATCATTAGAATGTAGTACTTTCAGATACCAGCCAGTACTTACATCATTATAATGCATCAATAACATTCATAATACATAAATGCAAAATAGCTATCATTCTAATGTAACGAAATAAAACCACAATATTAAGTATTTCACACTTTACATCCATTAACTAATCCCTTGATATTAGAGTTAGCTAATTAAGCGAATAATGAGAGGTTGCTTACCGCTCAGGACTTTATCCGCAGCTTAAGAACTAGAATTTGAGTAGCGTTACTCTCAATCACATATACTATATGTATGAGGTATTCTGAGGCTTCTCTTCTTTAATTTATAAGCGTGCGTCGTCTTCCAACGGTTATCAACAAGTGATTTTAAAACTCAGCATTTGTTCGCATGAAGTTAAAACATTTCCTGATTCCCACGCCAAGTTAATTATTTCCTGTCTCTCGTTCAGCCATGCCGGAAGATTTATCGTGGCTGTCTCCAGTTGACCACTGAACACGGAAATTTAATACTCTGGTAACCACTGGTTTCGACTAAGCGAATAAATCGTATAAGACATCCCTAACGAAATCTCTTTAAGTGCCTTTGTAGAAGAAGATAGAATTTGGGATCGTATGACAGGACTATTAGTGAAGACTAATAAAAACAGCTTAAGAAACGATCGCAGGTGCAAATATTTTCGTAGAGAAAACAGACAAAATGTGAAGAAATAGAAAAGTAGGGAATTTTAAAATTAATCTAGACGAAACCTGCGAGCACTCTGTGATAGTTCCTATCTTTAATTTGTTGAATAGATGGTATCTCAATCTGTTATGACCTGTGCGAAGTCTGAAGATTACCACTTGTTCACTTCTGCTGAGCTGGTAATACGGATCATTTTTTGTGTGGCCTGGATGCTCCTCTACCCACTTGTGCCTGTACCTACACTTCATAAAACTCTTGGACTCCTCATAAGTTATATTTGTGTCAAGTTGAGGAAGTTTTCCCCCTTTTTTTGCCAATCTGTCAGCCTCTTCATTTCCAGGGATGTTGCAGTGAGAAGGGATCCACTGTATCACGACTCTTTTGTATTACTGACTTAGTCTGTGAAGTGTTCCTCTTAGGTCATCCAGTTCAGCATTACTTTGAGTTTTCAGCGTTGTAATCATTGACCAGTTGAGAAGATATCTGAGAAGATAGCTACTGGTCTGTCTGAGCTTTCTTCTGTCATTAGAATTTCTGATGCAGTTTTTAAGGCCTCTGCCTCTGAAAATGTCCCTGTTGCAACTGCTAACTTTTTTTGTGTGCCATTGCTTAAGCTCAGGAAGACCCCTCCACCCCCATCTTCTGTAGCATTAGTTGCTGATCCATCTGTGCATGCATGAATCCAGGTGTTGCTTGGGTAATGTTTCTCTATACATACCTGTCAACCTGTACGAATTTTGATACTTTTAGCAGTGTACGGTCGTACAGACTCGTTGTACGGATATTCAACCCCCCCCCCCTCCCCCCTCCCTCCCCCCCCCCCAAAAAAAAATCGAATTTTTTTTTTTTTAAATTAAAAAAAAAGTCCTACTAGTATTTTCCAACCTAAGTTTTTTTTAAATTTTAAAAAAATTTAGAAAATATTTTCTAGCCCAGGTTTTTTTTAAAAACCAATTTTTTTATTTTTAACTCCGGGAATCTCGACGTCTGTTTTTAAACTGAGGTCTCTCCCAGTTGTTTCTTCTTGTTTTGAAGAGGTGATGGGTGGAAAGTGGGCACTTAACAGCTGACCGCTATTGCCTCTTCTCGTTCCATCTTGGTCTACCCTGTTCAACCTGAAAATTGGTTATAATTGGGGTATTTAGTGTCATTTTATTTACTAATTTTGTATTCATTTTAAATAACTATTGTCTTTTGCAGTTGCTGATTTTAATTTATATTAGTATTTGTCCATTTTATTTTCTCTTTTGTATTGTTTATAGATGACTATTGTCCTTTACACTTGGTTTTAATTTGTATTAGCATTTGTTCTTTTTGAGTTGTTTTTTTTCTTTCTTAAACCTCGTCTTTCCTTGTCCTATGAGTAGTTAGTAAGTTGGGTTTTTTTTTCCTGTTTTTTTTTTTTTTGAAGATTTGTTAGTTCTTGTTGCTTAATTTCTATTTGTTTGAATGTTTTTTTCTGAAACACTAACCTTATATGTTTTCTTTTGTTTTATGTATATATCTTTTAAGTATTGATTGGGCATCTATACTTAAAACCTTATACTCTGTCATGTCTATATTGTGATTTCTATAGTCAGTTTTTAATTCAAGCCTTTGTTGTTCGTACTTTTTACAGTGGATCAGGTAGTGGTCTATGTCATTCTTTTCCTGACATTCTTGGCAGTGTGGTTCCTCTATCATAAAATATGCTGCACCGAGACGGAGACGCCACAGTTTTTTGTTCGATAGTATCTTTAGTTCTTCTCTGACCTGGCACGTCCTTTGTTGGTTCTTTCAGCAGTTTGAATGCGTGTCTGCCTTTTCTACTGTTCTTCCATGTTGTCTTCCATTCCTCATTTATAGTTATCTTCACTTGGCTCTTGATCTCCGACCTTCCCAGTCATGCTCTTATATTGTTTTTACTTATTCTTCCATTCTTGGCGTTCTGGTCTGCCAACTCGTTACCAGCTATACCTATGTGTGCTGGAACCCACACTAGCCTCACACTACATCCTCCGTTCCCCAGTGATGTATTAATTGCTAGAATTTCTTCCTTTATTATGTACTTAGACATGTTTATTGTGTCCAATTGGCACAGTCGTTACAGCGCTTACTTCTCATGGCAAAGTTACCAGGTTCTAGGTTCGAAACTTAGTAATCATCACACTCAAGTCTACCCAGCTGTAAATGGGTACCTGATACTTCTCCAGAGTTAGAGGAGGCAAAGGCATTGAGGAAGGGAACTGGTCACTCAACCTCATAAATCTGGATATAGAATAGTGAAGTCTCTAACACTCTTGTCCCCTATGTCAGTATCTGATACATCTATCTTTTCAACTTGTAACCCAAACATTTTGAATGTGTTTTTTCTCAAAACAAGCTGAAGTGGAGATTGAATAAAACCCGTACTAAGGTAACACCATATATTTAGTTCCTGTAGTTTTTGTCAAAAACAATGCTTCTTAATGGGGGATGTATGCGAGCTCCCCCACCCAGTTTAGACATGCCAATTATTTTAGAAAGGCGAACAAGCATAAACACAATATAATACTTAGAACTCAAAATTTATTAATACAAAATAGAACATTCGCCACATGAAATCAATACCAAAGTTAAGTCACATATTTGAAATAAAATGTTCTCATGCATAATTGAAAACAAGCAGCACCAGAGGGTTCATTAAACTAGTAAAGTTATAATTTCTATGAATTGTAAAATGCTAAATTTTTATTTATTATAACATTTAAAACATATCCAATGTCATTATTTAGCGATTAATACATCATACTTATCTTGATTTGTTTGGGAGATGCAAAATATGTACGTTTGAAATACGTTAAATCGTTAGAAAACATCCACATAAGAGCCGTGATAACAAAGCACTTGAAGGTGAAGGACGTAGATCAGATATCCATGTATCAGAAACACAAAAGCGTCCCACTGTGAACACTAAAGAACTTATAGATACAGCCACATTCATGGACACGTTAGACCTGGGCAATGCACTGAGTCGCTTGCTGGCATGGATAGAACATAGAGAACATGTGTCCACTAAGGTAAAGATATGGTTGTTCCTCTTCTTAGTTCTCAACAGAGGTCCAATTATATCCATGAATATGATGAAAAAAAAGGAATACACCCCGAGCCTTTAATTGACATGCGAGTCTTTACAGTCGAAAAGTTCACCCATAAGAAATTTAATTTCAGGCTTAGTTTATCTTGTAAACCAATCACCACTGTATGATGTTTTGATTCGTATCACCCACTTACGCGTCTATTATCATTTGTAAAGGGCTGTTTATTTGAAATAGATCAATAAACAACCTTAGATAATAGATGTGCAGATGATACAGTTTTGTAAGCTAAAAGTGTTAAGGAATTGTAATAACTTGATATATGGCATATGGCACCTCTTAGGCTCAGCTTCGTTGTTAGATCAATGTATGACCTGCTGCCGTCGGCCACCAACCTTGTGAAATGGGGAAAGTCGGATGATGAGCAGTGCCCCCTGTACCAGGGGAGGCAGACACTCGAACACGTGCTCTCAGCGTGTAAGATGTCATTAGGGCAAGGGCGGTACACTTGGCGCCATAACAAAGTGCTAAATGAGCTTGCTGCGACAATAGATCTGGCAAGGATGAAGGCGAATAGCAAACCCGGGCCGAGCACCGCAAATACATACTTTCTGAGGGCAGGAAAGTCAGCACACCCCAAACCGAGTAAACCAGGTTGCAGTTTACCATCTCTTCTTGATTGTGCAAACGACTGGGAGATGGCGGTAGACCTACCTGGACGAGGGGCATATCCAGAGAGTATCAGAAAATCGCGGAGACGGCCGGATATAGTGCTTCATTCTTCTTCAACGCTTCAGGTCATACTGATTGAACTGACCGTGCCATTTGAATCCAGATTAGACGAGCAACATTCGTTCAAAGCGGCCAAATATAGTGATCTGGCCGCGGATCTGAGACACGAGGGGTTCACTACAAGGATCATGGCTGTTGAAGTGGGCGCAAGAGGGCTTGTGGCTGCATCAATGTATGATCTATTGAAACTGTTGGGGCTGAAGGGACAGGCGAGAACAAGGGCACTGAAGAGGCTTAGTGAAACTGCCGAAAAGGCATCAGGCTGGCTGTGGAACAACCGCAATGGGCAATGGAAATCGTGACAATAAACGCTGCGGTACAGAAAACACCAGGAATTTTTCTAAGTCCACAAAACGCTGAGTTTTGTGGTGTACTAGTGAGCGGGCTGTGACTGAGGGGCAACAGGCGATGTATATTATAGGAGGTGTCAGTGTCAGAATTTCAGTGGCTAGGCTCAGCGGCTTCGCGATGGTGTCTCAGTGTGTGCGACGGAACGAACGGAATAATTTGTCTTCTCTTTGTTACTTTCACAATTGCCTCCACGGCTGGCGGAGTTGTGGATTAAAGTTGCTACCATAAGTGAAATGGGTTCATTTTCGATACAAGACAACAGGAGGCTGAGACGCTTGGGAGTCATGACCCAAGTGGGCCCGCCCCCCTTAGAGTGTAAAGGAGTATACTGGGCCGAAACACTTGTCCGATGGGGGGACTACTTCTGATGATCAGATTGCCTCCTGTTGTATCGCTCTGTAAAGAGTTTCCTATCACTTGTGAAACAAATGAACAGCATAAGTCGTGAATATGTACTGGACACTGACATTGAGAAGACAAAAACTATGATAATTAGCAAAACAGACTATGCCAACACTAAAGATAAAAATAAATGAAAAATTTCTGGACCAACTTAAGAGGTTCTCATATCTTGGTCATATGATAGCAGAAAACAGCTGATATGAAACAGAAATCAGGAGAATATGAATGGCCAAAGCTACATTCAACAGCATGAGACAAATACTAACAAATATAAACAATTAGCTTACAAATTAAAACAGAACTATGAAATATCATATATATAATTCTTCATGAACGAATGTCGTAAAAAAACAACGGACAATTAACAAACAATTGGAAGAAAGAAACGAGGCCCTTGAGATGTGGATGTCTAGACGATTGGGAATGAGAATAAATCAAATAAAGAAGTCATAGAAAACCTAGGAATGCAAAGAGAAATGATGAAAGAAGTTAAAATCAGACAGCTAACATATTTTGGTCAAATGAAAATACATAACACATTGCTAACGACCATAATGGCATGCAGAGCTGAAGGCAAACGTGCAAGACGAAGGCTGCGGTATAAATGGGAAGATAAATTCAAGAGATGGACAGGAAAGAGCTATCAAGGCAAGAGATGGAAGACGCCGAAGATCCATTGCTGTTGACCTTCGTGTGCAGATGGCAGCTGGTGAAGATGATGATAATAGACAAGTGGTGACTCTGACAGTGTTAAAAAACGCGGCATTATGGGAGATAACAAAGACTTTGAGAAGGTTAGTATTCTCAAGGGAAGTAAAAAAAAAGTGTTAATTAACCAAGGGAAATAAAAGTAACAAAAAGTGTAATTACATTTATGTTATAAAACTTGTAAAAATTGTTCATTTCTTATAAAAAAAAATTAAACATTTTTAAACAAAAAATAAACATTATGAATTATATAAGGGTAAAAATTTAAATATTTTGTATTAATAAAAATAAAGACATAAAAATTTTAGCTAATTAAATTTTTTCAGCCAGTCTTAAGTTTTAGTATTAGAACTAGTCTTGCAGCTTACAGTTTTAATTAGCAGTTGACGATTGAAACTCACAGAATCCATTTAAATTTATTTTTAAATGGTAATTTATTTTTTGGCTCGGCTTTAAAAGCCGACACAACTAAAATTGTTTAAAAAGTAGACCTAACTAATAATTTTCATTTCTAGTTTTTTTTTGTGTGGGTAGGTCAGGCATACTTCTTCTTCTTCTTCTTCGTTCGTCCTGAAAAGGATGGTGGTTGCGTTGTGTCTGTTTACGCCTAAGCTGTGATATCTGCACCTTTCGGTCGACACATCCGACTTCTGCACGGCATATTTTAGGACCGGGTTTGCCTTCCCATTTCGATCCACACTCGCTCAGCCAGACTGCACAGCTGCAGACTGTTTCCAGGACCACCACGTGGAGGTGGAGTGCGGTCTTGACCAGCTCTGGTTCGCTGGTCCTGACGCAGGCAGTCAAGCTATGAGTCGCTGACTGCGGTCTCTATTGCTGCGTCTTGAGGCATACAGAACATTCGAGAACAAATGTCTTAGAAAACTCATGAACATCAGTTGGAAAGAGAACAAACAACCGAAGCAAACATATTACTCAAAGCCACCACTGCAAAATACCGAAAAACATTAAATAAAACAACAAGAGACTGCTGGAAAGAAAAAACAGAAAATCTAAACTTAGATAAAGACGGAAATAAGCTATGGAAACTGGTTAGAGCCTTAAACAACGAAGGATCTCATTACAAACAAATCGCATTGAAACACGGCGACAATATGCTGATAGGAAAAAAAGCTGCAAATGCATTTATAGAATACTTTGCTAGCGCAAATCACATTGATGTCCCCGCTGACAGGAAGAAAATCGTCACAGATTAACAGTTGATTCATGACAGCACACAGATTGCACCTGAAGAGCATATGATGACAAATTTGACAATGGCAGAAATGGAAGAGGCAATAAAGTCACTAAAGAAAAAGAAGTCACCTGGAAAAGATGGAATAACCAATGAAATGTTAATAGGTCTCGGCACAAGGGCAAAAAAGAAGCTTCTGGCAGTACTAAACTACAGTTGGAAAAGAGGAATTGTCCCGCAGGCATGGAAAGAAGCTATACTGATACCTTTACCAAAGAAAGACAAGGACCCGAAAGAACCAAATGGTTACAGACCGATCAGCCTACTAAGCTGTGTAGGAAAACTGATGGAGCGCATGATAAATACCAGACTGATGTGGCACCTGGAAAGCAAACACCTATTAAACCATCAACAAGCAGGATTCAGACAACACAGATCCACTGAGGATCAAATCACATATATAGCTCAGGAAATAGAAGATGCCTTCCACGAAAAAAAAACACACGCTAGTGGTTTGGGTAGATTTAGAAAAAGCTTTCGATACAGTATGGAAAGAGGGATTGAAAGTCAAACTGCAGAGAAATGGTGTATGTGGGCGAATGTACAAATGGATTAGTCACTACCTGGAAAATAGAACCGCCAGAGTACAGCTGCAAGGACAGACTAGTAAAAAGTTTATATTAGAGCAGGGTGTCCCACAAGGGGGAGTCCTGTCACCTACACTGTTCCTTGCATACATAAATGACATAACTGACAATATTCAACAAATAGCACACAATGCTTCCTTTGCAGATGACTTAGCGTTGTGGATCTCTGAAGAACATATCACTACTGCAAACATTCTGATGCAGCAAGCATTAACATCACTGGAAGAGTGGGCCAAAACATGGCTCATGAAGATTAATGAAGAGAAAACAACGTATACTGTATTTTCCCTCTCAACTAGACCTCAGAGCTTCAAACTAGTACTGAACGGAGTAAATCTTCAATTAAATGAAAATCCGAACTACCTAGGCATTATTTTTGATCGCCGTCTGACTTGGAAAAAACAGGTTGACAGAAATCGAATGAGAGCAAGACAAAGAATGGCAATTATGAAAAAACTTGCTGGAACAACTTGGGGTGCAGATGAGAAAGTGCTTAAGACGTTGTACACAGGGCGAGTGAGGCCAGTTCTTGAATATGGCATGGCAGCATGGGCAACAGCAGCTAAGACAAACTTCGATAAAATTAGCAGACTCCAAAATCAAGCAATGAGAATTATAACGGGAGGCATGAAGTCAACACCTATAAAAGAACTCGAAAAGATTACTTGCCTCCAGCCAATGACAGATAGAAGAGACTGCAGGGCTCAGCAACAGGCCGAAAAATTCAAAAGACTAACAGACCACCCAATGTGCCATAGAATAAATGCTCTTAGAAGGCAAAGACTCAAACGAAGTAATTTTGTAGAATCAACCAAATCACAAATGAGAGCAGTATCCATAGATGAAATATCCACTGTTAAACCCATCTACACTGCACACAAGCTTCCAGTTTGGAAACAAAATCGTTTCCCTAAAATGATAGAAAACATTCCTGGAATTGAAAGTAAAAAGAGCCAAACTACAACAGATAGAAAATCCATAGCGACAAAATACATAGATAAATATTACCCACGCAACACCTGGACCCATGCATACACAGATGGATCAGCAACAAATGCAACAGAAAATGGAGGTGGGGGTGTCTTTCTGACCTTAAGCACTGGTGCAGAAAAAAGGCTGTCAGTGGCGACAGGACGATTCTCCAGCAACTTCAGAGCAGAGGCAGAGGCCTTGAAAACTGCAGCAGAGGTTATATTGACAGATGAACGGTCAGAGAGACAAGTTGCTTTCTTTACTGATGCACAGTCTGTAATTGCATCGTTGAAAAGCCAAAATAATACAGACCTGAATGATCTCAGAGTAGTGCTCCACAAACTTTGTCAACGATTAAAAAGTATTGTGATCCAATGGATCCCATCTCATTGTAACATCGCCGGCAATGAAGAGGCTGACAGAATGGCAAAAGAAGGTTCACATCTACCTCAGCCTGATGCAAGCATAACTTTTGAGGAGGCAAAGAGTTTTATCAGAATCAGTTACAGAAACAAATGGAATGTAGAACATCCAGGGCACACACAGAATGATGCTTACTACCAGCTCCACATAAGAGAACAAGTGGTAATCTTCAGACTCCGCACTGGCCACAACAGATTGAGATACCATCTATTCAACAAGCTAAAGATAGGAACTACCGATCAGTGTAACTGTGGCACTGATAAAATGACTGCTGAACATCTGCTTCAAAGTTGCCCCTTATATGTGGTACAGAGAAAGTGCATATGGCCGACGCCAGCTCCTTTCGTGGAAAAGCTTTACGGGGATTCAAATAACCTCAAACTGACTACTGCTTTCTTTGAGAACATTCAAGTGGACGTCTGAGAGTGTACGAAGAAGAAGAAGAAGAAGAAGAAGAAGTTGGAAAGAATTCAAGACTAATCGACAAATAAGAGAAGACTCTAGGCAGAAATATGTCTCCGACTATATAAGGAAAAGACGATGGTCATATATCGGTCATGTCCTACGAATGCAAAACAACATAATACCACTGCAGGCGCTCACTTGGGTTCCTGAGGGTAAGAGGAAAACAGGAAGACCAAAAGAAACACTTAGAAGAACAATAATAAGAGAAGGAAGAACGTTGGGATTAAATAATGTGCAAGAGCTAAGAGGAGTG
This sequence comes from Oreohelix idahoensis, assembly GCA_024509875.1. Taxonomy (NCBI): domain Eukaryota; kingdom Metazoa; phylum Mollusca; class Gastropoda; order Stylommatophora; family Oreohelicidae; genus Oreohelix; species Oreohelix idahoensis. The sequence goes on from JAMPIV010004798.1 coordinate 1,219,535, forward strand.
GCGTCACAACGAACAATCTGGAGAGCACTGATTTCTGCCTTATGCGCCGTGTTTGGTGCTTATAATAATAATAGCCCCTTCAGTCATAACTGACTATGGGAATGCGCCCCTGAGGTGACAGCCCTCAGCTGCTTATTTTCCTGGTGCTCCTTTCGACGTTTTCTCCCCTCCTCTGCTTGTTGTGTGAGCCTCTCTTCGCCCAATCTGAGGTGGCGCCGTAAATAGCATCGCCACTTAGAGCGATCGGCAGCTTCATCCTCCCATGTTGCTGGATCCATGTCCAGTGCCCTCATATCTCTCTTGCACACATCTTTGAACCTCAGCTGTGGTCGCCCAACTGTTCTCTTGCCATCTGCTAATTGTCCGTAGAAGATATCTTTTGGGATGCGACCATCTTCCATTCGGCGAACATGGCCAAGCCAGCGAAGTCTGCGCTGTCTAAGCAGTGTATACATACTTTGAAGGCCAGCACGTGATAACACCTCGACATTTGTCACTTTATCTTTCCACGAGATGCCGAGGATGCGGCGTAGACACCGTAAATGGAAGGTATTGAGCCTTCTTTCTTGCTTAGCATAGGTCGTCCAGGTCTCGCTGCCATATAGGAGTGTGCTGGTGACGCAGGCATTATATACCGCAGCTTTGGTCTTCATTGTCAGTTTGGAGTTTCCCCAAACACGCAATGTGAGGCGGGCAAAGGTAGCTGCAGCTTTGCCAATGCGGCTGTCGATTTCTGTATCCAGTGAGAGTTTGTCATTGATGGTAGACCCTAGGTATGTGAAGTGGTGCACCACTGCCAATTCATAGTTGTCGATAGTGATAACTGGTGCAGCACCCGCATCCTGACTCAGCACATTCGTTTTCTTTAGACTTATTGTGAGGCCAAAGTCCTTGCATGCTTTAGTGAAGCGATTCATCAAGTTCTGAAGCTCCTGTTGGCTTTGAGTGACGACTGCAGCATCATCAGCGAACAACAAGTCTCTTATAGTGACCCTTCTGATTTTTGTTTTTGCACTCAGCCTTGAAAGATTAAACAGACGGCCATCTGACCTAGTGTGAAGGCATATTCCTTCAGTTGCATCTCTGAATGAATGTTTCAAGAGTAAGGCAAAGAAGATCCCGTAGAGGGTCTGTTGCTGCTAAAAACTTGTAGCAACTTATTCTGACCATGCATTCTGACTAGATTCATTTTTTAATGCATGGGAAGGAACTCATGAAATTGTAGTCACTTTTATTTCTACAGTCGTCTAATCTTGATAGCTATCGTTAAGAAGTTGTCTTATCTTGATAGCTAGGGTTGCCGATAGCTGTGTGAACGATTTTGAGTCACGACCATAT
>JAMPIV010004799.1:0-69756 GCA_024509875.1 Oreohelix idahoensis
GGTATAAAATAATAAAAAAAACCATCATATATAAAAATGATTTATTGCAGCCAAAAGTGAACCACACATTTACATTATTTCTCAACATAGTCACCATTGACTTCAACACATTTTTGGTATCATGGCACTAGGTTCTTAATACCAGTGTCAAAGAAGTCTGCCGCCAGATGGGTGCCGAAAATGTTAACTGATGAACACAAGCAGAAACGCCTGGCTTCGGCTCAAAAATTTTTGCAGCGCTATCGAAATGAAGGAGATGAATTTTTGGGCCACATTGTTACTGGAGATGAGACCTGGATTTCCTACACAAACGTCGAATCAAACCAACAGTCGATGCAATGGCGACACTCATGGTCCCCGAAAGCAAAGAAGTTTAAGCAAGCACCTTCTGTCAAAAAGATCATGGCCACTGTTTTCTGGGACAAAAAAGAGGTCTTGTTTATTGATTTTCTTGAACGTGGAAAGACAGTTAATGCCAATGTTCATTGTGACACTCTGATAAAACTTAGACGTGCCATCCAAAACAAAAGACGTGGGTTGCTGTCCACTGGGATTGTGCTTTTGCACGATAATGCTCGACCTCACACCGCAGATCGAACTGTCCAATTGTTGCAAAAATTTCACTGGGAAATTTTTGACTACCCGCCCTACAGGCTCGATCTCGCGCCAAGTGATTACCACCTTTTCATGCACCTAAAAAAGTGGCTGGCATTCCAGCGGTTTGAAACTGATGATGAACTGCAGACAGGCATTAATGAATGGTTCAAGACACTGGCGGCAGACTTCTTTGACACTGGAATTAAGATGTGGTGCCACGATACCAAAAATGTGTTGAAGTCAATGGTGACTATGTTGAGAAATAATGTAAATGTGTGGTTCACTTTTGGCTGCAATAAATCATTTTTATATATGATGGTTTTTTTATTATTTTATACCGGGAATTACTTAAAAAACGCGCCTCGTAGGCCTACATATATATATATATATATATATATATATATATATATATATATATATATATATATATATATATATATATCTATATATATATATATATATATATATATATATATATTTTTTTTTTTTTTAATAACATAGGCCTATGCACAAAATTGGTAATTTTCATTTATCCTAATTACAGTGATTTGACAGCTGTAATGTCACTTTCATGTATCGGCAGTTATTCATGTTATCTGGAATTGAAAACTTGTAGGCCTATCCTAATTATAACCCTTCAGAAGTTGAATAGGATATGTCTTTTCATCATTAAAAAAAAAAAACCATTCAAAATATATTTATTTCCAAACAATGTGGTAAAATGAACAGTGGGACATGGGTCTGATAACAGGGTTTAGGATATGGAATCGCCATCAATTTCTATTCTTGACCATCTTAACCTGTCAAAGATGTTCCCGTAAGCAGTTGTAAACCAAGAAATTTCATTCAAACACTATAATTTTGGCCATGGTTAAAAATAAAACTGCAAATACATTGTAAATTACAGATGCAAGTACAGTAGACCTATCTATAAACTGGACTTATTTAAATATGTTTTATAAATGAGATAAATGAATTTATTACTTACCTCAGTTGAAAAGAACAATTTAATACAACTTGAATGTGCAGAGACAAGTTCTTGGTGTTTTTTTCCAGTAGCATGCGACTTTACTGCACTTTCTCCCATGCTGGTCAAATATATTTCTTTTTTACACATGGTGCAATTTGCATGATTTGCAGTTTTGCCAGGAGCTATCTGTTACGACAGGGTTTATGATGTTAGACACTATTATAGTGAGCACTTTTAAAGTTACGCATTGAGGGGTTGAAATTCTATTAATATATATATTATATTTCGCGCTTCATGGTATTGAACGCGAATTTGTATAGTTGCCTAGATTTATGATGACGTGTTGCGTTAGTATGCTAACACGTGGCAACGTTATAATTGTACCCTTCATATCCTGTATTCCGTCCTAGTTGGACGTGACTTTTCAATGCTCCCGTGTATGATAGTAATTATGTAGAGGATCTTCTATTATAAGGCAACAGGGTCTGCCGACTTGTTATGGATACAAATATCGTCTCATTTTTATGGATGAATCATTCTTCATTTCAAGAAGATTTGCAGGGAGTATATTATTAATAAGTATCCAAATTATAATATCGCCAAACTTTTGGTTATTCAGTACCGGATTACCGACATACGGAATCGCGAGTAAATAGCCAGACATTGTGATGATTGATGAATTAAATACAGGAGATGCTCTTATATTTGCATGAACAATATGTACATTTGATTAATATCATGTCTTGTGGATTTCGTTACCGTAAATAAAATGTATCTTGTGGACTCTTACCACCTATGGACTTATCAACTAACTATCATTGAAGTTTGATCAGTTTCACCCAACATTCGTCACCTTCATATATCAGCACGATCGCTCAAGAAAAATAAGTCAAATGATAAAGAGAAACAAATAAAAATGTGGCCAGAAATAATGAACACTCGTATTAATAAACAGGAACTGTATTAAATAGTTTGCAACAAAAAAAACAGTGCAACAATCTGGCGGCACAGCGTGGGGAACGAAAATTTTTTCTTCCACAATATGTTACCAAATTTGATTCAGAACGACAATTCTCATTTACATTGCTAAGAATTGTTTACAATTGCTATGCGCTCATGTGATTTGTAAAAAGTATGACACATTGCGCATGACGACTGGAGGTCAAACTGACATCATCATCTTTTTGCTGAAAGTCAAAGTTGCAGCCGTTAACAGTCTTATCAAATGTCAAATCAAAATAAGGCATCAAGAGCATACGCAAGGAATGGATCAAGAAGAACCAGCTCTATCAAACACTGAATAACAGTTCAGAACATCTGTTTATTCCGTTGATGCATGCCAACACTGACCGGGGAACATAGTCGAACACAAAAAGATAAGTAACCTTTGTCGGTGCAGTAAAGCAAACAGTAGTCCATTTGCTATTTGTAGGCATGTCTATCTGATATTATTGTTACATGTTACATGGTTTGTAAAATTCCTGTATGTTATTGTTATTTTTTTAAGCGGGAGGATGGTGGGAATTTGATTTCTTCTTATATTCCTCTGCGGACGGTGAGAAGATTTCAAATTGTTCTATAGGGAACAGGTTGATTATCTTCGACTGACGAAAAATCCGCTAAAGGCTGCGGCATAATTTGTTCGTCCTCGAATTCAGTCAAACATTATTTGTTATCTGTGAAGTACTGTATATACATGTTGTATTATCATTGTCTTTAGTTTTATTCTAATTAATTTTTTGTCCGCTGTTTGTTAAATGTTTGTTAAGCCTAACCTTTCTATATTTCAGTTGATACACATATAACTGTGATGTCATCTGTGAGAGTCCATGTTTGTGAATATTTTTTCTTAGATTTTAGACCTACATCCTAAGTTCAGTATACTCCGTCTTTTCCGTGATGTTTCTTTAGCTTTAAAATCATTTTTATGTTGGTAAATCGACTTGTCTTGTGAAAATCGTGTTTTAAAATCTTTTAGTTAATAATTATATATGTTCTTTGTTAATAACATTAATATTATTATAAGATAAATATATGATAAATAATATAACACTTATTGATTGAAAATATTTGATACAGGAAATATTTTCTGCGTGGTTTGAACTAGTGGTTCAAGTAGCAACTATTTTTTCTGCCTGAGTATGGCATAATATGATAAAATACTGAATAAAAGTAACTTTTATCTTATAATTGAGGGGTAAGTCACACTATAAGTAGTTGTTTGACTAATTGAGTCAAAGTACTATATTAGCCATTAGGGCATATATATATAATTGAATAATATAAGAATAGAGGGATGATACCCATATTTATTTAAGTGAAGATATAAATAATGGATGCTTGAAGTAATGTTAGCATCATACACTAGTAGGTCATGTAACCACTAGTTGTTTATTCAGTGTAAGGAATAGTGATATAAAATATTGGGTAAAGATAATTTTGAACTTACAATTATTTACAAGGGCATATGATAGGTAGCTGATTGGTTATATTGTGTAACCATACCTTATTGTATATTAAACTGATATATATATATAATTAAATAATTAACTAAGTAAGTATATTAGTAAATTAATATGGCTACTTTGGAATATTTTGTTAAAATTGGTAAAGACTTTGCTTTAAAAGGAGAAGCTCTTCGTGAGTATGTAGTGGCGGAACTAGCGAAGGCGAAGGCTGAAGAAGAACTTGAGGCCAAAAGAAAGCGAGAAGAAGAAGAATGCAAGGCCAAAGAAGAAAAGAGAAAAGCTATAGCAAATCAAGAAGAGATTGAGAAGAAAGCTGAATTAAAGCAAGAAGAGGCTGAATTAGAAGCTAAGGAATATAAAAGAAGAAAGGAACATGAGGCAAGAGATGAAATGATTAAGATTGCAGAAGAAAATAAAATGAAACAAGAAAAAGAATTGACACTTCTTCATCTTGAAGAATTAAAATTAAAAGCGCAAATTGCTACAAATAGCAATAATAGTGATATTGCGCCTAATATGTCTTCATCAAACCAGACTAAAAGCTACTATAATTTTAAATTACCACCATTCAAACTAAATTATGATGACTTATCGTCTTATTTATTACGCTTTGAAGAAGTTTGTAAGACAAATAAACTTGATAAATCCGCATGGGCACTAAAACTCAGTGAATTTCTAGATGGTGAACCCTTAAGTGCAACTAGGAATATCGATCCAACAATAGCTAATGATTATGATGCTATTAAAGCTTTGTTATTACGATGATTTCACTTGGATAATGAAGGATGTCGAATAAAGTTTAAAACTCTTCTACCCGAGTCAAGCAAAGATTTCACAGGATTCATTGTGAATATACGCAATACTTTTAATAGATGGGCTGAACTCGCTGGTGTGGATAAATCCTATGATAAACTAGTTGATTTATTGCTTAGGGATAAGGTTCTATCCTCTGTTAGCACACCATTTTTATCATTTGTGCAAGAACGCAAACCACCTACTATAGCTGCATTAGAAGAAATAGCAGTCAACTATTGTATTGCACACCCAAGTGTCTCTATATTGAATTCTCATGTGAGAGAACCTTTACCAGTAGCTTCTGCTGCTACTTGGCATGGTAATGATAGATCAAGAGCTCAAAGCCTTGATAGAAATCTTACACATAGGAGATATTCTGACAACAATTATCATAGACAAAATAATTACAACAATAATTATAACAATAATTATTATAAAAATAAAAATTACAATATGAATAACAATTCATCCAGAGGTAGACCACAATTCAGAAACCAATCACCTCAGTTCAGAAACAACAATTTCCAACAAAACACATCATGGAACTAACCATACAATGTGACTTCTCATAATAATAATAACTATAACTGGAAAAATGGTAATAACAATTACAGACCAAGACATAAGAGTTACAATGGTAGAGGTAATAATAATAATAATAATTCAGTTGCTCAAAATAGACAACGTTGCTCAAAATAGACAACGTTCCAACTCAAGAAACCAGGAGAGGTTTGACCATAATGCAGGGGCAGCATTGACTACCAATGCACCTCCAACTGTTCATAACAATGATAGTCCAATACATTCATCTTCGTCATGTTGTGTTATTGATAATAATGTGGCAAATATTTGTCCACAATGTAATAGTATTTTTCAGAAACCCAACCATACGTTGATGAAGGTTACACAGCCTATTCCTGCAATCAGTCTCACTGCAAATAATGGAACAGGGACATTGATTTTTAATAAAGGATTAGTCAAAGGAAACATAGTTTCAGTGTTGAGGGACTCCGGATCAACCACTGTTGGCATCCGTCAATCATTAGTACATCCTCGTTACGCTACTAATGATTTTGTAAGGTGTATTACTTTCGGTGGGACCATTGAATATTATCCCACTGCTATTATAGACTTTAATACCCCATTTTTTTCAGGTAAAGTAAAAGTGTGTCTCCTTCAGAATCCAACTGCTGATTTAACAGTCGGGCGCATCCACGGCAGCAAGGATTGCACAGCTGGAGAGATCTCAGAATGGGAAAAGAAATATTTGCAACCTCATTGCAAGACAGACACTGTCATTGCTATGACTCGATTTCGTGCCAACAAATTGAATGCATGTGGCACTGCATTTTGACATTTTGGTCTTACTACCATTTTGGAAGAGGACTCAGATATTCCTCATGATGAGGATTTCAATAACAAAACCATAGTTGATTTGTCTTTTGTTGAGAGCCCTAACACTAAATGTACAACTATTGCCAATAAAATTAACAAGGTTGATACTACATCTTATGATTCTTCTCTACATACTTCCACCAATGTTAATGTTACAACTCCAGTGAATGTTAGGAAATCATTCCAAGGAATATATACTTTCCCTCTACAGAATAATACTGCCAATTCAGGGAATAAGTCTTGGCGACATGATCAGCGGGCAACTGATCTTAAGAAAACGGTTGACGGTGTCAACAAGGGAAAAGATTTTCCTAAAAAGAGAAATAATAGTGGGGTTAGCATGAACTTGAATAATAAAATTAATATAACCAATAATTCTGTCAGCAAAGTATTATCTTTGCCTAACAAGCAGTCATATACAACATGCATGAAACCTATTGCCTTATATACTGATAGGTATCATCCTAAGGTCAGTGTTGCGGTCATTTTTGACGGAGTTTCAGACGTCAATTTATTTGTTGCATTTTTTGTTCACCCTGGTCAAAGTTAGGGAACTATGCCTTAACTTTGCGGTGTCAGGTTGATTAGGGGTTATCTCCTCTTTTGGTTCATTCATTGTGTTTGACCTTTAGGGTCAAAGGTAAACAGTTCTGGGCTATGTGCCATGCGCAGTTGGGGAGCACAAAATTAGACTTCCGTCAGGGAGAGTTGGGTCCTGGCTTCTGTGGGACGTGAATGTCCGTTGTATCCTGGGGAAGGAAAATCTTCGAAGTGACTGCGTTGTCAGTTTTCCCCAGTGATTTACTGTACGTCAGGAATGACGACAGTGTTATCTAATGTGTTCTGAGGATTCGTTTCACGGTAACACCGACTTTATCATTACTACGCATTCGGTTGCAGAATTTGTTAAAGGATTACCTAGCAGTGAGAAAAGCTCACAGAACCTGTATGCAGAACTCATATTTTGTGCTCAAGATAGCTATGTAAGACTATTTGTCTTTATATGAACAGAAGTCCAGTGACGAAGTTATATATGCTGGTATATTTATACAAACATTATAGTAGAGTTTAGGCAACCTGCTTAATGAAGAGTACACAGCTGACGTCATATTTAGGCCTGTGTAATGGCCACTATTCTACAGCATAAAAAGAAGTAACTGGCGTGTTATGCCAAGTTGAACGACGGCCCTGGTAATAGGATTACATGAGTTATGGGCTCGTCCTTTGTATGACGGAGTTATTCAGGTATCTGATGCGTTCAGTCAGGGATACCAAAGTGGCATTATGAACTGTACATTAAAGAACATACCACTATTGACCATGCCCACATATGTGAATGTTTACCAGCCTTAGAATACTGATATGTAACAAGAGATTTCAGTTAACATGATGTACATGAACCTGTTTACATTGACTGTTCCTATGTGATTCTACTGTTAGTGCTGTGAATAAATGTATGAACTGTTTCCAGTAGTTACAACCATCATTGGCTTTTGTACAAGTGTGACTGGGTGCATTGTATACCATATATGATCCTATACACATTCGCGTCTGCACACCCCTGTGTAAAGTGTAAAGGTGTATATTCTCTGTCTCCAGTGTAACAACCCTTTCAGTATAGTGTACACAAACCAGTGTTACAGTCCCAGCAATCAGTGGTGTTAATGATGGGTGTTGTAGGCAGGTGAAAAACTGGGCTTGTAATGGACGACAAAGGTCAACTCAACCGACGCAGGGTAGTGTAAACATTGAAGTGAGAGTGCAAGGTACGCGAATGGTGGAATGTTCTGCAGAGTTGACAACTAGACTGCACACACACTCACTCAGCTGGAAGTCAATGACATAGACAACTGTGGACGTTTCTATGGTTTAATAAGGACACACACTCGGACATCACGATTACAGTCACAGTACAGGTTGGCAAAATATCATCATATATTTGGCAAATGAGTGGCAACATCAGCTGTATATTCATGTAGCATATAAATACAATGGGGCGATAGTAAGCAAGCACTCAATGTTCTGGTGGTCTATCGCCACATGCTTCCACTGACTAATCGCGTCAGTAAAGGTAAATACATCATCATCAACAATGGTTCAGTCAGAACCTCCTTTTGGCTAAGTTTCACAAGCCGTAAGTTTATCAACTTTATAGTATCACTATTAAACCGCAGTAGTAGGTTTACATAATTGGAAGATCTCTGTATCATCATCAAATAGTAAGACGTTTCTGTTCTCTGACGATGATCCATTATAATGACGGGAATTCAAAATGGCTTTCTTCCTTGAACTTCGCTCACCCAGGAAGATAAATGATAATCAGAATTGATTCATAATTCGAGCCTAAATGTTCTTATAGGGCTTCCATATATCCTGTTATCAGTAAGGCTGCTCCAATAAGTAATCCAGTGCTTCTGGATAACATGTCATCTTCATCTGCATTCAAACAATCCTAATGTGCGATAATACATCTGCCGTCTAGGCTTAGCCACGACAGTTTATCAAAAAGGATCTGGTTTTACCTTGATTTAGAAATAAACACAATAGCAAATAACGCACGCCATTCCTTGGCATTAACACAGAACATTAGGAGATTCTCTGATCATACAATCATGCAGAGACACCGTCTCCTTCCTAGAATCATATATAGAGATCATTCTTCAACGTTTCTAAAATGACCAGCCCAAAAGCAGCCATGACATGACATCCTTCTTCATCGACACTCAATTGATACATGCACGGAGAATACCTTTCATCAGACAAATAGTTATTCTGTACATTTTGTATGCCTACCAATAGTAATCTGTGCGTCACATTATTCCACACAAAAGAATATGTGCGCAACAGACTACCACATACCCCGGGAAAAAAAATGAAAATCATTTTTTTTTTCATCTGAGAGCAACATACAATAGGCTCACAACGCACAAATAATGCGCAGATGAGAAATATCAGAAATTTATAACGCCAAATAAAGGCAAAGTCGAAGTATAGCTTGACCGGTGAGAATATATCTCGATATCTCAGAGAAGTATTTCTCTAAGTATAAATATTTCCAGAGAGGTGTCACCAACGCATACTACGATACTGGCAATGACACAATGCATACAATAATTTCATCCAATAATTTCATATTAGGTATCTTAAGTTCATGATTAACAAAGAAGAAAAATCATCAAAGAACAGCGGTGAATATACGTCAATGAACCGTTAAGTAGTGATACATACACCATATTACAAATTACAAGTGTGTAAATATCTTGATATAGAAGAAAACTATTATAGACTCAGACGTATTAGAAAGTCCAAGACCTAACAGTTAGGTGGAATCATGTGGGCATCTAGACAAAATGTCTGCCATCACATTATCTGATCCACGTATAGCTCGTACCGAGAAATGAAAAGGTTGAAGAGCAATTGCATATCGAGTAGACCTCGAGCTCTTCAAATTCTTACTCTGTATAGCCATAAGAGCTTTCTGGTCGGTTTCTACTATGAAATGTGCGCCTAAAAGGAATCTTTGTAGTTTAGGGATTGACCAGACCATCGCCAAAAGTTCACGGTCTAAAACCTAGTAATTCCTTTCTGCAGCATTAAGTTTTCTGGAGATATACATTACAGGATGCAGAGTTCCAGAGTACTCTTGCATTAGTGCCGCTCCAATCAAAGTGGATGAAGCGTCACTACGAAGAAAAAATGTTTTATCTTTCGTAGGTAACACTAAAATAGGTGGTGTTGAAAACATAGTTTTGATCTTATCCAGCAAGGATTGGCATTCCTGAGACCAGTGAACCACATTAGGAGACCCTTTCTTTAGCAGTGTAGAAAGAGGTGCCATAATAGAGGATAGATTCTGAATGAATCGTCCATAAAATTGTATGAGACCTAAGAGACTTCGCACTTGCTTTTTAGTCTTAGGAATAGAGATGTTAAGTATTTTACTGATGTTATGGTCCTCTGTCTTTAGGAAACCATGACCAACTCGGTGGCCTAGAAAAGAAATTTTGCTAAAACCAATGTAGGCTTTAGAGGGTTTCACTGTCAGGTTATTCTCGCGTAAAGTAGACAGTAATTCATCTAACCCCGAATAGTGATCTTTCCAACTATCGCTGAAAAGACAGATGTCGTCTAGGTATGCAATGACATCTGACCGATAAGATAGGATTCGACGCATCATGCGTACGAATGTAGCAGGGGCGTTCATATGCCCGAAAGGCATGAAATTCCATTGGAAAAGGCCCCTAGGTGTAGAAAAAGCAGTAAGAGGTTTGGCGCGTTCAGATAACGGAACTTGCCAATATCCTTTAGACAAATAAAGTTTAGTGAAAAAATGAGATTTAGAAAGCCTAGTAAGTAGCTCTTCTAGTAAAGGCATAGGTTCAGCATCGAACTTCGTAACTTGGTTCAATTTGCGATAGTCAACGCAAAGACATATCTTATTGTCTTTTTTCGAACAATAACCATCGGCGAAAAATATGCAGAAGTGGATGGTTCAATTATTTTTAAATCTATCATCTCATCCAACTCCTTCTCAACCTGTGCTTGAAAATGTATAGGGATAATATAAGGTCTGACCCTAATAGGATTATGGTCAGTTAGAATAATGTCATGTTCAATGACATGAGTTTGTCCAGGGATGTCAGTGAGGACATCCTGAAATGTTTGTAACATAGTCGAAACTTGTCTTTTTCTCCTAAAGACAAATCAGGAGAAACAGTAACGTTTTTCCATGATTCGCTAGAATGAAGTGGGATCATTGGAAGTGGAAGATTAACATCCGAAAAACTTGTTTCCTCATCCTGTATTACGGACAGTGATGAGTAATGGCCATGTTGGACTGGAGAATCGTCCGTTGCCTGGAAAATAGGCTGTAAATAATCCAGACGTTCATGGAATTCCATAAGCATGTTGATGTGGAAGGTTTTATGCTTCCCATCGATATTGACAATATAGTCAACATCTGAAATTTTCGATATTATATTGTACGGACCTTTCTAAGAAATAAGAAGTCTGTTTTCCCTACAAGGTAGCAAAACAAATGCTTTGTCACCAGGATAAAGTTGTCATAAGGTTCTTTTTTTATTGGCAAATTGCCTTGCCTTCTGTTTAGCAAATTCAGAAGAAGTTGCTAATTTGCATGCTTCGATAATCTTTTGTCTAAGCGCGATGACATATTCATAAGAGAATTTTGTGTCATCGTCGATATTATCAGCGGTTATGAGATCATGAAGCAAAGACATAGGGCCGCGCGGTCGAACGCCAAAGACAAGTTCAAAGGGAGAAAATCCCGTATGTTCATTGGGGACCTCTCTGTAAGCAAAGAGGGCTGCGGGCAGAACCCTGTCCCAATCTTGAGGATGATCCTCAGTTATCTTCCCTAATAAGTTTTTGAGTGTTCTATTTAGGCGTTCGACCATCCCATTAGACATTGGGTGATAGATACTACTCAAAGATCTTTGAATCTGCAAGGTAGACATTACTTGAGACATGGTATCCGATATTAGTTGTGTGCCATGGTCTGATAATATTTCTCCGGGAAATCCCAGATGAGAAAATATAAGCCAAAGAGCATCTGCAATATCAGCAGTAGTAATACTCTTCAGAGGAATAGCCTCTGGCCAACGTGTGCACATATCAACACATGTCAAGATAAACTGGTGTCCTCTGGCAGACTTGATCTTAAACGGACCAATAATGTCTATTGCCATTTTCTGAAACGGCCGAATAGGAATATCTGCAGCCTGAATAGGTGCAGCATGGCGTGGACCTTTGCATTTGACCTCTTGACATACTTTACAAGATCGACAATAAATCCGTATGTCCTTGTTTACAAATGGCCAAAAGAAAGCCGCAAGAACTCTTGACTTTGTGTTAGTTTCATTTGATTCTCAACCCAGATTCTTTTGCTTGTGTGATTGTTGTTATGTTGACCCTTGTGTATGTTCTCAACTTAATGATGACCGTAATGTACTTGTCTTATGTTCACTGGCTGTGAATATATGTGTCGTACAATGGTGGCCTACCTTGTTCCTATGACTGCTGAATGAGATTAAATTATCTGCCAATTATAATACTTGAAAGGACTTGACGACTCAGAGCTGACAACCAAAGTTCTTTATTAGTTGTCAAGGAACATATTCACAACTTGGCTACCTCCGAGCCTGATTATCAATAAATATATATATGAGACTTCATTGTTGACATCTCTACCTCACGGCTGCACTGGTCAGGAGCTATCATTATTTATCTCTGGATTAACTCAAGTTCTCTGCTGTCTACTTTGGTTCTCTATTTTCCCATCACTACTACACATCTCTACTGATTAATGGGCTGTTCTCAATCTATTAAAGTAAACTTCGAAGTATTGTCTGGGTAAACCTCCAGTGCTGGTAACTTATTCTTAGCTATCATCATCATCTCAGCCCGTAACCGGTCATGGGTCGTAGGGGTGCCATGGTGGAAGCATCAGCAGACAGGGTTCTCCACTGCTCTCTATCCTCAGCAATGCGTACAAGTGTGGAAAAACCGTGTCCTGCCCATTCTTTGATGTTATCAGCCCAGGATTTTCTCTGCCTTCCTCTTCTCCGTTTACCTTCGACTGTTCCCTGAAGGATCGTTTTTGAAAGGGAGTCATGACGAGTTACATGCCCAAACCAGGCAAGCTTTCGACGTTTCACTGTTGACAAAAGTGGTTCTTGGTGGCCTGCATAGGTGTTTATCTTCTCTCTAACATAGACATTTGTTTTGTGCTCTTTATAGCAAATGCGCAAAATTCTTCTATAACATTTATGCTCGAAAGCCTGAATCCTTCGCTCCGTATCTGCAGTGAGTGTCCAGCTCTCACACCCATACAAGAGAATAGATAATACAAGTGATTTGTATAATTTGATCTTCTTAGCTATAAAATGTTCCTAGTAAATTGTCTACACGTCTGACACTGGACTACAGTTCTAACACTTTTCTTTGTCTATCCACGCTCGTTAAATATGCGAGTGTTTACATACCAGGATGAACTGCTGGCGTTATTTGCTGGACACCGCTCGACATGAAAAACTATCTGTTGTGGGATTCTTCCATTAGTCTTCTTTTCTTCCCAACTTCTCTTCTCTGCACATTTCAGCAGTACCATAACTTGGTATAAGGTCGATGCGGTTAGTCTAATTTCTAACCTGCTCTCAGCTGACGACCATTAAACAGAGTGTTCTCTGCTCTTCCCTTAGCCCACTTATTTCTCGTGCTCCGGTGACATCAGAGCTAAGTCTTACTACTCATAAATTATTCTTACTTAGTCATATCTCAGTTCTTTCCCTTTCCTATCACAACTTCGTACGGGAAAAACCCATATGTCCAGCACACTGAGAGTCGTGAGCGTGCTGCAAAATTTTAACTCTCAAATTCTTGGGCACAAGAATATGAGAATGACTTGACTTAGCGGAGTCTTGTACCATACGTACAAGTATGCCATTCTTCATTGTAATTCAAGATTTACGATTTGTATCTTTATTCGGATCACCTTTTGTTGCCAGAATGAAGAATTTCTTCAAAGAGGGATCATCTTCTTGCTGTTTTATAAATGAGTCACGTGAAATTACCAAGGGATCATCTTGGTTATGCACTTCATTATCTTCAGTAGATGAAGTTTGAGGCATATTAAAAGCTTGAGCTCTAGTGACTACAGCATTAGCAGTTTGCATATTTTGTTTTTCCCAAACGGAAATTTGTTGCGGAGTGCATTCTTTGACTCCGTGAATGCGACCGATGATAAGATCAGCGATCGGATTCAGCAGAAGACATGCGTGAACATCTCCTGTAAAGAAAGGAGTAGCAATCTTAATGATAGCAGTAGAGTATTTCTCTAAAGTGCCGCCAAATGTTACACATTTGACTACTTTACCCGTTGCATGGGAAGGATCTACAAGCGACTGCCTAACATCATTGGTGGTGCATCCAGAATCAAAAAGAACTGAGACTGGATTGTCATTTACTAAACCTTTGTGTAAGACAAGAGAACCTCTTCCATCATGCGCGACTGACGCAGGAAGAGCGGGAAGAGGGTGTCCGCAGCTTAAAGTAGACACCGTAGTTGGTTCAAATAATGTTTTGCATTGGGGGCACTGAGATGCTCTCCCAAAATCAAAAGCAGAACATGCCATATTATTAGCATCATTATTATCTTTAGATTGTTTATAGGCTTCATGGGACTCTTGCTGTGCAGAGTTTGCCTGGAAATGAGATTTATGTCTTTTGTATTGTGATTGACCTCGATCATTATTGCCTCTGTAATTATTATTGTTACCTTTATTGTAACCCCTACTTGGGTTTGAGTCATAGTTCTCATGGTTACTATTATCATGCTCATTATAATGAGTATCTCTGTAATTATGATCTTGTTGTCTCCATGACGGATAACTTGGATAATTTCTATGACGACTTCCTTTGCGGAAATTCCTATAATTGTGACCACCCCTGAAACGAGGGCTGTCGGCTCGTCTCCAGTTATTCGAAGAAGAACCATGAAATGATTGGTTACCTTTTTTATCAAACCTGTTTTGTGGTTTCTGAAATTTGTGTGAATAACTAGGATTGTATGGTGTTGCTGAAGCAACTGGCATACCCTCTTTAATCTTAATGTTGCCAAAAGTCACGTCAGGGTGTGCAGTGACATATTGGGAACAATATTCTTCCATTTCTTTTAGTGTTTTGGGTTTATGCTCATGTATAAATTCAAGGAATGGTTTACTCACACATGACATAATCTTATCTCTGAGTAACAAATCCATAAGTGCTTCATGTTTTTTCTGTTTTGGATAGCTCAATCCATCTTGTAAATGTAAGACGTGCCTTTGCAATGAATTCTGAGAATTCAACTCCTGCCTCAGGCACCATCGTCTTAACATACGATAACCTTCTTCTGACAATTGATATTTTTTTTATCAAGGCTGCCCTAATAACATCATAATTATCTTTATCAGCCTCTTCTACCAGACTTAAACTAGTCAGAGAATCACCTCTCAAATTCTCTGACAACTGATTTGCATATTGTGATCTATCCACATTATGATTTCGACAAGCACGTTCAAATCTATCCAGCCAGAATGTAATATCATCACTGGAAGATTTGAACAGTGGTAGCTTAACCTTAAAAGTAGAAGGTTTACCATTATTACCAGATGACTGATTGACATTACTCATATTTGTCAATTTCAATTTTTCTATCTCAAAAGCTAACAGTCTTTCCTGATGTTCATGTTCGATCTTTGTTTTTTCTTTTCTTTCTTCACTCTCTCTGTCTAATCTCTTTTGTTCAGCCTCAGCTTCTCTTTCTAATCTCTTTTGTTCAGCCTCTAGTCTCTTATTTTCAGCCTCAGCTTCCCTTTGTAATCTTTTTTCTTCAGATTCTCTCTGTAATCTTTTTTCTTCAGATTCTCTCTGTAATCTTTTTTTCTTCAGCCTCAGCTTCTCTTTTTTGTTTTTCCATTTCCATCTGGAATCTCCTTTCCTCCACCTGCATCTGCAATTTCTTTTGTTCAGCTTCTAATTCCAATCTTTTCTCCTCAGCTTTTTGTTTTTTCTCTTCAGCCTTTAAGTTTATCAATTTCCAATTTTTGTGCTTTGTCATATTGACTGGTAGCAAACCCTTCCAACTTATCACCAGTCTTGCCTAGGGATTTCCCTTGCTCAATAAAGTAGTCTAAAGTCGACATAATGTTTAACACTATGTGACTAGTTACCTGAAATAATAATACAATTTATTTCACCAAACAGGAGCAAGTTTTTTTTAAAAATAAAACTTGTATAATCAGCTCTGTTAATCTCAATCTCTTTTAAAGACAACTCTTTTGTACGAACTTATATGGTTGTTATATAATACCAATATCATCAGACATTTATATCATAAGTTCACTCAAAATGCCCATAGTATATGTCTAAGTATGTGTGCCAATAGAAAAGAAAACAATAACAATAATACGAAGACAAATATTCAAAACACTACAATAACATTCGCAGAAGTCAACTAAAAAAAATAAGAAACTGAAGAAAACAATCACAGAACCTGTGATGACAACCGCGAAGAAATAAACAACACAAATGACGTCACAGTGTATAAACATAAAGTGTGTGTATAAAACTGAATGACAGAAAAGAGTAGACCTACAAATACAAACAAATGTAATCAAAACTAAAGAATAGAAAAATATTACAAAAACAACGACGAGAAAACACAACTCGTGACAACTAACGCAAATAGCAACAAATTGTCGCTAGCAAATTTTCAATCAAGAAAATCGCACCTATAGAACACTAATCCAAGACCTCTGTGATGTGGTATATCTTGTATTAGTCACCTTATCCAACCAGCCCGCGACATATACGCAACACTAATATGCAACATATAAACATAAATACATATATATCATATATAATGGAATGTGAAAAAGCACTGCTGTTATCCTATAATGGCGCAGTTTCTAAAATAAACTGCCACTTTAATACTAATTTATTTTGAATTTAATTATTACAGTGTTCAATCATTTGCACATAAGAAGATCCAACGTTGACAGTTTCTAGAAGGACTTCTCAGTTTAATACTACCGTCTTTCTTTCAACACAGATAAACACTTGATCCAAACGTTCTGTGTACTGCTGTCTAAATCACGAAAAATATGTCAACAAACGCTGACCTAGTTACGGTATACGCTTGATAGGTCACGTGAAAAACTCTGCTGACATATTGTAGACTTGTACTGCTGGTGTGTCGTATCAGGCATCTGGGAACCATCAGTAGTCGACTTCCAAATCAGTCCTCTGCGAAGGTTACACCCAGGAATCTGGCCAACCACTGTAAAAGACCAGTCTGGCCTCTACTGTAAAAGTGTAAAGGTGTATATTCTCTGTCTCCAGTGTAACAACCCTTTCAGTATAGTGTACACAAACCAGTGTTACTGTCCCAGCAATCAGTGGTGTTAATGATGGGTGTTGTAGGCAGGTGAAAAACTGGGCTTGTAATGGACGACAAAGGTCAACTCAACCGACGCAGGGTAGTGTAAACATTGAAGTGAGAGTGCAAGGTACGTGAATGGTGGAATGTTCTGCAGAGTTGACAACTAGACTGCACACACACTCACTCAGCTGGAAGTCAATGACATAGACAACTGTGGACGTTTCTATGGTTTAATAAGGACACACACTCGGACATCACGATTACAGTCACAGTACAGGTTGGCAAAATATCATCATATATTTGGCAAATGAGTGGCAACATCAGCTGTATATTCATGTAGCATATAAATACAATGGGGCGATAGTAAGCAAGCACTCAATGTTCTGGTGGTCTATCGCCACATGCTTCCACTGACTAATCGCGTCAGTAAAGGTAAATACATCATCATCAACAATGGTTCAGTCAGAACCTCCTTTTGGCTAAGTTTCACAAGCCGTAAGTTTATCAACTTTATAGTATCACTATTAAACCGCAGTAGTAGGTTTACATAATTGGAAGATCTCTGTATCATCATCAAATAGTAAGACGTTTCTGTTCTCTGACGATGATCCATTATAATGACGGGAATTCAAAATGGCTTTCTTCCTTGAACTTCGCTCACCCAGGAAGATAAATGATAATCAGAATTGATTCATAATTCGAGCCTAAATGTTCTTATAGGGCTTCCATATATCCTGTTATCAGTAAGGCTGCTCCAATAAGTAATCCAGTGCTTCTGGATAACATGTCATCTTCATCTGCATTCAAACAATCCTAATGTGCGATAATACATCTGCCGTCTAGGCTTAGCCACGACAGTTTATCAAAAAGGGTCTGGTTTTACCTTGATTTAGAAATAAACACAATAGCGAATAACTCACGCCATTCCTTGGCATTAACACAGAACATTAGGAGAATCTCTGATCATACAATCATGCAGAGACACCGTCTCCTTCCTAGAATCCTATATAGAGATCATTCTTCAACGTTTCTAAAACAACCAGCCCAAAAGCAGCCATGACATGACATCCTTCTTCATCGACACTCAATCGACGCATGCGCGGAGAATACCTTTCATCAGACAAATAGTTATTCTGTACATTTTGTATGCCTACCAACAGTAATCTGTGCGTCACATTATTCCACACAAAAGAATATGTGCGCAACACCCTGTCTCACATCATCATCATCATCGTACAAGGACCATGTATGCTGTCAGCGTGAGTGACCCAGATCTTCACCGCACCATTACACTGTTCAGGTGACATCGACACGCATACCCGGCCAATTACACATCAACATTTGCATCACGCTATAAAAACCAATTAACATTTCTGGTGGACCTGTTCCGTGGGCTTTATGGCTTCAATTTTGGCTTCGACTACAGATTGGAACGATCAAGGTTGACAGCTATAAATAACACACATTGGTAGTACTCTACATTTCCAAGCTTTGGCTACACAGGACAGTAGAAATAGGTCATCGACTGTTGACCCACATAAACAGTGTTAGCATCTATGTGATAATGCTACATGAACCTTAGTGGGTACAAGTACTGGAGTTGGCATCTTGGCAATATTGCTACGTGGACCACAGCTGCACACAAGTCAATTCCTTTTTGTAAACAGTACCGCTGGTTGTTTACACGTTACAGTCAACAGACTCTTCAACGTCTGAACGTTTAAGTCACATATTTCGAGGTCAAGTATTTTTGGTAAACAATACCGTCTACAAACTTTTTCAACATTGGGCCTCAAGTCTCAACTATTCATCGAGAAGGTCATAGTGACTTTATGTTCCTGGAGACCACTACATGTTATTGTGGATCTAACAACCATTGCGCGCTTGACATTGTACTCCCATGTTGACAAAAAGCAAGAGAGTTACTATACTGTTATTTGTAACTAAACTATGTTTGCAACACATTCCATTGATGATATTTATGTTACTTGTATTATTGTTGTGTATTTTTCTGGTGTTTTCAGCGGGCTGGTTGGATAAGGTGACTGCTTTAGATCATACCACGTCATAGAGGTTGTCTATTGAGAGCGTTTTCTGTAGGGACTGCAAATTTCCTTAATTGGGATTTGCTAGCGACAATTGTTGCTATTTACGTTTAGCTGTGACGAGATGTGTTAGTGTTGTTTTTGTTATTTTTCCATTCTTTGATTTACAATTTGTTTTGTTTGTATCTGTTCGTCTCTCCTTCCTTTCATTTATTTCTTTACACCTTTTTGTTTATAACAGTGTTGCCATTTGTCTTGTTTACTTTTCGCAGTCATCTTTACACATTTTTGTAACATTTTCCTTAGTTTCGCTGTATTGTTTATTTGACTTCTGCGAACGTTTTCGGTTGTTGTTCTGTATCTTTGTCATTGTATTTATTATTGTCATACACAGTCTACATACATATACTTGGTCATGTATTATTATTATTATTATTAATATGGTACACTCTTCAGATAGAGATTATTGATAGAATATTATTATAAAGAAACAAGGTAACCATACAAGGTCTTTGACTAAGACTTGTCTCTCAAAGAGAGTGAAATAAACTGAACTGAGTATACAAGTCTAGTATTACAGACTTGTCTCCCATCAAGGTGGGATAGGTGATTTATTGAATTTTTCAGGTCGGATCTCACATAGTTAGACATAATGTCTACACTGGACATCTTTATTGAACAAGGGAAAGCCCTTGGGAAAACAGGTGAGAAGTTAGAAGAATTCGCACTTGCTCAATATGCTAAGGCACAGAAGGCTGAAGAGAAAAGGATGCAAATGCAGTTGGATAGAGAAACTGAAAATAGAAGAATACAGCAACAAGCACAAGCTGCTGCTGAGGAGAAAAAACTTCAAGCGGCTGCTGAGGAAAGAAAATTTCAAGCTGCTGCTGAGGAAAGAAAATTTCAAGCTGCTGCTGAGGAGAAAAAGCTTCAATTTCAGGCTGAGGCTGAAAATAGAAGATTGGATAGGAAAGCCGAGGAAAGGAAAGAGAAACAGAAAATGGAACATGAGGAAAGACTCACAACTTTGGAATTAGAGAAATTAAAGTTGATGAATGCTGGTGCTCATCAAGCAACTTCGGATACAACAAAGGAGAAGTCTAGTAAGATCAAATTACCTCATTTCATTCCTTTAAAAGACGATATAACGGATTATCTTGATAGATTCGAATATTTATGCGGTACGCATGAGATAAAAAAGGAAAAATATGTCGAACAACTGATGGAATTTTTTACAGGTGAAACTGTGACTACTCTTATGACAATAGAAGAACATAACAGAACTAATTATGATGTTGTCAGAGCAGCATTACTAAAAAAATATCAACTAAAAGAAGAAGATTATCGTCTTCATTTTAGGACAATGTTGCCAGAGAATGGAGTAGATTTCTCTGATTTTGTTACAAAGATACGTCGTACATTCACACGATGGATTGAGTTGTCTCAAAATGAGAAAACATATGAAGGTCTAAAGGACTTATTGTTTAGAGACAAAGATTTGTCATCTGTTAATGATTCTTTCCTTGCATTTCTTCATGAGCGTAAACCTAGAAACTTAAAAGACATGGAGGAATACTGTTGCCAGTATGCCACCGCGCATCCCCATGCTACAGTTAGCAATTCTAAAGTGAAAGAAGGGTTCCCAGTTGCTTCGGCAGCACCATATGGCCCTAATTTCAATAAGAAATTTCAGGGTGCTCAACAAATCTGGAATAGGAAAAGTAATCAGAATTACACTCATAAGCAGAGTAATCCAACATATAATGGTTCTTCTTCTAAGAACTGGAGACGAGATGGTAGTTTTCGTAATTTTGGTGATAGTAATTACAGACACTATCGCAAAGGTTATCACAATAAAAACTATCCGAGCTTTTCTTCGAGATAATTATTCTCGACGTCAAGAATATGACGATGGTGATTATAGTAACCGGGATTCAAACCAGAATGATAATTACAATAGGCAATATGAAAACAATTACAGGGGAAATGATAATCGCGGTAGACCTAGATATAACAAAAGAAAAGCTTACCAACAGGCAAACTCTGCACAACAAGAGTTTAATGGAGCCTGTAATCAAGTAAATGATAGTGGGAACTCTAATGCTATCACTGGTTGTGCTTTCTATTTTGGGAGAGCAACTGAATGCCCGCAATGCTCAACATTGTTCGAGCCATCATCTGTATCTACCTTAATTTGTGGTCACCCTCTTCCCGCTCTTCCTGCTACAGTTGCGCATGATGGGAGAGGATCTCTCATCTTGCATAAAGGTCTAGTAAATAATAGTCTAGTCTCAGTGCTTTTTGATTCTGGATGTACTACTGTCGGTGTTAGACAGTCTCTAATAGATAAACGCTGTTACACGGGAAAGGTGGTCAAATGTGTTACATTTGGTGGTACCATGGAAAAATATCCTACTGCTATCATTAGCATTGACACTCCCTTCTTTACAGGAGATGTCCATGCGTGTCTTCTTCCTAATCCTATTTCGGATCTTATAATCGGTCGTATTCATGGGGTTAAGGAATGCACCCCGCAACAAATTTCTATTTGGGAGGAACAAAATATCCAAACGGTCAATGCAGTGGTAACAAGAGCCCAAGCTCTTATCCCTCCAACTTCATCTGATGATAGTAATGGAGTTGATAGCCAAGACGATCACTTGGTGATTTTGCATGACTCGTTTGTTAAACGACAAGAAGATCCTTCTTTAAAGAAATTCTTCCTTCTCGCGAAGAAAGGTGATCCTATTCAGAATACGAATAACAGATCGTATATCACTATGAAGAATGGTATATTGGTACAAATGGTACAACACTCGGACAAGTCTATGCATTCGCAAATTCTTGTGCCTAAGTGTATGAGAGCCTTAATTCTTCAACATGCAAACGATTCTCAGTGTGCTGGACACATGGGTTTTTCCAGAACTAAGACTAGAGTCCTTGCATCTTTCTTTTGGCCATTCATGAACAAAGACATACAAATTTATTGCCGATTTTGCAAAATTTGTCAAGAGGTCAAGTCTAGAGGTCCTAGACATGCTGCACCTATTCAGGCAGCAGATATTCCTATTCGGCCATTTCAGAAAATGGCAATAGACATTAATAATAATAATAAAACATTATTTAGGCCCAACGTTCTTCCTTCTCTTATTATTGTTCTTCTGAGTGTTTCTTTTGGTCTTCCTTTTTTCCGCTTACCCTCAGGAACCCAAGTGAGCGCCTGTAGTGGTATTCTGTTGTTTTGCATTCGTAGGACATGACCGATATATGACCATCGTCTTTTCCTTATATAGTCGGAGACATATTTCTGCCTAGAGTCTTCTCTTATTTGTCGATTAGTCTTGAATTCTTTCCAACTGATGTTCATGAGTTTTCTAAGACATTTGTTCTCGAATGTATTCAGCTTGTTCTCCAATGATTTTGTTATTTTCCAACTCTCACAGCCGTATGTTAACACTGAGATAACATTTGAATTAAACAGACGAAGCTTGGTATGTATATTCAATGATCGTAATTTCCAAATGTTAGATAATCTATTGAAGGCGCTAGCTGCCAAAGCAATTCTAGTATGGATTTCTCTTGTTGTGTCACCATCCTGAGTCATTTTACTGCCTAAATAATTGAAACTTTCAACTTTCTGTAGTTTTTTCCCCGTTCAAGATGATATCAAAGGTCTCGTTAGAAAAGTTCATAGCTTTAGTTTTAGAGGCATTTATTTGGAGACCAATTTTAACCGAGAGATGACACAAATTATTTATTGCTTCTTGGGATTGTCTTGGTGTTGAACTTAAGAATGCTACATCATCTGCGAAATCCAGGTCCCCCAGGAATTTTCCATTTGTCCATTTTATACCCAATTGTTCATTGTGGGTATAGTTTCTCATAACCCAATCAATAGCTATTCCAAAAAGTAGTGGTGACATAATACAGCCTTGTTTCACCCCTGTTTCTACTGTAAACCATTCTGTATTCCCTTTATTTGTTCTAACACAACATCTTGCATTGTCATATAGCGCTTTGATTATATTCACATATTTTGTTGGAAAACCATAGATTGTAAGTATCTTCCACAATGATGGGCGGTGTAGACTATCAAAGGCTTTTTGAAAATCGACGAAGGTGATAATAAGTGGCGATTGCCTTTCCACTGATTCTTCTATAATTGTTCTTAGTGTGAATATTTGATCAATACATGATCGTTTCGGCCTGAAACCCGCTTGTTCTTCTCTGA
This sequence comes from Oreohelix idahoensis, assembly GCA_024509875.1. NCBI lineage: Eukaryota > Metazoa > Mollusca > Gastropoda > Stylommatophora > Oreohelicidae > Oreohelix > Oreohelix idahoensis. The sequence goes on from JAMPIV010004799.1 coordinate 23,444, forward strand.
TCTTTTCGTCAGCATGCAATTTAAGTCTTTCTAACATCATGCAACATAATAATTTTCCAGGTACTGATAATAGAGATATACCACGCCAGTTATTACAGTCTGATAGATCACCTTTCTTCGGTAACTTTACAATAATACTGTCTTTCCATTGTTGTGGTGGTTGTTCTTCTCTCCATACTTCATTTATAATATCTAAAATTCTCAAGAGGTTGTTGTCATTAACTGCTTTAATCATTTCCCCTGAAATTTCGTCAACTCCAGCAGCTTTAAAATTTTTAAATCTTTTAACGGCTTGTTTGATCTCGTCCAGCGTGAATTCATCGCAAGTTATTGGCAAGGTGGTTGTGGATGTTCCATTATTAAAATCAGGTGTTACTGTTGGTGGTGGTCTGTTTAGCACCTCCATGAAGTGCTCAGCCCATCTCTTCATTTGTTCTTTTTCTGTTGGTATTGAATTCCCTAATTTACCTTTAACAGGTGTTTCCATAGCAGTAGGCTGGTGACATAGTTGTTTTGTAATTTGATAAAGGCACCTACTATTACCAGTTCTTGCAGCATTTTCAGCTTCTACGGCCAGTTCATTGATGAAATGTCTTTTATCTCTTCGAGTTTTTGTCTTCACTTCTTTATTTAACAAGTTATAAGTTAGTTTGCAAGATTCACCTGCATTATGTGTACTTGCCGCTAGCAGTTTAAGTTTTGCTGTTTTCCTTTCTTGTATTTTATCCCAAGTATCTTCTCTCATCCATTTTTTCTTTTTATGTACTAGGTATCCGGTGGTCGCTACAGCTGCTTCTGTCATTGCTGTTCTCAGTTGTTCCCATTTAGTATCGATTGTCTTGGTGGTGATATCGTTGTCAATTTTGCCTAAAGCATCGAAATAGTTGTTCATTTTGACATTATATTCCTTCTTTATATCATTTGATTGCAGTCTGTGTACATCTATTCTTCTATTTTTATTCGGTTGGTACAACTTCTTCAGTTTAATTCTCATTTTAGCTATGCAGAGGTTATGATCGCTTCCGATCTCTGCACCTCTGTATGCTCTGACGTCTTGAACTGATGAGCGAAATTTAGCGCTTATGCAGAAGTGATCTATCTGGTTCTTAGTTCTGCCATCAGGTGAATTCCATGTTATCTTGTGGATATTCTTATGTGGAAAGATGGTGTCTGCCACAACGAGGTTTGATATTTCACAAAGTTCTAGAAGTCTTTCGCCATTTTGATTCATACAGCCTATGCCATGAGTATCGAGATATCTTTGTACTCCATCGTTGTTGTCACCTACTTTGGCGTTAAAATCACCCATGACTGCTATTATGTCATGCTTGGGTATTGTGTTGATGGTACTTAGAAGTGCTTCGTAGAAGTCATCTTTTGTGGTATCAAGAGCGTCGTTAGTTGGTGCATAACATTGTACAATTGAGAGCTTGAAAAATCGTGTCTGAAATCTAGCTAATATTAGCCTCTCATTGATAGGTACCCAGCTGATAAGCGATGCTGCTGCTTTCTGTGTCATTAAGATGGCTACTCCCTCTGTGTGACGATTATCATTACTACCAGAGTATATAATTTGCTTTTTTTCTTCTGAAATATATTTTATGCCCTTCCCCGTCCATCTACACTCGCTGACACCCAATAAGTCCAACTTATAATTATCCATTTCTTTAATTACTTCTTCCAATTTTCCGTCTTGATACATAGTTCTTACATTCCAGTATCCAATTTTAGAAATCTCCTTAGCCCCCAAGATATTAGAGTGAGTCATGTTTTACTGTCGAGCCTGGTTCTGTTTCGGTAACAATAGCTTGTTTTACGATAGTGAATTGTTAACTCACTGATCAACCCTCCGATCCAACCGACCGATTCGAGGGTTTCGAGGTCAGTTATAGGAAAATATCTACACCACTAGATACTCTGGTGTATCTTTTATTCTATAATTTAACATAACATGGTGATATCCATCGAAATATATACATTCCTGATGTTTTTAAACAATAATAGACATTATTGGCCCGTTTAAGATTAAGTCAACCAGAGGACATCAATTTATCCTTACTTGTGTTGACATGTGCACGCGTTGGCCAGAGGCTATTCCTCTTAAGAGCATATCAACTGTCGATATCGCAGATGCTCTTTGGCTCATATTTTCTCGTCTGGGATTTCCCGGAGAAATACTATCAGACCACGGCACTCAATTAATATCGGACACTATGTCTCAGGTAATGGCTACCCTGGGCATTAAAAGGTCTCTCAGTAGTATTTATCATCCAATGTCCAATGGATTGGTTTAACGTCTTAATAGGACACTAAAGAACTTACTTGGCAAGATAATGGAGGATCATCCCGATGATTGGGACAGGGTCCTACCTGCAGCTCTCTTTGCTTATAGAGGTTCCCAACGAGCATACAGGATTTTCTCCTTTTGAACTGGTCTTTGGCGCGCAACCGCGCGGTCCTATGTCCTTGCTACACGATTTGATAACTTCCGATAATATTGACGATGATACACAATCGTCATATGAGTATGTCATTGCTCTTAGGGAAAAAATTATCGAATCATGCAGGCTAGCTACTTCATCATCCGAATTTGCGAAAGAAAAGGCTAGGCGATTTGCTAATAAGAAAAGACGCCTATGTCAACTTTGTCCTGGAGACAAAGCATTTGTCTTACTTCCCTCGAGGGAGAACAGACTTCTCATTTCTTGGAAAGGTCCATACACTATAGTCTATAAAATTTCGGATGTCGACTATATTGTCGATGTTAATGGAAGGCATAAAACCTTCCATATAAATATGCTTACTGAATTTATTGAACGACCAGACTATTTGCAGCCTATTTTCCAGGCGACGGACGACTCTCCAGTCCAACATGGTCATATCTCATTCCTGTCTGTTATACAGGATGAGGAAACTACTTTTTCTGATGTTAACTTACCTCTTCCTGTGATTCCCCTTAATTCTACGGAATCATGGAAAAACGTTACCGTTTCTTCAAATTTGTCTTTTGAGGAACAGCGTCAAGTATCTTCTATGCTACAATCATTTCAGGATGTCCTTATCGACATTCCTGGACACACACATGTCATTGAACATGACATCATACTTACTGATCGTAATCCGATCAGAGTAAGACCATACCCTATACCTATTCATTTTCAAGCACAAGTCGAGAAAGAATTGGATGAAATGATTCAATTGAAAATAATTGAACCATCCACTTCAGCTTATTCTTCGTCGATGGTTATTGTTTGAAAGAAAGACAATAACATACGTCTTTGCGTTGATTATCGCAAATTAAATCAAGTTACAAAGTTCGATGCTGAACCTATGCCTTTATTAGATGATCTACTTATTAGAATTTCTAAAGCTAAATTCATTACTAAACTAGACTTGTCAAAAGGTTATTGGCAAGTCCCTTTGATGGAACACGCCAAACCTCTCACTGCTTTTTCAACACCTAGGGGTTTATTTCAGTGGAATTTTATGCCTTTCGGGCTTATGAACGCCCCAGCAACTTTCGTGCGCATGATGCGACGAATTCTATCGTATCGTACAGATGCCATCGCATACTTAGACGACATCTGTCTTTTCAGTGATACATGGGAAGAACACTATTCGGGTTTAATTGAGTTACAGTCTACTCTAAGTGAGCATAATTTGACTGCAAAACCCTCTAAAGCCTTTGTTGGGTTTAGTGAAATCTCTTTCCAAGGTCATCGTGTTGGTCATGGTCTGTTGAAGACAGAGGACCAAAACATTTCGAAGATATTAAATATCTCGGTTCCGAAGACAAAAAAGCAAGTACGTAGTCTCTTGGGATTAATACAATTCTATGGAAGATTCACTGATAATCTATCCTCCATTATGGCACCACTTTCAACGTTATTAAAAAAAGGTTCTCCTAATATGGTGCGTTGGTCCCAAGAATGCCAATCGTCATTGGATCAGGTTAAGAATTTATTCTCATCTCATCCTATCTTAAGACTACCAACGATTGATAAGACTTTTGTCCTTTGTAGTGATGCCTCTTCCACGGGGATTGGAGCGGCACTAATGCAGGAGTATTCAGGCACTCTGCATCCTGTAATGTATATCTCTAGGAAGCTGAATGCGGCAGAAAGGAATTACTCGGTTTTAGACCGTGAATTGTTGGCCATGGTTTGGTCCATTCTTAAGCTACAAAGATTCCTTCTGGGCGCGCATTTCATTATGGAAACTGACCAAAAATCTCTTACGGCTATGCAAAGTAAGGATTTGAAGAGCTCGAGATCTACTTGTTATGCAATTGCTCTTCAACCTTTCCATTTCACGGTGCAAGCTATCCGTGGTTCGGATAATGTGATGGCAGACATATTGTCTAGATGCCCACATGATTCCATTTAAATCTTGTGTCCTAGATCTTCTGATATACTTCCAACCTTTGTCTGTTCTTAATATCATAATATATTAACACAATTGTGTCGTTATTTGGATGATGTATAATGTCTTTAATAAATTTGGCTATGTCCATCCATGATATATATCCATTAGATATGTTGATGGTATAGTATTGTAGTTCATGATATTTGTATATTGCTATAATTATAGTATTTGACAATTTTTGATATCTATGATTGGTATTGCCAGCAACTTAGGTTTCTTTAATGGTACCTCCCGAGTTTGTTTTGCTTAGAGGAAATATTTTCTCTTATGATAAGAGATGATTTTATTCTCTCCAGACGCTTATTTGTGCATCTATTGTAACTGATATTAGGTTCATTCTTTCATGGGCGCATAATTGATGCTTGTGCTATCTTGCTCATGGTTATATTTTTTTTTTTAATGTCATTTTTTTTTTACAGGGGCGGTGCAGTAATATGTTGCGGTCATTTTTGACGGAGTTTCAGACGTCAATTTATTTGTCGCATTTTTTGTTCACCCTGGTCAAAGTTAGGGAACTATGCCTTAACTTTGCGGTGTCAGGTTGATTAGGGGTTATCTCCTCTTTTGGTTCATTCATTGTGTTTGACCTTTACGGTCAAAGGTAAACAGTTCTGGGCTATGTGCCATGCGCAGTTGGGGAGCCCAAAATTAGACTTCCGTCAGGGAGAGTTGGGTCCTGGCTTCTATGGGAAGTGAATGTCCATTGTATCCTGGGGAAGGAAAATCTTCAAAGTGACTGCGTTGTCAGTTTTCCGCAGTGATTTACTGTACGTCAGGAATGATGACAGTGTTATCTATTGTGTTCTGAGGATTCGTTTCAAGGTAACACCGACTTTATCATTACTACGCATTCGGTTGCAGAATTTGTTAAAGGATTACCTAGCGGTGAGAAAAGCTCACAGATCCTGTATGCAGAACTTATATTTTGTGCTCAAGATAGCTATGTAAGACTATTCGTCTTTATATGAACAGAAGTCCAGTGACGAAGTTATATATGCTGGTATATTTATACAAACATTATAGTAGAGTTTAGGCAACCTGCTTAATGAAGAGTACACAGCTGACGTCATATTTAGGCCTGTGTAATGGCCACTATTCTACAGCATGAAAAGAAGTAACTAGCGTGTTACGCCAAGTTGAACGACGGCCCTGGTAATAGGATTACATGAGTTATGGGCTCGTCCTTTGTATGACGGAGTTATTCAGGTATCTGACGCGTTCAGTCAGGGATACCAAAGCGGCATTATGAACTGTACATTAAAGAACATACCACTATTGACCATGCCCACATATGTGAATGTTTACCAGCCTTAGAATACTGATATGCACCAAGCGATGTCAGTTAACATGATGTACATGAACCTGTTTACATTGACTGTTCCTGTGTGATTCTACTGTTAGTGCTGTGAATAAATGTATGAACTGTTTCCAGTAGTTACAACCATCATTGGCTTTTGTATGGGTGTGACTGGGTGCATTGTATACCATATATGATCCTAAACACATTCGCGTCTGCACACCCATGTCTCACATCATCATCATCATCGTACAACGACCATGTATGCTGTCAGCGTGAGTGACCCAGATCTTCACCGCATCATTACACTGTTCAGGTGACATCGACACGCATACCTGGCCAATTACACATCAACATTTGCATCACGCTATAAAAACCAATTAACAGTCAGTCAGGATGATACATCATCTAATAAAAATACTACGTATATGGGAAAGGGAAAAGTCAATTCTTCTTATATGACTAGAAATACATATTGTCCTTCCTCACAGTTTCGTGACAATGATATTACATATATTGGGAAAAGTGCATATTCTCGCACCGTTCTCGTGCGTAATCTGCCACCAAATACTACTTGGCAGTCACTTGGTAATTTGTTTCAGTATACATCAAATGTTAAGTTTGTTCGTCTTCTGCCATCATTCAATGGTCAGAATAGTAAGGCGTTGGTTACCTTCAATACCAACAGAGACGCTCGTACTACTATTGAGTGGGACAATGGTGCGTATTTTCACCACCATTCTCTCAGGCTACAAATGGTACCTGATTCTGCTTCATGCAGATATTAGCCTATTGATACTTAGACTTATTATCACATTTCCTTGATGACTCAGCATAGTCAGTCATCATCTCTTTTCTTTCCTCGTCATCTATTCTTACATTGATGGGTTATTCTAGGCTTTTCATAGGGATGACACTTTTGTTGTCTTATTTACTATGACTTGTTGTCTTTTTGTCTTTATGTTATTTACCATGCCGACGATAGACATTAACTTCGTTGATTGTTACGCTTGTGCTTAGCCGATGCAGCATAAGCTAGTATATTGTCTATTACGAGGGAAGGTCAAAAAGTAATGCCTCCTATTTTTTATGTATGTAAATACTGCATCAGTGTGCAATTTGTAAATTTAGCAGGATTCCTCAAACACTCTGCTGCACTGTATAGCATTACCAACCATTTTCAGTAACAGATAGCACCACTGTAACAGTTTAAAAATGGCTGCCAAAGACAATCGGATAAAACAACGTTATGTCATAGAATTCCTCAATGCTGAAGACGAGACCATAGCCATCAACCTCCTGCACCATTACGAAACTGAAGGAGAAGAGTTTTTATGGAATATTATGACAGGTGATGAGACTTGGGTTCATTTTTTTTAACCATAATCCAAGAGGCAGTCAATGGAATGGCATCACACAACATCGCCGACAAGAAAGAAGTTCAAAAGTTCACCATCTGTAGGGAAAGTTATGGCCTCCGTGTTTTGGGATGAGAAGGGTGTGATTCTTCTCAACTTCTTGGAACAGGGAAACACGGTCAATGCAGACCGTTACATTGAAACTTTGAAGAAGCTTAGAGGTTGTCTTCAGCGACTTTACCCATTAAAAGATCAGAGAACTACACGACTGTTGCACGATAATGCCATGCCACACATCGCTTAACGCACCATTGATGCGATTGCAGAATTTGGAGGAACATTATTACCACATCCCCCTTACAGTCCCGATCTTGCACTTTCTGACTTCCATCTGTTTGGACCACTGAAAGAAGATCTTCGCGGACATCACTTTGAGGACACCGAGACCCTTAAATGCGTCGTACGCCAGTGGTTTAGGAAAAAGGACACAAATTTTTACCGTGCGGGGATACATGCCATTGTGAAAAGATGGACAAAAACTGTAACAAATAACGGAGACTACATTGAGAAATAAATTTTTGAAGTTCAGACTTGGGGCTACATTTCAATGTGAATTTTATCTGTTTTCTTGCCTATTGAATAAAATTAAAAATTACGAGGCATTACTTTTTGACCGTCCCTCGTACTTTATGGATGGACATGCTTATGAATGACACGTGGACTAATAATTGCAACACTTCGTTCCCTAAAATTTTATGAAAATTTTGTTAAACCTCCTATTTTGAGGTCAACAGATATGACTAAAATTTATATTGTTCATCAGATGCAGGCAATTTCTACATTGATATTGGTTTGCGTCATAACCAATTTTACGTTTGAAACTATTTCAAGATCGAAGAATGTGACAAATTTACGATTCCATATGTGAAGGTCTCCTGGGACATCACACGTCTTGAGATGATATGGAACTTCTACCTCTGGTGACATTAGTACAATCTACTGATGGTTAACATTCAAGTATGCTATCAAGTCTGTCAAATCCAGATTACGTTTGAGACGAGTCGGGTTTACGAGAATGTGGTGGCAGATTCCCTGTCACATCTTCCTTCATCGGTAAATGAAGAGAATTAATAACTCAATGAACTAAAACGACTTATATGCTGGAAGTTATTCAGCCGTGTTCAAGAGTTGACAGACTTACAACTCATAATGGGCACAGACATTAGGTTTTTCACAGACGGTGGAACATTTCGTTACAACATTTCGAGTTTAAAGGATGTGCGTCATCATGAACCAAGTGTATGAAAACAAAACATTCTTGAAATGTTTAGAAAACTATATTATTTCTCAAATGTTTGCATGAAGTTATCGAGTTCGTTTGAATTTTAAGGGATTGTGATTAGTGTCCATACATAGCTCAATCAATTTGATACATTATTCAATCAAGATGCGATTGAAAATAGGATCGAACTTACTTATACATACACTCAAGTCCTTTCGGTTGAACTCAGGATCATCTCTAGTTGAATGAATTTTTTGAATCAAACATTACACACATAAATGGACTTATGACAGATTATTCGTCGGGATTGACACTATTGATGTCGATACTTTAATGTTATTGAATAAAATAATAGAAAAGATAGTTTAGAAAGAAACATTATTACATCGTTATAAGTATTATACTTATAAAATTAGTAACTATTAGTTGTATTTTAAAAACTCATGTTAACATAATTAATATATATATAATGATATGTATTACGTCTTATTAGTTGATAGATTAATTTGGTTATATTTACTTAGATAATTTCTTCTGCACACATATATTTTAATTTAATCTAGTAATTTCTTACTAGTTAATCCTCATGCATTCTTAATTTTTCTTTTCTTGAGTTTTCTTTACTCTCTTTAACAATGATACAATACTTTAGTTTACTTAATTAGATTTTGATTCTATAACATCCTACACACATTACATTTAGTTAGTTCTATATTTAATTAGTTATATATTATGATGTTGATTAATACTACACACATTCATTAGTTAAACCTTAATTTTATTTAGGTACATAATTATTTACTACCCTTTCTGACAGTTGACGTTTCTTTAGTTAACTTAATAAATTGTTAATGTATTGTATGACATATAGTATATTGACTTCGACCTTCGACAATGTTTTGTTAAAAACATCGTGGGCCGTATGTCGCTTATCATTAAATTTTTGAAATTATTAAGCGAGTTATGAGATAAAATAAAAAAAAATCCAAGGAATATATTTTTTTTTACCCCCGTCAGTCAGGGGAATGTTATGACAGGGTTTATGATGTTAGCCACTATTATAGTGAGCACTTTTAAAGTTACGCATTAAGGGGTTGAAATGCTATTAATATATATATTATATTATATTTCACGCTTCACAGTATTGAACGTGAATTTGTATAGTTGCCTAGATTTATGATGACGTGTTGCGTTGGTATGCTAACACGTGGCAACGTTATAATTGTACCCTTCATATCCTGTATTCCGTCCTAGTTGGACGTGACTTTTCAATGCTCCCGTGTATGATAGTAATTATGTAGAGGATCTTCTATTATAAGGCAACAGGGTCTGCCGACTTGATATGGATACAAATATCATCTCATTTTTATGGATGAATCATTCTTCGTTTCAAGAAGATTTGCAGGGAGTATATTATTAATAAGTATCCAAATTATAATATCGCCAAACTTTTGGTTATTCAGTACCGGATTACCGACATATGGAATCGCGAGTAAATAGCCAGACATTGTGACGATTGATGAATTAAATACAGGAGAGGCTCTTATATTTGCATGAACAATATGTACATTTGATTAATACTATGTCTTGTGGAATTCGTTACCGTAAATAAAATGTATCTTGTGGACTCTTACCACCTATGGACTTATCAACTAACTATCATTGAAGTTTGATCAGTTTCACCCAACATTCGTCACCTTCATATATCAGCACGATCGCTCAAGAACAATAAGTCAAATGATAAAGAGAAACAAATAAAAATGTGGCCAGAAATAATGAACACTCGTATTAATAAACAGGAACTGTATTAAATAGTTTGCAACAAAAAAACAGTGCAGCACTATCCATGCTTTATAACTTGGCATTTCTAGCCATTTATACTGAAAGTGACAACCAGGCATGTTTCTAAATGATAATTTGAAGAGTGAAGGATGCTGTCAAAATGGCAAAGATGACTTTCAAAGGTGGGATGCTTGATTGGACTGAACAGACGCGAGCGCTAAAAACAAATTTGTGCGTTCTCCCGAAAACATCTCGAAATGGATTTAGTGCACAAAGGGAAGTAAAAATTCTACGACAACTGAAAATTAATGAAAAAGACCACCAATAACCGAAAAATGGACGCCAAGCATCCTACTTTTTATTCGTATTTTTTTTTTCCAGGTCCGATGCCGGGCATTCAAGGCTTTTAGCCATTTTTTCAGCCTTTTCATGGCCTGGAATTTGTTTCCCAGTCTTTTCCAGGCTGCTATGAACCCTGATTAAAAAAGTGACACACATAAGTACACGAATCTATAGCTTTATATTAGAATTAAATAAACAGAACAATTAGTTGTCATTGTTTGGAATTAGCAGTTGCTCTGCTATGCCATTCTTAATATTTTTTATGTAATGCAGGGAAATGGTGTGAGGGTGTTGGAGATGTTTTCTGCAAGCCATGGGAGCGGTGATCCAAAACAGTGTGGAAAACACTTATCTATATTTTGTCAATGACCCAGAACTTCTGTCCCATAACCGTAATAAGATGCAAGATAAAATTTAAATACTTGATGAGAGATCACAGAAAGTGGGTCTAACAATACACAGGGACAAAAAACTAAGATAATGAGAAAAAAATATGCAGGAAACGATAACAAGATTGTACAGGAAGAAACACCACTACGAAATGAAGAACAATTCACACACCTTGGCATCTGCAGTATCAATACAGTTGGAGATATGGACAATGATATCAAAACAAAATACAAAAGGCTACAGGAGCTTTCACTGTACTGGAAAATATACTGATATCAAAAGAAATCAGATATAACACAAACATCCAAATTTTCAATTCAGACCTATTGTATGGCTCTGAAACATGAAAAACAAAAACAACAACTAAAAAGTGAGTGGCAGGTTGCAGACGTAATATATACATGGCAAAATTTGGTAAGGACTTATGATGGTGTCATGGAGGGGGGGAGCAGTATAATCTCTAAACCGTTCCTGCAGGGTTTGTAGATTTCAACAATATATAAGGACAGCAGCAAATCATGCTTGGGATTCCAGGAATGGAAAAGGCCAGATTGAATAACACCAGAAACATTTTAACACCATAGTCATGAGAAAAGAAATGAAAAGAAAGAAAATAGAAGCGAAGTATCTTAGGTTAAAGAAATTATATATCGAACAGTACAGTCAGCTGGACAAGGATGTAAAACGTCAAACTTAGCCAATAAAAGGAAATTCCTAGACGATCTTCCAAGACAGGCAGAAGAGGCAGCACTGAAAAATTAACAAAGCACTGTATATAAAATAACAAAAACCATCAGCGGAAAACGAGGTGCGAACCATATTACATTAGTAAGAGATAAGCAAGGAAAGTTCATCACCCCAGCAAAGGGGCAGGAAACAAGATGGGCAGAGCATTTCAGAGAAACTCTGATCAAGGAACCACCAGAGACACAGTTGAATGTTTCTGAGGCTGAAAATGATCTAGACGTTAATACAGACATTCCACAAAGGGAAGAAATCATCACGGCAATCAAAGGGTTAAACAATGGAAAAGCTCCTGGTCACGATAATTTAAATGCAGAGCTATTTAAGACAGACCCTGAACTAGCAGCAGAACTATTGGAACTACAATTTGCACATGTCTGGAAAACAGAGACAACACCAACGGAGTAGAATAAAGGAATTAATTGTCAAATTGCCCAAGAAGGGTGACCTTGCAGACTGTAACAACTGGAGAGGAATTACTCTCCTCTCAGTTCCCAGTAACACACTAGGCAGCATAATCTTCCAGAGAATTTCAAAAGTAGTAGACCACACACTGAGGAAAGAACAAGCAGATTTCAGAAAGAACAGAACATGTGCAGATCATATATTTACCCTCAGGAACATTATAGAGCAGTGCTCAAAATAGCAGAGACAGCTGTACATTAATTTTGTTGATTTTGAAATGGTTTTTGACAGCATAAATAAGGACAACCTTGTAGCGGGAGGTTATTTAAAATTATTTATCTATGTAAGATTATGCCAGTAATGAGTTCTGGTCTTACAAGAAATACCCCAGTATTAGAAATAAACACTGGTGTATGGCTATCATAGAAATAGTCAGACTGTGAAAACCCTGGCCAGATGGTAAGAAGTTGTACCAAGATTTAAGGCGTCTCCTCCCTGTGACTATCTTATGATTACTTATATTCTAGGGGATAATAAAATGAACATTCACTGAAACCACAAATGGAAGAAATGAATAAATCCTCAGGTACAGGTAAAATAGTTTAATAATTACACTAATATTCTATTTCTACTAGTTGGAAAAGAGCTTACACATATATATATATATATAAAAGTATTCACACAATTACTATTATTGTCTGTGTAGACTTCAAGATCTTGAATATTAAAGTTACTGCAATCTGCAATCACTGTTTTTAGTCTCTTGACTTTCCAATTAATTGTCATCAGTTGACTGAACTATGGATTTTCACTATTAGCTGTTTCTTATATATTGGTGGTCAGTGTCTTAATTGACACTTATCTGTTCAACTTGATACTGCTGACACTGAACTGTCCTTTGCTGATATCAGACTTGGTAGACCCAACAGTAGGGATGCCAATGACCAGTTGAAGTTCACTCTTTGGGGTCCTGCACTTTTGTGGGATGGCCTCTGGTGAACAACACAGGCTTCTGATACTGGACAGTCTGGTTTGAGTTATTTCATGGAACCTGCAACATATCAGCCTTGGCTAGTATCTGGCTAGACTTGTAGCTGACTAGCACAGATGTCAGACCAGTCAGTCATCAGATGTCACCATTATACAATCATAGTAAGTAAGGACATCATTTCAGTGATATGGCATTAATATTAACATTTCAATGAAGTGTAACTGACTAGCACATAAGTCAGACTAGTCAGTCCTCATGTGTCAAAGTTATACAGTCATAGCTAGTAACATCATTTCAATGATACAGAATTAATATTAACATATCCGTAATAAACATCATCTGGTTTACTCTGCTCCTATACATCGTTTCTGATCTATAACTTGATCCTTCTAAATCATATCAAGTACAAATTCAAATACTGATGCTATCTTAGCATCTACCCAAAATTAATACATAAATAAATAAAGTGAGTGACCACGTGATCAGGGTGCTTTCTACTGAAACTGGCTGTAGAACCCTCCAGTTTACCAGCTGTAAATGGGTACAAAGTTGTGCGCTCGAACTAGGGAAGGCAAAGGCAGCGAGGAAGGGGACTAGTCACCTAACCTCGTAAAATGGGATCTTCCATGATGAAGTTTCTAACACTTCATTTCCCTATGACAATCTCTGCCATGGGACTGTCTTTATCTTCGTAAGCGATAAAGCAATATGATAAATATATCTTCATTAGGCTGTGGGGCTATTTGTGATTAATTTTTGTACAAGCAACAATCATCCACAATGCACATGTTTAGATCATATTACAAATACAATACATTATATCAATGACTATTATACAGGCATATTTTGTGAATTCTATATGAACCTGAAATAACAAATATTATACACGGTAGTTATCATAATTTCGCTTACCCTCAAGACTCCAGATACTGACTGAAACTTATGGCGATTCGCTCACACTTCAGATAGATGTAGCGTAGTGGCGATTATCTGCCGTCCGTCCGTCTGTCTCAAACCTCTTTCGATGTGTATCTCTCCAGTTTTACCGATACGTTTATATACGCATAGCGCGGACGTATCGGAGGGTACTGACGTCACAGCTTAAACCTGGGCCTGAAAAATCTTTCCGAACAACGATTTCAGCCGATCTGTGCGTCGACTGAAATTTTGCCTTTCTCATTCTCGGCATATATAATATCCATATTGTTCCATCTTATCTAGTATTATACAGCCGATAAATCTCTATCTTCCTATCCATGTAATTTCCCAAACTGTTATTTGTGGATTTTAATATTTAGAACAGAAGTGGGTTTACATGCTTTTCCGCGTAACTGAGGGCAGCTGAAATACGCATATATCTCCGTAAATGAGAACTTCCTACCGTTCCTTCTTATATGCAGTTATACACAATCCTTCCCTGTACTAAAATGTAAAATCCTTTTCATACTGATTCCCTTCTGCTTTTATTTATCCTTGGCGATTTCCTCTGTCTGATACACATTTCGCTGATACGCCGCCATTTTGAAAGCGGTCAATCGATCGTTGACGGGTTTATAAATCTCCTTGAACACGTTTGCAATGACTTGAAACCAATTTTGCGACAAACCTAAGGAAAATACTGAGGGCTTATGGCAGTTTATGTTGAAATTACTCAATCAATGAGTATAATAATTAGAATAATTTTATTTTAATTTCAGCGCTTATGAACATAAAACTGATCCTTGACCTAATTTAAGCTAATATTTCCAAAAATACAATTTGGTGATATTAATTTTGGAGTAAATCAAATTTTCAGGGCTGTCATATAGTTAGGTCTATCTTTACCACTCTGTATCTTTTCCAACATCTTTCTTATGTTATTTTCTCTTTCATTTTACTCTTTCATCATTGTTAAAGTAATCTGTCTTAAGCACAGCTTATTCTTAAGTGTAACTTAACACTCCTTTGATTTATTTCGCCACTTTGCACTATCTTTTGGGACTCACATTGCCTCGTTAGAATCTTTATAAACACACATGGCCACATTAGATGAGCATTGTTTACTTTGGGAGAAACCCGACATGGCAATAGAAAGAGATCTTTTCATGGCTAATCCGATGCTTAAACAACATGACTGTCATCACCTTGGTACACAATAACACAAAATGGCCATGACTCTCCCAGGAATGTGTGTTGTGCCAGATGGTAGCCAATAATAAGGGTTTAATCTCATAGATGTAGAGTACCTAGAAAGATAAGGAACAAGGAGATTATGGAAACCGCCTCATGACAATAGGCCACACCATAGCATGCATGTCACGCGAAGCAGAAAAACAAAAGACAGAAGGCTTTGTGACAGAGGGGTGGGTGATTTCTGCATTTGGTGGCCAATCCAAAACCACAGTCTATCTCGCAAAATGAACCCGTAGCATGGAATAGAATAGCTGGTTGCGAGAGCCCACCCATTTTAGCGATAGACGTGGATTGTGGACATCATAGCATTATGGACACCTAGTTATTGAATTGAAGGTGGAGTCAGACCAAAAGGCAAGGACATCTGACACATGGGCCAACCAGAAATATAAAAAGATGTTCACCAGAAGGGAGTACTGAGTTTTCAGCATAGCGGCGCATAATAGTCTTCCTTATCATATAGCTGTTAAAAAAGTTTATTCATGTATTTTTGCATGTTGACCACACTTATTCTATTAGCAGTTAATCTACACGGTAATATGTCTATCTGTGGTTAATCATGTATTTTTCACCAGTGTTAATTGTTAATGAACGCGATATATTTAATACATCACTAAGAGTTTATGACGTAACCTGTTTTGCACTAATATATGCAAACGGTTGTTTCAAGGCCTTTCGTCAATTGTAGACATCAGAGTAAGACGTACCTTTTCTAGCTTCCGATATGGTGGAGGAATAAAGTAAATTTTACGTGGCTTTAATGTACTTCGGAGGCCGCCACTTGTTTTAAGAAGACTCCGGACTTATGGAGAAGTTCCGTGATTTGTAGAGAAGTATTCTATGATAAATTTTTGCATCTTCATTTATCTGGTCCACATTACTTGGGTGATAACCTTGGATAGGCACCTCTAGTACAGCGGCCAGACATGAATTGATGAGATGAGACTGTTGGAGAATTTCAATACCATGTATGTACTTTCACTTTGCCCATGAATGAACTTATTATTCGTCTTAATAAATGTCATTGTATGTGGACCCACACAATGGGCTAATCACCTGTTTGTCAGACATTTTGATTGCATGTTTTGCCCAGGAGCCTTGTGTTCTTTGGGTCACCTCAACACCTGTTTACGGGGTAGAAGAGGTTCCGATTAAGAAAGAAAGAAAGAAAGTATGTGGACCCATCCACCAAGGCATTTTTAAAGTCATTTATTTTCCAAACATTCTATATGTCACCCCACGTCATTCTTCAAGTTGTTATCAGCATGATCTATTGATGTAATTATATTTCAAGAATCTACTGCAATCTCCTGTCTACAAATCCCAACTGTAACAATAGCCTATGTACATCTGTTCTAATATTTCATTCCTGTGTGGATATTTGATTCATATCTGTGGAGTGTAATTTTATAGTGTTCTTAAGAAATTTGCGAAGGGAAAAAGAGGTTAGTAAATCTTTTAAAAACTATTTATTATCTTCCTTCGACTTATTTTTGCACTTAGCCTCATACCTAAATATGCGAACGCCTGTCTTCCATTACTTCTATTCATAAATGATTTTTTCTCTTGGATAATATGAAGTAATTCAAAGCTATATACTTCACTTTGATGTAGATTGTTAGATCATCATTACAAACATACAGGAGCACATACTTTCATGCGCAATATATTTAACACTTTTCATTTGCACCTCATGTCAAACATTATTTTACCTGAGAATTAAAATGAGTGATCAGTAGTGAGCAAAAAGATAAATGAATGTCAACCATTGATATTAGATGTGAAACTTGTGAAGCCACTTTGTGTATCATCAGACCAGCCGAGGTCTGAGTCTACAAATTACGTGTTTGGCGTCTAACCAGAAAGAAGCTAGCAAATCGGATGTCTGGATAGCAGAGTTCTCAAGATAGGACATACAACACTTCCTAAGTTACACAGGAAGTCTGATCCACATTTGTAAACATTGTGGTGCAGCATTTTATTCAGCTGCTTATCAACATTTTATTCAGCGGCTTATCAAGTGCTCACAAGTTGATTGTATAAACAAATATCAAGTTCAACTCACTCAAAAGCTTACCACATGAGTCAAGCTAAAGCACGCATAAGTTGATTCTCATATTTATATAAAGTTCAACTCACTCAAAAGCATATTTTATAAATCAAGATTCCATATTTACAAGTTGATTCACAAATACAAATAGCAAATTCAGCTCACTCAAAAGCATATTTTATGAATCAAGAGAACATACTCAAGTTGATGAGTCTACATACCAAGATCACTTAATCACAAGTTGATTTGTCAAGATATCAAGCTCCAATTACTAAGTTCAGCTACTCACTACATCAGTACATGGAGTGAAGTCATCAACTTTCATTGTATATTGCACGATCTAAATTCATTCTGACTAGCTTCATTGCACGAAACTCACTTGTTACAAGAAGATCATTTGAGAAGAGCTCCAGTCTAGCCAGTGCCTTTCAGAGATCTAATTGCAGACATTTTCCTGAGACAACGGTCAACAGTTTATCAACGCTAGGGAGAGATTTACAAATACTGAAGGACAGTATATCTTCCAAGTTCTCATTACTACAAAGCTTTGCATCAGTACATCCTCATCTTGGAGATAAACCCACACAACATACCATATACAAATACTGGGCAGTCTATGTATACCTGTGTATAATATTACAGTGGAGGAGCATTGAGAGACACACTATAGTGTAGATTGGACATCAGTGTGGTAACACTTAAAATATCACATCATCATTTCAATACTCACATAGGCTCACTCTATTTTACTAACTACATTATTTATCTCATCTGTATGTATGGACTGTCTTTCACCATCATCACATTTTGTTTTCTACTAACCCTATATATGTATATATTTAATTGATAAACTCGATAACTGTTTTGATCACTATCTAGTTAGTTAATGTATCACTCGTGCTGTCGGTGTTAAAAATTTACATATAAGTAAAATTCTACATTAAGATGAGGGTAGGGGCTCTTTCTTAATCAAGATCTAAAGGTAGAAACTAAGGTCATGGGGGAATAGAACACTTTCCATAATTTACTAGAAAATACTATCTAGAGGAGAGCATTCACCTTCTTGTTCTGATCTCAAATAGGTCTCTTTCTTTCTTAATGAGCCAATTTCTGGAGATCTTCTTGATAACATTCCATAAGCCATCCCTAGCAAGAACTACTGTTGCACCAATATACGCTTACAACAAGGGCAGGTAAATCTTTTCATAAATATGTTTTTATTCAGGATTTCTTCATGGATAAAAACCTATGTAAATTCAGAGCATTCTTACTTACCTACTTACTTACTTAGACGTTCCCCTTCTACCGTGAGGTGTAGAGGTTTGGAAGAGAGAGCGCCAGACTATCCTATTGGCTGTCTTCCTCCTGGCTTGGTTCCATTCTAGTCCTTGGTCCTTCAAAGATTGTCTAATGTTGTCCTCCCAGCGAACTCTGGGTCGTCCTGGGGTCTGGATCCCTGGCTCTTTGTTTCCCATGCTTGTCATGGTAGCCGATCTTCTCCCATTCTGCAGACATGGCCAAACCATCTTAGTTGGGACTGTTCTACTTGGATCTGCAGGGGGTGGGATTTTAGGCCTTGACATATCGTCTGGTTGCGGACCATGTCTCTTCTTGTTACTTCAACCACCTTTCTCAGATACCTCATTTCTGAGGTTTGAATCTGGCTTTTATGGGTTGTGGTCATTGCCCATGACTCGCATCCATATGTCAAGACTGGGACATAGGTGGAGCGGTATACAGCCATCTTCGTTTTCTGACCAGAGCATTCTTTAAGAGAACAAAAGATGAGGACAACCGATTAAAAAATAGAACATTTTAAGATGTGACATAAGTTTAGGTTATTGTGCTTGCAACTTCATTATGTGAGAGAATCACTTCAGAAATTATCACCAAAAATAATGTGGTGGTCCTATGCTTCTCAAGGAACAATGAAGGTACAATCTTTTACTGATGAGAAGAAAATTTATGAACAACTGTTTTGCTGACAGTTGTGAAACAGGTTTTAGGACTAAGCTATGTCTTCAGATGATACTAGACTGGTAGCATGTATAATCTTGTTGAATATGCTACTATTTCTGCTTGTACCTACAGGTGATACTAGCCTTCATCACGCTGGAGGTGATAATTGCCGCCTGCAGATTCCTATGTTCTCCCAGCTGCAGGAGACTTAAGTCGCCTTGCGTAGATCGTCGGTTTCTAGCATTAGGAATTGTGTACACGTGATATCACCACGGATGTTGAGTTTTAATTTCATTTATGAGAGAGTAAGCTTCCGTTTCTGATCTTTATTTAGAAATGGGTGTATCTGCGTTTATTTTATGTGAATTTTTTAATCGAAATCAATCGGCATCGAGCACGCGGCCATTTTTGCTCTAATTTCAATGGATTCTGACTCAGATGCGATGGCGAGGAGATTGTTGTCTTTATTAGCGCTGATATCGGTTTTCAGAATATGGGTGAGGGCAGAGATGGAAACGAAAGTAAAATGTCATTGCTAGTATGTCTAATTTTAGGGGTTAGGATTCGGTTTATGGAAAAGATTTAGATTGGTCAAATGACTTTCATTGAGATGCAAGGGATAAGGACTTTTTGTTTGTTGGTTATTTTTTTTTTTTTTTTTTAAACATTTTTAAAATTGATAAAAAAATTATTTTTTTTTTAAATTTTTTTATCGTTTTTTTTTCATCTTTCCATTCCTCTCTTCCTATCTCATCTAACATGTACACAAACAATCAAAATTTACATCGTCAGATTCATCATTCATTAATTTCTATACAGTCCAAAAATTAGAGCAATTGACCAAAAAACAAAAAAACTATAGAATTTACAAGTCATCCACTATAAAAAAGGGGGTGTTGTGAAAAAGAATGCAGCTGCAGGGCACATTTTCGGGAAAAGAATGCAGCGTGCTAAAGGCTAGATTACAGACAAGTGTATCAAAGATGTCAAAGGCGATTTTGTTACCATGGTGGTTTAAGCTCTAAGATCTTTTAATGTTTGATTTACCATGACTACTTTTTTTAACCCTCTTCCAATAAATTAGCTATTGATTCAGAATTTCACCCAAACTGTCATTCTGCGCCTTAGAACAGTACACAACCAGCTCCGCAGCCACATGTATACAAAATTCAAGATTGGCAATTCAGCCATTTGTACATGTGGACAGGCAACCCAGACTGCGGAGCACGTACTTCAAGATTGCCCCAAATATGATATATTGAGGCAAACCCACTGGCCCAGAGAAACAACACTGGAAGCAAAACTATACGGACTTCTGTATGAACTACTAAAGACAGTGAAGTTTATACAAGAAACAACATTGCAGATATAGACAATATATTTCAAGCGAACGGAAGAAGAAGAATTTCACCTCACAAAGGCCACCTTTTAAATATAACATCAAAATGGAAGAAAACAGTGTTACAGAATGATTCAGAATGAGTAAGATCCATAGGGTGGCAAACATTTTGAAGTAACCCAATAAAGACAGTACACCAGCCTACATTATATGCACCAGTATTCAGCCTCAACTAAGATGCTTCTTTGCTTAAAAAAGGAGCAGAAGAAGCTTATTTACATACTTACCGATTACATCTTTCCATATATCTGACTGTTTTACTTCATGCCATTCTGATCTCTTCCTGTCCATGATTCCAACTTTCGGGGAATTAATGTCTGAATCTTTAGAGACACTAGTCCAGTCACATTCCTGGATAACATGCAAACAAAATCATAGGTTATGTGAAGGATTTCTGAAATCACCACCAACCAATACTTTTATCACAAGGTTCAACTTTGAGACAGTCAACAGTTCCAGAGTGTTTGAAGTATAAACAACAAAGTCTGTGGTCTATACCATTAAATAATTTCTCACTGTCCACAAAGATGATGTATAAATGTGCCTGAAATTAATGATTCCGAGTCTTGCCATCTGATCTAAAATTTGTTTCATGTTCAAAATTCTGCTTGTTCTTCCAAGAGTCTGTTAATCTAAAGCTTCTTTCACATGGTATAGCATCACTCAGGTCAGAATTTTGTTTAGCCACTGCCAAGTTTTATGTCTCAACAGTTGATGTGTATAATCTGAAGTAATTTGAATATAACAAGCTGGAAGGGAACAGAAAGCCGAGAAAATGAACACAGGAATAAATAGAGTTATCTTCAGAACATAAGACAGGTAAAGGGAGACTAAAAAGAATGGAGAAGAGAAATGGAGATATTCATGAAATGGATAACAAAACACAGAAAGCTCCTCCCCATCCCCCTGCAGCTGGTATAGGATAGGAAGGTTTGCTATGAATTTGTTGAAAGTCTATGCTCTTTAGGAAGCTGAAAGGTAATGGTTATCTTTCACTCATTTCCTTATGTGATTTACATATGGCTAAATATAGCTTGATATTTTTTATGCCTTGTTTACGTTAAGTTTTTCTATTACCATCACAAGGCCCCTGTGCTGCCTGCTCATGGACCAGTTTCCACAAGATATAAACCATTTTAAAATCTCCTGCTTATCAGTTCAATAGACTAGCTCCACTAAATTCCCCAGATATCCAGCCAGAAGAAGTTAAGCTACAGATTAGCTGTGAAAGACTACTGAAGAAAGAAATAAAGAATGCCATAAAGCTTCTTCAAGGTGGAAAAGTGGTCCAGATAGCATTCCAGCAGTGGTCATCAAAGCAGATAACTGCTACAGAGATTTTCTACAAATTGCTTGCAAAAGTCTGGGAGAAAGAACGAATGAACACACTTTATTTTCAAAGGGTTGAGACTTGGGCAAAGAGGCCAGTCTGACATTCTGCCCTTCCTTTCTCTCACCTTTCATGCTGAATTCACTTATTCTCATATGCATTTTACATATCAATTTGAAGGAATTCAACGTTGTAAAGTAAAATAATAATATAGCACTCATATAGACATTAATTACTTATAAGCATGACATAACATATGTTGAAAAGTACAAACATCATCATTAGAACCTATAGTTGATATTATAAGAAAGAAGAAATATCAGCTGAATGGAAGGAAGGATATCTGGTTAAGCTGCCTAGAAAAAGGAGATTTACAAGAGTGTACATATTAGAGGAATAATTTTACTATCAGTGCCAGGAAAAATATTAAACTGGATCATACTGGAGAGATTAAAAGAGCCCAAAGACAAACAACTGAGAGATGAACAAGCAGGTTTTAAGCCAGATCATGTACAGATCAAATAGCCACATTAAGAATAATAGTGGAACATAGTCTAGAATAAAACTCACCTCTTTATATTTGTCAGAACTAGACACATGAGAATACTTGTGCTGTCAGAGCGAACTCTCTACTGGTACTATGGGTTTAAGTCACTCTCACACTAGACTCTTAGCTCGCTGTCTCAAAGGTACAACCATAGCACACAATAGCTGACATAAATAACATGATAACACCTATAACAGGTAATGGCCCTTTTAATGAATATTACACACACAGGAGCCGCACCCGGCTGACGATACACATGAACATGCATTGCACAATGCACTGAAAGAACTGCCACATACTTGCCACACACTATAGCTCAACAAGATATCCAAATAATAGTCGCAGAGACAATCTACTCAGCAACCGCCATGACTATCACTCACATAGGCGGAATACACTACTGACAAAACGCAATACATAATTGCAATCAGCTTATCAGAAATACAATCCAGGAGGAAATCACTAGCATGCACAATATCAAACTAGCAACAAATCACTACTCCTGATCTCATGAAAATAACGGCAAGAAGTAATGAACAATAGTGGCATCTGTATAACTTTCCCCAGCAAAAGCTGCTGACAATGGCCATCAACGACTTCTCAGTCGAGCGGACATATCTAGACTCTCTTTGTAGCCAAACCGTTTCTTCCAGTTTTCCTCCTAGCCAAAAACCGGCTGGACAGGTATTCAAAGATGAATACCAGTGTTGTCACACTACAGTGTAACCACTATAAAATTTAGTGAATAATTCTGCTGTGACATCCACCCTTAAGAAAGAAAACAGTTTTTTCTTCCATCGGAGGAGTACGCCCAATCCCCTCTGGGTAAGGGTGACTGAAATGGCAATATAGCACCTCCACCTGCAGATAAGGAATGCCAGAGTTGCTCAATATTATTGACATACATGCCTTCTCACTCACCACATTCGATACAAGAAAACATGTACAAATCCATACCAGGTATTGACAGTCGTGAAAAATAACAACGACTGACTAATCCTGGAGTAACTTACACATAATGCATGTTACACAAAATTATGTATAAATAATTGTCACCAAGCAGCAACACGTCATCGTATAAATAATCATCTCTCATAATCTAGTTGTAAATATACGATAATGATCTATGTACACATCGAGTACAGCTTTGTACATATTGCCTTTATGGCATCATAACAATACATTGCATACCAAAATATATCACCACGACATCCAAATTTAAATAGGCATTGCAAAGCACTACGTAATTTCTACAATTTCATAAAATGTAATGGTATAAACAAGCATTGCAAGAAATCTCCTAATCTCTATCAATTTACAAAATCCTCTTATTTATAACAAAATAGAACTGGGGGCGCGGGTTAGAGCCTCTCAGGTTCGGTTCGCTTCAACCGAAACATCTTACTAAACACGAACCGGAAATCTAACCCTCGCTAATGTTGTACTATAAGCAGGTGGTTTTGGAGCAAAGACATATGCTTCTGCCTGACTGCCTTACGCGCACCCCAACTATTCATAAATGTCACCCGTGCCATTTTGGTATTGTCACATAATGACAATACTTCTACAAACTTAACCGGCACGACCTCATCAAACACTCGTCTGAGTGTGCGCCAACTAGCCCTCAGTGGCACGTTACGCACCAAAACTGTGCGATCCCTAGCTTTTGGACATTCGTATATGTCCCTCCTGCTTCTACTCATGTCATTGGCACTTGTCGCAACCTGCATCTCCGATGTACCTTTTGGTCGTCCCTTTTTGGAGTTTGGTGCTGCTGAGCCTTTGCTCCAGCCACACCCATGACACTATGCACCCCACCTACATTTCCGACGATCAAATCGGCAATCGGATCCTCTAGGACAAACGCATTTACTCTACCCTTAATGAACAGGGTGTCCACATTAATGCACGCCTGGGGGTAAGTCTCGACTTTGCCCCCGAATGTGGTGCACTTTACCGTTTTTCCTGTCAGGCATGAGGCGTCGATACACAACCGACGAACCCCAATTGTGGTGCATCCGGTGTCCCTCAACACCCGGACTGGTCTATTCCCCACCTTTCCTTTGTGAAGAATCACATTCCCAGTCTCATGCACTGCCGACAGACATGGTGCCGCATGCCAACATTGAAGGACCAACCTCTCGTTCGTATGAAATAGAGGGCGACACCCTGCACAGTCCCCACTGTTGATTGTGTCCAATACAACCGCGGAATTTGCATGCTCCATCGGGGTAGTGCAGCTATCAGCACTATGACCCCTACCACCGCAATTGGTACACACGCGCTCTTTCTTCTTCTCATCACGTGTACTTTTGTTGGAGCTTTTCGAAGACGAAGACCCCTCATCAGAGTCAGAAGAACGACCCTCCGAGGACCCACTCCTCTGCTTGTGATGCTTGGCTTTATACCAAAACCGGTCTTCATCTTGCGAATCTTCAAAGCGTACCTGCTTATGCGTTTGGTACTCCTTTCTGTCACTATAACTATTATGTTGTCCCCTCGGCCGACTGTTTCTATGGGAACGAAAATTCCCATAGCTACCTCTATGGGACTGGTAGAGACTGGAGGGTCTCTCATACCTCTGTTCTTGATCCCTGTCTGTCTGATTTCGCCCAGGATGGTGCTGCACTTTGCCAACACTGGCAACTACGTCTTCTGTCAGACCCGACTTATGAATGGACTTGCCCGGATGGGCAAGGACATAATGGTGACCCAGTTGGGCCATGGACTCAATGTCCTTTGATTGACGTTCCTGGAAGAATGCAACCAGCTCACTAGAGCACGAAGACAACACTTTGTCTCGTAATATTAAGTCCAACAAGCCATTAAAATCCTTTGTTATCCCCTCCATTTCGATCCACCTATTCAGCAGAAGTTTGATCTTTGAGATAAAATCCTCAAAGTCCTGGTCTGAACTAGGCATCGCGTTTTTAAAACGCGTCTGGTATCTGTCAGCAGTCAGACAGAACCTCCTTAGCAATCTCTCCTTCACTTTATCATAATCAGCCCTTTCCTCTATGGGGAGGCTATAAAAAGTCTCCATCGCGGGCCCAACTAGCAGTGTCGACAAAAGAGATGGCCACTGATCCCTATCAGCCTTATAGGCCACACATTCATCCTCAAATCTTTCTAAGAAGAAATCTAAACTATCGATTTTCTCGTTGAAATTAGGTAGGCGCAGCCTAAAAGGATGATGCGCCCCACCAGAAGTTGAGTTCTGACCACTCGCACCCACTTCTAACTTCTTTAATTGTATCTCCTTCTCCATCATTTTCTCTTCCAGAGCTATTCTCATTCTCTCCTTCTCCAAATGTAACTCTCTATCTTCCTTCCTCATCTTTTCTTGTAATTCAAATTCCCTCTGTTTCCACTCACTTTCTTCTTTCATCTTCCTTTCTTGCAATTCCAATTCTTTTCTCTTTAGCTCTAACTCTTCAGCTCGAGCATCTCTTAGAGCATTTTGTTTATCAATTCTCTCCCTCTCTTCCTTTTCTTTCCTTTCCTTCTCTTCCTTTGCTTCCTTCTCTTTTCTTTCCTTCTCCTCCTTTGCTTCCTTCTCTTTTCTTTCCTTCTCCTCCTTTGCTTCCTTCTCTTTTCTTTCCTTCTCCTCCTTTGCTTCCTTCTCTTTCAAAGTTTTTTGATTTTCAACTGAATTGAATTCTGCCTTGGCAAATTCCACCAATTCTTTTCCTGTGTACCCAGCTTGCATGCCAATCCGCATGCAAGTATCCATTTCCATGATGTACACTATTAGTTCTTCCTATTAACTTTAGTATAAATCTTTATCATATAATTACTCAATTGTATATATTGCACTTAAGTCAGCAAATAAATTTCTGCTTACAATAATATTCAGCAATAATATGGTAAATACTGATATCTCTTCATCAATTTACACACATATATATATGCATGAAAGTAAATACCACCTCGTGGTTTATTATGTAAATATGATTCACGTTTACGTTATGGTCTCACTAAAGACTCACTTAGCCTTTTGGCTATGTTCTTACCACTTGTGAAAATCAGGTCTTTCTGGCCCCTTATTCTCTACTATATCGTTACTCAAACTTACAGTAGTCTATAGTTGTACTTAGACACCGATATAACAACTTATAATAATCAATAGTTGTATAATAACAACTTTATGATGCTTTATGGTGCTATATTCAATAACACTCCACTTATTACTAAACTCTGTAATCTCTGCTAAGCAAGCATTACCTATGGCAAATGAACACTAATGTAAACTACACAAATGAAAGCAACAAACACATCACACCACGAAAACAAAATTCCAGTCACGAGGAAATAGATGATAGAATACAAAGAAAAGAGATAGCTTAATATCTACAATGCATGACTGAGCACGAACGAAAACAAGGGATACCTGTAAACGTATTTACAAGATAGTAAGATAGGACAAGATAACACACCACTTAAACAGAACACAAGAAATATTGAATGTACAAGACAATATAAATACACACTTCACAACTACCGCTAACACCAACAGGGCTCCGGAATGTAACGCAGGGCAGTCGCAGGAAATTCTTCTGCCAGACTCCACCACAGAACAAACACAGCCACCACCTAATAGAATTGGTCTAATCCAATCTTTCCTATAAAAAGGCCAAAACTGGATTACACTCACACACCAATACACTATAACACTAAAGACACTACGAAAACCACACTCAACAATGAGGTGCTAGAAGCTAACTATTGCCCCAAGCACTGTCTTCACCTCAGTGAGAATAAACTAAGCAAAGAAACAGTAGAATTATACTATAATGTATCACCATATATAATCCAGATAATACCAAATTACAAAGAAAACATAACAAGATCAGAATTAACTAACTATCACATACATACATACTAAGTCATACTAGTACACTAAAGAACAGTCAAAACATAAGGAAAGAAACAATAACAAACCCAGAAGCAAATACAAAAACAGCACTACACTATTTACCATGTGAAAGTAACTAATAGATACAATCAGTAAAGAAGACAGACAATAACATTAAATTATCAGAGAAAGAAGAAAATATTAATATAACATATAATACATAAACATACAAACAATAACTTATCTGAAGCTCCAACGGCGCTTGAGCAAGCAGAATCCTCAGCACTGACGATGATAATGATCACAGACGAACGACACTTCTCACAAGGACACGTAAAATCCAAACGAATATAAGTCCAGGAATAGCATCAATGTCAAATCTGAATGTATAATCCTTTTTCACACAATGACCACACTGTACTCCAAGGTGCTCACACAGCACTGTTTATCACATCTATATAGCACAGTCTACTTCACGGTGCTCACACAGCACTGTCTATATTATAAATGGAAATGTCTACTTCTTTAAAGTTCAGCTACACAGCTTATAACACTGTCTCAGGTAAGTCCGCAAGGCAAAAAGCACAACACATTCGTCCGTGGTTGCGTAGTACTTGATTGTCAAGCACGTCTGCGTTGACAGGCAATGTCACTGGCATTGTCTTAGGAAGGTCACGTCAGAACTTATTTACCCTTCGGTGTGCACCTCAGTAAAGGCAGGTCACAGCAAGTGTCCAGCTGAACAGCTCCTTCATGTGGCGAGAACACGATGACTCTCCTATAGCCTAACCACCCTCGTATGCCTATGTGAACTTAAAAGTTCACAAAGGTACTCCACAAAAACTCCTAACCCTTCTACGGTAACACTCAAAGCTACAGTGAATTAAGCAGGATAGCGCAACAACCGAAGTCGTCTCCCCGCCCTGTTGAACACGTAACTTTGCGAATGTTACCAAGAAATCGTGAAGACTACCTTGCTATCTATCTATTTAAAGCCTGACTTCACTGCACCTCTATTCCAAACACTTGACACAATATTTCAGCAATGCTTGCCAAACTAACCAGCTTTACATACTATATGACCCACTAACACCACCTGTCACTCCATTGCTCCAGCTGGATCAATGTTGCCAACCACCAAACAAACTCAGAGATACGTCAAACTGCCCCGTCTGACGCACATTGTAACAAAAGCTTAATACTTCAATAATCGTACACAACCCTGCAACGATACCATAACAAACAACTTGAAACTTAACAACGTCTTATTTCACCGTGTATGGACTGAAATATACTGACAAAATAGCCATTCCCGCTGTGATACTGGAAAGTAGGTCAGCCCTGGAAATCGAGGTCAGGTCAAAGACCGTAAACAAGACACTAACAGATCAACATATACACTGGACACTGAAATGTAATTAACTCACACAGTGAGTTGCAGAAAATATGAAGGCGCTAACACAGTAGCTTTACTAACCTTCTATCACTCTGTGTGTACAATAAATAATGGCATAATTACTGCCCCACAGGCTCTTAGGCCTTATTATCAAACAATATTCAATTAACACGTCAGCTAGCTGGGAACTAATATTATAACGTATAGGCCTCCATAGCCAAAGAAATAGTCCGCAATAAATATGAGCCAAATACTAGAAAACCACTGGCCCCATGGCCTCTAACTTACCGGACAAGAGCGCCCCAGATGTCAGAACTAGACACATGAGAATACTTGTGCTGTCAGAGCGAACTCTCTACTGGTACTATGGGTTTAAGTCACTCTCACACTAGACTCTTAGCTCGCTGTCTCAAAGGTACAACCATAGCACACAATAGCTGACATAAATAACATGATAACACCTATAACAGGTAATGGCCCTTTTAATGAATATTACACACAGAGGAGCCGCACCCGGCTGACGATACACATGAACATGCATTGCACAATGCACTGAAAGAACTGCCACATACTTGCCACACACTATAGCTTAACAAGATATCCAAATAATAGTCGCAGAGACAATCTACTCAGCAACCGCCATGACTATCACTCACATAGGCGGAATACACTACTGACAAAACGCAATACATAATTGCAATCAGCTTATCAGAAATACAATCCAGGAGGAAATCACTAGCATGCACAATATCAAACTAGCAACAAATCACTACTCCTGATCTCATGAAAATAACGGCAAGAAGTAATGAACAATAGTGGCATCTGTATAACTTTCCCTAGCAAAAGCTGCTGACAACGGCCATCAACGACTTCTCAGTTGAGCGGACATATCTAGACTCTCTTTGCCGCCAAACCGTTTCTTCCAGTTTTCCTCCTAGCCAAAAACCGGCTGGACAGGTATTCAAAGATGAATACCAGTGTTGTCACACTACAGTGTAACCACTATAAAATTTAGTGAATAATTCTGCTTTGACAATATTGGATTTGTGGACTATAAAAA
Organism: Oreohelix idahoensis; assembly: GCA_024509875.1. Lineage (NCBI taxonomy): Eukaryota > Metazoa > Mollusca > Gastropoda > Stylommatophora > Oreohelicidae > Oreohelix > Oreohelix idahoensis. Next base: position 53,228 of record JAMPIV010004799.1, read on the forward strand.
GGCATTTGATAATGTAGACAGAGAATCACTTTGGAAACTGATGAGGCATTGTGGAATACCCATGAAGATTATTAATTTAATAAAGGAAACTTATGAAGACATGACATGCAGAGTTCTTCATGAAGAACAACTTACAGAACCTTTTGGGGTAAGAAAAGGAGTGTGGCAGAGATGCCTCTTGTCTCTGTTTTTTTTACTAGATTGGGTTATGAAAACATTAACAACACAACAGAAGTGGAATCCAGTTGAATCTGACTAAACTGCTGGATGATCTAGATTTTGCTGATTTTTTTGTTTTTAAAGTATCCCGTTCAACCCTCGATGGTTTATAATTACGATATATATTGTGATAAATTCAAGACAATAAAATCAGATTACTGATATCCAATTACAGTATCTTCCTCTGCCCTCCACTCAGTCCAAATATAGTGAATCAAACCCAAAATTGTGTGAATCATTTTGTGTGTGACACCCCCTATTCAAGAAACAAACAATAAAAAATAAAAAACAAGCTAATACAAACAAGAAAAAAATAAAGTCTCTCACAACTGCCATGCAATCATCAAGGTGGAAGGGGGTGAGAAAGCCTGGAGATGTCTGATATTACAACAAAATTAACAACCATCTGCCATCATCTACACAATTATTCTATCAGAATACCCCTTATCCTCAAACCATAATTGATCTTTATATATTAATTTTAGTTCTTGTTATATACCGTTTTACTATATTGTGCAATTATCTAGGTCTGTCTTTTCTAACCACCTGTTCCACATTTATAGATGAAATGCATGCTTGCAAATAATCTAATATTGGTTTTTCTCTGTTATTCATATTTCCTACATTTTAGCAGGAAATGCTCTATTTTATGTTTCTCTAGACACTCACTCTGCACAGTAAGGTTCTTCTATTCTAAAATATCCCATTCCTAGTTGGAGTCTAAGAAGTTTCTTACTGCTAGGAATTTTTAGGTCTCTAGATACCTGACACGTTCTCGTTGGAGTCTTGAACAATTGATATGCATGTCTGCCTTTCAGGCTTCCATCCCACTCTGCTGTTCATTCATCAGTTATTATTCTTTTAATTAAGCTTTTGATCTTTGTTTTACTCATCTCTACATTTATTTGGTTTCTATTATTTCTATTTTTCTTAACTTCTTTATCTGCCTTTTCATTTCCTTCTATGCTGACATGTGCAGGTATCCACGCTATTAATATGGAACATCCTCTGGATTACGGGTAAGTATTTGTGAGTAATATCTCTTCTGCTATTCCAGATCTACTGCATTCTCATAGGTTTCTTATAGCTTGAATAGCTGAAAGCAAGTCTGTTAATATTGTTAATTTATGAGGAGGGTTGTTAGAGAATATTTCCAGAACTTTAAGAAATCCAACAATCTCTGCCGTGAAATAGATGTATTATCGTTTATACTATATCCTTTCACCATTTCAATCAATAGCCTTTAACTCTCCGAGGAGCATAGTTCTTCAACAAACACATGACAGGTCTTCCTGTTTTCACCATTTGCCACATGGGAATATAAATTTCTATCCCCAAATTTGTTATTGTTTCCCTTAGATCCATCTTTGTACACTGTAATACTTTCTTTTGATATTTGTTGAATATATTTCCTGGCTTTGTTTTTGATAGTTGCCATATCAGTTGTTTTATTAATTATGTCTGCCAAGTGGTAGTCTGTATCTGGTTTTTTGAGTTCCCAGGGTGATACTACCGGCTTGTAAATAATACTGTTATTAATTGATGCATTTCCAACCTGTCGGGTATCTACTGGCATTCATAAACCTGTTCTGATTTGTGAATTGATATCTAGCAAATGCTGGAAAAGCGGGATGAGTCTTGTCCAACCTAATTTTGGTCATGTAATTTAGTCTTAGTTCCTTTCTCTGAAATTCCAAAGGGAGGATTCCTAAGGCCACCTCCAGAGCACTCCTCGATGTTGATCTGATTGCTCCTGCAATTGTACATAATGCTTGGTGCTGAATTCTATCTAATTTAATCTTGTGACTATGTGCTACAATGCCCTCTCAAATTTATAAAAGACAAGCAAGGCAAATTGCTTACTGCCCCGAAGGAAGTAATGGAAAGATGGAACGAATATTTCTCAGCACTTCTTGATGGTGAGCAAGGTCAAGCATCAGAAATGATAACCACTAGCACAGAAGAGGAAACCAATGGTGATGAAGATGACATAAGTTTCGAAGAACTGAAGGCAGCACTGGAGAAAATCAAGATGGGCAAAGCAGCAGGGCATGATGGTATAACACCAGAGATGGTTAAGTATATGAGAGCATCTGGTGACCTATTACTCTTAAGGGTCCTACAGGCAGCGTGGTGCAACAAGACCATACCAAAGGATTGGGAGATTGCCATCATAACACCAATTTTCAAAAAGGGTGACAATCGACAATGTGGAAACCATAGAGGCATATCCCTTCTCAGTATCCCTGGTAAAATCTACTCTAGAATCCCAGAGTTTAGACTCCGACGCCTAGCTGAGCCACAATTGGATGAGGTCCAGTGCAGATTCTGAGCAAACCGAAGTACTCAAGACCTAATCTTCACACTCAGACAGCTGAGTGAAAAGGCCCTTGAGTATAAGAGTGAGATCCATCTTTGGTTCATAAATCTGGAAAAGGCGTTTGACCAGGTCCCCTGGAGCAAACTTTGGGACTGTTGGGCAAGGAAGAACATTCCAGCACCTCTGATTCATGCTATACAAAGCTTCTACAAGTCTTGCAGAAATTATGTGAGGACAGCAAACCATAAGTCAGAAAAGTACAGGACCACCACTGCTGTAAGACAAGGTGATATCCTGTCACCTTATCTTTTCATACTCCTCATGGGCAATGTTATCAAGGCTTGTAAGGAAAGAATAAGAAAGTATTCAGTGGGGTACTGGAAGATGAGACAGGTATGTATTTCAGAGCTGGCATTTGCTGATGATGTTGCCCTGATTGCTAAATCAGAGGCACATCTCCAATCCAACCTGCAAGTCTGGAAAGAAGACCTGGAGAAGAGAGGGATGGTCATAAGCAGCTCTAAAACAAAATCCATGGAGATATCATGAGAAGAAAGAAGACATCAGATTAAGCTGGGAGAACAGGTCCTGGAGCAGGTTGACCACTTTAAATATCTCGGAGCTATTATAGACCGAAAGGGAGGCATCAAAGAAGAGTTGGCCACTCGAAAAGCAGCAGCTGAAAGACTTTTTCAGGCCATAAATCAAGGATTCCTCAGAAAGAGAGAGGTTGGTAAGAAAACGAAGACGGCTGTATACCGCTCCACCTATGTCCCAGTCTTGACATATGGATGCGAGTTATGGGCAATGACTATAACCCACAAAAGCAAGATCCAAACATCTGAAATGAGGTATCTGAGGAAGGTGGTTGAAGTAACAAGAAGAGACATGGTCCGCAACCAGACGATACATCAAGGCCTAAAATCCCACCCCCTGCAGACCCAAGTAGAACAGTCCCAACTAAGATGGTTTTAGCCATGTCTGCAGAATGGGAGAAGATCAGCTACCACAGCAAGCATGGGAAACAAAAAGCCAGGGATCCAGACCCCCAGGATGACCCAGAGTCTGCTGGGAGGACAACATTAGACAATCTTTGAATGACCGAGGACTAGAATGGAACCAGGCCAGGAGGAAGACAGCCGATAGGATAGTCTGGCACTCTTTCTTCCAAACCTCTACATCTCATGGTAGAAGGGGAATGACTAAGTAAGTAAGTAAGACTATGTGCTACAGAGTCATATACTGTGCTTCCATAATCAATTTTGCCTCTATTGAAAGATGTTCCATAACCATAATCAGATGCAAGGCAAAATTAAAATACTCAGTCAGAGACCAAGTGGGTCTGAAAATACACAGAAAAAAAAAACAAAGATAATGAGAATAAATACAGGAAATGATAACAAAGTGGACCTAAAAAAAAAAACACACCACCGCAAGATGAAGAATCAGACATATCTTGGCAGCAATATAGACAAAGTTTGAGGGATAGACAATGATATCAAAACAACAATACAGAAAGCAAGAGGAGTTTTCACTGCACTGTCAAATATATGGTGATTAAGAGAAATAAAGTCCAACATAAAAGTAAGAATCTTCAACTCAAATGTCAAGTCAGTCCTACTATATGGCTCTGAAACACGGAGAGCAACAAAAACAACCAAAAAAATCTACAGACTTTCATAAACTGATGCTTGCGTATAATAGAAGGATTAAAAGGAGGACTGGGAGATAGATACAAATCTTCACCTAATCAACAGTCACCATGACAACCCCAGTTTTTACTCCAGAAGATTGCACACTACTTCTACTCCAGATCTAGCCTTTTCCACAGGGGACATCACACGCAAAAATGATAGACATGCGCTTGATCAGCAGGTAGTGACCATAAACCAATAAAGCTAGTCATAAATATGGAATTTGTTCCTCAGGAAGTAAAACGATTTCCTCGATGGAACTATGAATGAGCTGACAGGGTCAAGTTTACAATGTTGACAGATAGGTTTTGTTAAACCATTAACACATGGCATAGCAATATAGAAATGATGATCGAAAACCTATTCACGGGCACTCTTCAAGCAGCCACTGAATCCATTCCCAGGGGGGGCAAGAAAAGATTACAATCCTTATGGGACTGAAGAGCTTCAAAGGCTCGAAGATGAAGTAACAGAGGTAAAAAACACAGCAGAAAGAGAAAAAACAACTGAAGCAAACATCTTACTCAAAATACCAAAAAATATTAAATAAAACAACAAGAGACTGCTGGAAAGAACAAAACAGAAAATCTAAACTTAGATAAAGATGGCAATAAACTACAGAAACTGGTTAGTCTTGAACAATGAAGGATCTCATTACAAACAAATTGCACTCAAATAAGGTGACAATCTACTCACAGGCAAAAAAGCTGCAAATGCATTTATAGAACACTTTACTAGTGCAAATCCCATTGATGTCCCTGCTGACAGGAAGAAAATCATCACAGGCGAACAGTTGATTCATGACAACACAAAGATTGCACCAGAAGAGCATATGATGACAAATTTGACAATGACAGAAATGGAAGAGGCAACAAGGTCACTAAAGAAAAAGAAGTCACCTAGAAAAGATGGAATAACCAATGAAATGTTAACAAGTCTCGGCACAAAGGCAAAAAAGAAGTTTCTGGCAGTATTAAATTACAGCTGGAAAAGAGGAATTGTCCTGCAGGCATGGAAGGAAGCTATACTGATACCTATACCAAAGAAAGACTTACTTACTTAGTTGCTCCTCTTCTACCGTGAGGTGTAGAGGTTTGGAAGAGAGAGTGCCAGACTATCCTATCGGGTGTCTTCCTCCTGGCCTGGTTCCATTCTAGTCCTCGGTCCTTCAAAGATTGTCTAATGTTATCCTCCCAGCGGACTCTGGGTCGTCCTCGGGGTCTGGATCCTTGGCTCTTTGTTTCCGATGCTTGTCGTGGTATCCGATCTTCTCCCATTCTGCAGACATGGCCAAACCATCTTAATTGGGACTGTTCTACTTGGGTCTGCAGGGAGTGGGATTTAAGGCCTTGACGTATCGTCTGGTTGCGTACCATGTCTCTTCTTGTTACTTCAACCACCTTCCTCAGATACCTCATTTCTGAGGTTTGGATCTGGCTTTTATGGGTTGTAGTCATTGCCCATGACTCGCATCCATATGTCAAGACTGGGACATAGGTGGAGCGGTATACAGCCATCTTCGTTTTCTTACCAACCTCTCTCTTGCTGAGGAATCCTTAATTTATGGCCTGAAAAAGTCTCCCAGCTGCTGCTTTTCGAGTGGCCAACTCTTCTTTGATGCCTCCCTTTCGGTCTATAATAGCTCCGAGGTATTTAAAGTGGTCGACCTGCTCCAGGACCTGTTCTCCCAGCTTAATCTGATGTCTTCTTTCTTCTCGTGATATCACCATGGATTTTGTTTTAGAGCTGCTTATGACCATCCCTCTCTTCTCCAGCTCTTCCTTCCAGACTTGCAGGTTGGATTGGAGATGTGCCTCTGATTTAGCAATCAGGGCAACATCATCAGCAAATGCTAGCTCTGAAATATAGACCTGTCTCATCTTCCAGTACCCCACTGAATACTTTCTTGTTCTCTCCTTACATGCCTTGATGACATCGTCCATAAGGAGTATGAAGAGGTAAGGTGATAGGATATCACCTTGCCTTACACCAGTGGTGGTTATGAACTCTTCTGACTTAAGGTTTGCTGTCCTCACATAATTTCTGCAAGACTTGTAGAAGCTCTGTATAGCATGAATCAGAGGTGCTGGAATATTCTTCCTTGTCAAACAGTCCCAAAGTTTGCTCCAGGGGACCCTGTCAAACGCCTTTTCTAGATCTATGAAACAAAGATGGATCTCACTCTTATACTCAAGGGCCTTTTCACTCAGCTGTCTGAGTGCCAAAGAAAGACAAGGACCTAAAAGAACCAAATGGTTACAGACCAATCAGCCTACTATGCTATGTAGGAAAACTGATAGAGTGCATGATTAATACCACACTGATGTGGCACCTGGAAAGCAAACACCTAATAACCCCTCAACAAGCAGGATTCAGACATCACAGATCCATTGAAGATCAGTTCACATATATAGCTCAGGAAATCAAAGATACCTTCCAGCCTTCCAAGGAAAACAACACACACTAGTGGTTTGGGTAGATTTAGAACAATCTTTTGATAAAGTGTGGAAAGAGGGTTTGAAAGTGAAGCTGCACACTTTTGATTGCTGTCTGACTTGGAAAAAACTAGTTGATAGAAACTGAATGAGAGCAAGGCAAAGAACGGTAATTATGAAAAAACTTGCTGGAACAACTTGGGGAGCAGATGAGAGAGTGCTTAAGACCTTATACACTGGGCGAGTGAGACCAGTCCTAGAGTATGGCACTGCAGCACGGGCAACAGCAGTTAAGTCAAACTTCGATAAAATCAGCAGACTCCAAAATCAAACAATGAGAATTATAACGGGCGGCATGAAGACAACACCTATAAAATAAATACTCAAAAAGATTACATGCCCCCAGCCAAAGAAAGATAGAAGAGAAAGCAGGGCTCAGCTACAAGTTGAAAAATTCAAGAGACTAACAGACCATCCAATGTGCCATAGGATGAATGCTCTCAGAAGGCAAAGAAATGAAGCAACTTTGTAGAATCAACCAAGCCACAGATGAGAGCAGTTTCAAGAAATGCAATATCAACTATTAAACCCATCTACACTGCACACAAGCTTCCAGTTCGGAAACAACATCGCTTCCCTGAAATGATAGAAAACAGTCCTGGAATTGTAAGAAAGAAGAGCCAGACTGCAACAGAAAGAAAATTCATAGCTACAAAATACATAGAGAAACATTACCCACACAACACCTGGACCTATGCATACACTGATGGATCAGCAACAAATGCAACAGAAAATGGAAGTGGAGGTGTCTTTCTGACCTTAAGCACTGGTGCACAAAAAAAGCTGTCAGTGGCAACAGGACAACTCTCAAGTAACTTCAGAGCAGAGGCACAGGCCTTGAAAACTGCAGCAAAGGTTATAATGACAGGAAAGCACAGAGAGTTGCTTTCTTTACTGATGCACAGTCAGTAAAATGCAACATTGAAAAGTCAAAATAATACAGACCTGGATGACCTCAGAATAGAACACCACAAACTATGTCAACGATTCAAAAGTATTGTGGTCCAATAGATCCCATCTCATTGTAACATCACCTGCAATGAAGAGGCTGACAGATTTGCAAAGAAAGGTGGAAATCTATCTCAGCCTGATGCAAGCATAACTTTCGATGAAGCAAATTGTTTAATCACAATCAGATATAGAAACAAATGGGAAGTAAAACATCCAGGTCACATACAAAATGATGCATACTACCAGCTCAACAGAAGAGAACAAGTGGTAATCTTCAGACTCTGCACTAGCCACAACAGATTGAGATACATGCTAAAGATAGGAACTACTGATCAGTGTAGCTGTGGCTCTGATAAAATGACTGCCGAACATCTGCTTCAAAATGGCCCAACATATGCGGAACAGAGAAAGCGCATAGGGCCAACACCAGTGCCATTCATGGAAAAGCTCTACGGAGATTCAAATAGCCTAAAATTGACTACTGCTTTCTTTGAAAACATTCAAGTAGACGCATTAGAGTGTACGACGAAGAAATGGTATGACAAGATCACAGTGTGGAACTTATGACAAGAAGTACACAAGTGCTAGTGGAACAAGAAATTAGAAGAAGGTGCTGGCAATGGATAGGACACATACTGAGGAAATGTGTTGATGGCATTACAAGGCAGTCCTTGTTCTGGAACCCTGAAAGTAAGAGAGGCAGAGGTAGACCAAGAAACACATGGAGAAGAGAACTTGAGACAGATGAAAATGATGGGGAAAACACGGAGAGAACCTGAGGTCATGGCATGTGACAGGAGGACTTGGCATGTGTTTGTTGAAGGCCTATGCTCCTTGAAGAGCTGAGGGTAATGAATGAATACCGGTATGTAAGCAATTTGATTATAAACATTGTTTATTGTTGGCTTTCCCACATCCAAAGTCTAGGATTTTGTCTGAACTGAGTGTTTCCTATTATCATATGGTGTGTTCATGCCAACCCTACATGTTTGTTGCCTCTTTCAGTTTTTTCTCTCCAAGCCATAACTTGTTGCCACTTCCACTCTTTCTTGTAGAATGTGCCAACTACTTTTCTTTCCTTCCCACTGCTGGTGTGTGTATTTGTGTGAAATTAACTCTTAGTATATGGCAAGCCATTTCAAGTTGCTCACAGTGGCTCAAAAAAAAGGAAAGCCACTTGAAGCAGCTCATAATGGTGAAGTCCCTTTGATTTAAGTTCAAACAAAATTTACTGAAATTTCTTTCAGTTCAGTATTTGTAATGTCTTCTGCTATAACTCCTGTGTTTATATGTGCTAGAATTTTTTTTTTTTTAAATCTATGATGTGGCATTAGTTTTTAATACTATAAGCAACAGCTACTTAATGTAAACAAACTCTTTCTAGCTGAAATGGTTGCACATTCAAATCACTGTAGGCAAAGTTTATTGGTTGAACATAGGTTACAGATTATTCACTCATGGACTGGAAAGGGCAATGATAATTTATTGTTGTGATTTAAAAGAACTTTGTGAATACATCAATAGATTCTGAGAATGAGGGGGGGCATTTACCCAGGCTAGACCTAGCTGAAGAAGGGGGAGAGGAGAGATGAAAGGAGAACATAAAGGTTTTATAAAAGATACAGAATATAGATTCAGATCACAACTCAGACCAAAAACAATTACAACTGATAAAACAGTGCTTCTGGCTAATATTAGAATTAGAGGCGGGTGCCGTACCTCTCAGCCACTTCGACCACCTCTTAGGGGGAGAAGCTACAGTGAAATGCTATTTTTGTAAGTAACTGCAGAGTTTTGTAAGTAACAGGCTTAACTTACAACATTGTCAACAGTAATAGATATGCATAGCTATGAATCTGATGATATAATGCTATTGGTTGCCATGGAAATGGTAGCCATATAGGAGTTTAATCCAATATTTAAATTGCCTAATGTGCTTATAAGTTATGAGAAACAAATTTAAAACAGATACTCCACATTGTATTTTAAAACTTTTGTCACATTAGATTTTTTATACCTTCAATAGATTCTGAGATATAGAACTTTAAAGCTGGTATCTAAAACTGGTAGCACATTTTCATAAACTTTTGAGAAATTATTTGCAGTAAACTTACATTTTTTGTAAGATATCAGAAATCGGATCTGACACGTTTTGTTGTCCAGTGGAAAGCATCTGTACCAAATCTCATATTGATTGATTAAGACACAAGTTATAAGAAAATTATTAAACGAATTCTGAGAAATTCATTGTTTCCTTCATATGAAAAGCAAAATTTCTTAAAAAAATAGAATTTGAAAAATAAAAATTTACCTTCTTACAATGTGTTCTGACAAATAATTTTGACACTTAGATTTAGGAGAACATAAGTTATCAGAACACAGAGTAATCCCAATTTTCACTTTTGTCTACTCAAAATGCACTGATGCTCCACCCCTTAAAGACATCAATAATACTAAAGCATCCATATAATGTTATAAATATTTTACATACCTTAAAATCTGTTTCCGGCTTTATTTCTGCAAACAGACCTGCAACATTAGCTTCCATATTGCGTCCAACCTGAAAGCAATGAATGCAGAAGGTGTCTTCTTAAGACTATAAAGATATACTACATATATTATTTACATAGCACTTGAATACCATAAACGCCAAGCAATAAAGGTAAAGGATCTCATTACACGCCAATTGAGGCATTTTGGGAATATGGTGTTAGGTCCATATTTTCTTGACCATCGGCACACTAGGGGTGATGTGGTCAGCATCACGCCAGCCGCCTTAACCTTCCCAGAGTTGCTCTGGTACCCAATTCATGAGGCTGGGTCGACCCCGGAGCCATTTGCGGTCTAAAAAAATTGCACCTCAACTGGGGATTGAACCATGTACCACTGAGGTAGGAAGCCAGTGCACTAACCACTGGACTAACGTGGCTCCTCAAGCAATATTCATTGTGAAATGATGGGGCCTAATGCAGCTTCATTAGCCATAAACTGGCATGTTATACAGATATGGCTTTTTTTTTCAATAAATAACTCATCACTTTCCATGTCTTCCTTGTGCTGGTCTGCTTAGAACCTGTGCTGGAGCAGAACTGATTTAGGGTTATCACTTACAGATCCTGAAATTCCCCTGTTTAATCTAGTCAAGGTGTTGGAAACCAATTAATCACGATTTACCCATAGACCACAGAGGATGATTCGGTAGATCTTTATGTGATGAAGGGAAAAGAAAAGAATGCAAGGATTATCCTATTTAATATTTTCCGTCACTAACAGTTACATTATTCCTTTGCAATTTGTGAGCTCTCATAAATCTTTCTTCTTGGGCAACTTGGTCACACAGCAATCTTCCATTTTTCTTCTCCCTCCCAGACTTTTTCAAGTAATTAGCATAATATCACTGCAGAGGTGACAATATATGGTTGGATGGCTGCTGCTGGAAAGCCATCTGGACCAGCATCTTTTCCATCTTTTTAGAAGCACCATGACTTTATTTATTTCTCACTTATTTGGTATAGAAGCTAGATGATGGTCAGGTATCACTTGTAGCAAATGATGCTCCTTTAACAAACAAGACGGTTCCACAGAGACCTCTTTAACATTGTTCTCTTTTCTACAGAAGCTCTCTTTGATCATAATTGTACAGCAACAAACAAACAAACAAACAAGGCGGGTTTTCCCTTGCCTTTCATTGGTTTTGTGTGTGGCAAGAATCTCCATCATGTTTGACCAAAAAATGTCTAACCTGAATGGCAGTGTAAAGGTGAGATGATAAGGCACCACAACTTTGCACGCTATTAAGTGATAAAGCTTTAAAGATGTTTTATATAGGCTTCATTTACAATGAAGACCTGCTATCCTTCAATATTTGATAAGTAATATTAAAACACACATACACACAAACAAACAACAGCAACTTAATTTCTGCTATTTTCTACAATTATTTTTGAGACATGTTTTAATATTATTTGGTGATTGGTCATAAAACAGTTTGTTGCAAGTTACAACCTTTAACTAATAACTACACATAACTAAGCTAGAATTTCAGCTTAGCAAATTGCCACTATAGACCACCCTAAATTCTGAAAAAGCTCACTTGAAACTGTCCAAAATAATATATTTACACATCCAGCATGTTGCAACACATATCTAACATCTCTGACATTTCACCTCATACCAAAGATCCTTAAACACAACAATATCATTAAGGGGAGGAGCTACACAGAAATGTTATTTTTGTAATTAATCATATGATTTCAACTAAAATGCATAGACTTAACCTACATCAACCATAGATTTGTACATTAAAGAGTTTGATGGTAGTGCATCATTGGTTGCCATGGAAATGGTGGCCATATTGGATTCTTTTTGTTCTGTTTCAAATTGCTTAGGCTTTTTTATTTATTAAGCTATGAGTACTAAATTTTAATAGAAAGTTTTTATTGTATTATAAAACTTTTGTCAGATTGGATTTTTGGTAACTTTAGTATATCAAAAGTTACGCTTTGGATCTAGTGTCTAAAAATAGTAACAGAGTTTGGTAAATTTTACATTCATTTTTTCAATAAATCAAAAGTTTTATGAGATATCAAAAAATCGATCTGACAAAAGTTTTAAAATGTTATGGGCAGTATTATGAGTCAAATCTCAATGTAATTAATTAATAAATGTGCAAGTTATAAGAAATTTTTAAAAAGAAAAATAGATTTTGATAAAATCTAATTTTTCTCTACAATGAAACTATAACTAGAAATATTTAATACTATCTAAAAAAAAAAAAAAATTACTTAATTTTAATTCAGAATATAACAGCAGCATATCCAGATGTCTTTGAATATTCCTGTCTGGCTTTTTGTTGAGATTATTGCCTCTGTGTTTGTGTAACTGTTACTTGTTTTTTCAGTCTATTTGCTAGTGTGTTAGTGTTAGCAATTGTTGAATGTTCGTTTTAGTCTTTCTGTTGGCGACGTAGTTTCTCGTCAGTGAAAGATTGTTCTGAGGTGTTTAGGTTTCTATAGAACCAAATGGATTAAACCTCAAGTGTGGAACTTTCCTTTATCAATGAGTCTCAAGATGTATCAATGTTATGTTAGATTATGCGTCTTCTTTTGTCATGGTTTTATTCTTTCACTTCAGGAACATGTTCAAATGTTTCAGTCTATTTGGTTAGATGTTTTTCTGGATTGGTCATACTTTTTCGTGGTAGTACAGCTGATTCGTTATATTCCTTAGTACTAATGGCCAATTTTTTTACCATTACCGCATCAAAATTAGTAAGTTTTACCTGCGATGTAGGATATGTCTTGCTTCCATCACTAATTCTGGCCTTTTCCAGTTGGAAAAAATGAGAATCTCATTTCTTGAGGCATTTTCATGCCCAAAACAAAATGAAATGAAGAGACCAAACCAGGATGTAAACACTGCAGCCATTTTATCATTGCCGGTCACGTGGACACACACAGTCAATTAAATATTTATAATCGAGCAGAAACCTATTCAAGGAAAAGCTTTTGCGGCTGACATAAAGAAACGATATCAATTTGCCAAAAGTCAGGAAAAGACATTGACTGATGATATAGACCAGAAATTCATCAGCATTTCAACAATATATAAGGAAAGCAGCAAATCATGCTTGGGATTCCAGGAAAGGAAGAAGCAAGACTGGATAACACCAGAAACATTAAACTCCATAACACTGAGGAAGGAAATGAAAAGAAAGAAAACTGAAGCGAAGTCCCCCAGGTTAAAGCAACTATATAGCGAACAGTACAGTCAGCTGGACAAGGAAGTTAAATGCCAAACCCAAGCCAACAAAAGGAATTTGCTAGACGATCTTGCAAGACAGGCAGAAGAGGCAGCACTGAGAAATGAACAAAGCACAGTATACAAAATAACTAAATTCATCAGCGGAAAACGAGGTGCAAACAATATTACATTAGTAAGAGATAAGCAAGGAAATCTCATCACGACAGCAGTGGGACAGGAAACAAGATGGGCAGAGCACATATGAGAAACTCTGAACAAGGAACCACCAGAGACACAACTGAATGTTCCTGAGGCTGAAAACGATCTAGATGTAAATATAGACATTCCACGAAAAGAAGAAATCATCACAGCAATCAAAAAGTTAAAGAATGGAAAAGCTCCTGGCCATGATAACTTAAATGCAGAGCTATTTAAGACAGACCCTGAGCTAGCAGCAGAACTATTAGAACCACTATTTGCACAAGTCTGGAAAATGGGGACAACACCATCAGAGTGGAACAAAGGAATAATTGTCAAATTGCCCAAGAAGGGAGATCTTGCAGACTGCAATAATTGGAGAGGAATCACTCTTCTCTCAGTTCCCAGCAAAATACTAGGCATGATAATTATACAGAGAATTTCAAAAGCAGTAGACCACAAGCTGAGGAAGGAACAAGCAGGATTTAGAAAGAACAGAAGATGTGTAGATCATATATTCACTCTCAGGAACATTATAGAGCAGTGCTCAGAATGGCAAAGACAGCTGTACATTAATGTCATTGATTTTGAAAAGGCTTTTGACAGCATACATAGGGACAGTTTATGGAAAATACTGAGGGCTTATAGAATTCCAAGCTGCATAGTGTCAATTATAAAAAGCCTCTATGCCAACTTTACGTGTAGTGTTGGGCGGAGCAACCTAACCTTTGAGGTGAAGACAGGAGTACGACAGGGATGCACCTTATCAACCACTCTATTTTTAACAGTCATAGACTGGGTGATGCACCAGACAACAGAGGGCAGTCCAAGAGGAATAAGATGGACAACATTTTCTACATTGGAAGATCTGGAATATGCAGATGACATTGCACTACTAGCACATTCACATCAACACATCCAGGAAAAAATGGATAGACTTAATAAGTTTAGCCAGCAGGTGGGCTTGAACATCAATTCAAAGAAGTCAGAGGTCATGACACTCAATGTGAGCAACCCTGAGCCCATATCAGTAAGGAATCAGCAACTGGTACAGACAGACACCTTCACATACCTAGGATGCATAGTAACACCAGACGGCGGGGCAGGCAAAGACATCAACATCAGAATGAATAAGGCAAGAACATCATTTTTTAGCCTAAACAACATCTGGAAGTCCTCTCAATACAGCACAAGCACAAAATTAAGATTATATCAGAGCTGTGTGCTTTCTGTGCTTCTCTATGGTGCGGAATGCTGGAGAGTTACAGAGAAGGAAATGTCGAAATTGTCCTCTTTTCACACAACATGCCTAAGAAAAATTCACCGAATCTTTTGGCCGAATACCATCACCACCAAGATCTGCTTACTCGGAGCAAGCAAGAGGACATGCACACCATCATAGCTGGCAGATGCTGGAGCTGGGTTGGCCATGTTCTCAGAAGAGACCCCAATGCCATCACAAGAACAGCTATGTTTTGGACCCCTAAAGGAAAACGAAAGAGAGGCCGACCAAAAACAACCTGGCGGAGGACTGTGGAGGCTGAGATGCAAAGAATGAACCAGAGTTGGGGCACTGTACAAAGGATGGCCGCCGACCAAGCAAAGTGGAATCAATTTGTTGTTGCCCTACAAGACGCCACTAGGCGTGATGGCCACTGACTGCTTTGACGCTCGGCAGCTAAGGATCAAAGAAGAGAAGTGGAACTTTCCTTTATCAATGAGTCTCAAGATGTATCAATGTTGTGTTAGGTTATGCATCTTCTTTTGTCATGGTTTTATTCTTTCACTTCAGGAACATGTTCAAATGTTTCAGTCTATTTGGTTAGATGATTTTCTGGCGTGGTCATACTGTTTCGTGGTAGTACAGCTGATTCGTTATATTCCTTAGTACTAATGGCCAATTTTTTTACCATTACCGCATCAAAATTAGTAAGTTTTACCTGCGATGTAGGATATGTCTTGCTTCCATCACTAACTCTGGCCTTTTCCAGTTGGAAGTAATGAGAAAATCTCATTTCTTGAGGCATTTTCATGCCCAAAACAAAATGAAATGAAGAGACCAAACCAGAATGTAAACATCACAGCCATTTTATCATTGCCGGTCACGTGGACATGCATAGTCAATTAAATATTTATAATCGAGCAGAAACCTTTTTAAGGAGAAGGCGTACTTGCCCAAAGTTACAAATGTTTCCTTATATGGAATTACATGGCAAACACGCTGACCTGGAAATTATAAATTTCAGCTGTGACATTTGCATTTCCAAAATAAGTAACCTGCTTACATTAATGTATAGATTTGGACGAATGCAACAATATAGAGTATGTAGGGATGTAAGCTTGGTTGCTATGGAAGAAAGACATATTTTCTTGAGCTTGAGAAAATCTCTTCATACAATACCTTTTTAAAAGTAAAAAAAACATATTGTTAGAATGCAATTTGATAATTCTGATAATAGTTTTTAATTCTGTTATAGTTAGAGGGGCGGGGGTGGGGCGGGGGGGGGGGGGGGGGGGGGGGGGGGTGGGGGGTGGGGGGGGGGGGGGGGCAGGGGAGGGGGGGGGGGGGGGGGGGGGGGGGGGGGGGGGGGGGGGGGGAGGGGAGGGGGGGGGGGGGGGGGCGGGGGGGGGGCGGGGGGGGGGGGGGGGGGGGGGGGGGGGGGGGGGGGGGGGGGGGGGGGGGGGGGGGGGGGGGGGCGGGGGGGGGGGGGGGGTGGGGGGGGGGGGGGGGGGGGGGGGGGGGGGGGGGGGGGGGGGGGGGGGGGGGGGGGGGGGGGGGGGGGGGGGGGGATATATAGTGGGGGGGGGGGGGGGGGGGGGGGAAGTTGTAAAATTTAGTTATTATAGTGTATGAAGATTGATGTGGTTATGGTTGGTAGATTTTGGTGGGGGGGGGGTGTTGGTTTTTTT